>CALNHX010000949.1:0-266373 GCA_940337035.1 Agriotes lineatus
CAACAAAGTGCAAACGAAAATCTTTTCTAGAAGGCTTTTGCGGGCTGGTAAACTCTACTAAGAGTGATGAAGTTTATAATCTTGGCCTTACTATTGATGATTCCTTAAGATTTAAGATGCACGTACGGACTTGCATAGGAAGAGCATATTCTAACTTAAAACTTCTGTATGCTAATAGATATATATTAAATAAAGAACTTAAAATAATGTTGTGGGAATCACTCGTTCTTTCTCACTTCAACTACGCGCACACCTTACACGCACACTGCATCGATGCGGATAAACGTAGAAGGATACAACTTGTGCAAAATAATTGTTTACGCTTAATTTACGGTGTGAGAAAGTATGAGAGAATCACTCACAAATTAAAAGAAGCAAAGTGGCTTAATATGGAACAGCGGAGAAATATTCACTGTGCTGTTCTGTACTATAAAGTAATTATCACACGGGTTCCACCATATCTTTGCCGTAAAGTAAAATATAGAACAGACATTCATAATCTTAATCTAAGGCATAAGGGTCTATTAACTATGCCTACTCATCGTACTTCAATCTACCAAAGAAGTTTTTCATATAACGTCTGCAAATTCTTCAATTGTACAAAAATAAACTGTTGGAGGGAGGTGTTTGATGGGCTAATTTGGTATATGTATTATGTAAGCTTTCGCGTTGCATCAGCTATTAAGTATTTGCGCACTTAGTTAATATGAGCAAGTAGTCTGCTTGGGAGGGTGGTAGATCAGTAACCTTACATGTTGCTGAACCCTTCCTTTTGTCCCTTAATTAATATACTTGGTTGTTACTATTAGTAGTTGGTTAACAATGTATTTGTTTTGTATTATAGGACAATAATAGTATATTATGTTATTAGGAGCAAAAGTTATATTTTATGTGGTGAGGCTGGACGGGTTATCTGCGGAGCTTGCGAGGCAGCTAAGTACAGCTGAGCCACATAAAGATACTTTTGCTCCGAATAACATATAGTATTTTTTCTTCAAACGTTTTTATAACAAATTATTTACAACTTTGTGAACAAAATTCGAAGAAAATTACTTGATCTCGTCAGCGGCAGATAATATTATCTGCCGCTGATGAGCGGCAGATAAAGTTGACAGCGGCAGATAATATTATCTGCCGCTTGGCAATAAAGTAAAAGTTTGGCATCATCAATCCAGCAGTATAATGCCATATTTTACTGACTGCCGTTTGAAGAAAAACATTATTATTATTATTATTATTATTGCAATAGATATACAGGGTCCGCCAAAAAGTCGGCTTAATATGGGATTTTTTTTTGCGTCAATAATTTGTGCTTGTCTAAAAGCCTATCTACCCCCTATCGTATATACCGAATGATTTTTACTTATTTAGAAAATGAAGTTTTTCAAAATTGTCAAAATCCAAAAGTGCTATTTTTCGGAAATTAAGTAAGATTTCGATGAGACTTTTTTAGAGTGTGTTATCTTTAGCTAACTGAACAATCTCAAGGCCAGAAAACACCTAATTTTTTGTAACTTTAACTAAAAATTCATTTTTCAATTTTTTCATTATTTTTTCAAAATTTCACATAGGTACCAAGACTTCATGTTAAAATTAAAATAATTTTATGTGAAGAATTTAATGATTTATAATTGGAAAAAAATAATATAAAATGTTAATTACTTCTTTAGATTTTTTATTATTTACCGAAAAGTAGTATCTTGGCATAATTTTTACGTTTTCCTGCAAAGCGCTTTTTAGGAGAAGTATTTTTAAATTCTAATTAATATCTATTTAACTGGCTTCTAGAAACTCTAATGTAGCCCTGTTAGTGAATTACTTTTACAAAAATCCTGTAAATGTTCCTTTACAGTTGTCTAAATGAGAAGATTGTTTAGAACATGTAAATTGGATAAAGAAAAATGTCCTCATTTAGACAATTGTAAAAGAACATTTACAGGACTTTCGTAACAGTACTTCATTAACAGGGCTAGATTGAAGTATTTAGAAGCCATTTAAATAGATATTAATTAGAAAAATATTTCTCCTAAAATGTGCCCTTGCATAAAAAACGTAAAAATTATGAAAACATACTACTTTTCGGTAAATAATAAAAATCTAAAGAAGTAATTAATATTTTATATTATTTTTTTCAATTATAAATCTTTAAACTGATCACATAAAATATTTGAATTTTAATATTAAGTCTTCGTATGTGAAATTTTGACAAATATTTAAAAAATTGAAAAATTAATTTATCTACTAGCAACATAATATTGCACATTTTCGTCATAGAAACAAAATATGAAAAGCGACTCATAACTCCCAAGGGACTTGTCAAAATATTTCTCCCTCAAACTCATGGTAACCATGCAACTACAATTAACGTCTTAGCAACCATACAATGAGGCAATCCTTGATGTGACTTACATATTCTAATTTTAAATGTCATTATGACATTTTGAAATTTCATACAATTTTACGAATATGCTAGTAGATAAAATATTGTATGCACCACGGGAGATATTCATGTTCTTTACCTTCGATTGACTTACAGACCTCGGGCCAGAGCCCATGTCAACCTCAGGGAAAAAACATATTCATATCTCTCTTAATGCATAAAAAATATCTATTTTAGCTAAAGTTAAAAAAGTGTTTTTCTGGCCTTGAGATTGTTCAGTTAGCTAAAGATAACACACTCTAAAAATAGCACTTTTTGAATTTTGACAATTTCGAAAAACTCCATTTTCTAAATAAGTAAAAAATCACTCGGTAAATATGAGATACGGGGTAAATATGTTTTAGACAAGCACTAATTATTGACGTAAAAAGTTTTTTGAAAAATCTAAAATAAAAAATGTTCCTATATTATGCCGACTCTTTGGCGGACACTGTATACAACTAAGTAGATAATATTATGAACGTGCATCGCGGAAAGCTTAAAAGGCTTTCAATTAATTCTATTGTGAAATCTATAAATCTAAAACCGTCTCTTGACAAGTTTATTTTGCTTTTGTACTTCATGAAACAAGTGAAAATCAGCAATTGTGTAATAGAATGAAGACGGAGATAAGCACTTTGAAAACGTTATATAGTAATTTTAATATGTTACAGAGAAATTATAGCAATTTTTCTATCATTCTAGGTTGTGGCAGACTTTACATTTTACTGTGGTTGTACAGGGTTATTCATTATAAATTACCCCATCGTTATTATTGCCTATAGAAAAAAGTTTTAAATAAAAGTTGTGTGGTTATGACTGAATTTTGTTAAAATGCTATGAAAAGTGCAGTAGCGTGCAGATTTCAGAGGATACAAACATATTATTTTTTTTAATGGGATACCCTGTATATTAAAAAATTTTTGGAATGATCTTTTTTCCTGATTTCAAAAATATACCATATGTTACCCCTACCTTATACCGTTTTTGAGTTATTAAACGTCGAATATCTTAGTTAAACTAGTTACTGTAAATATGGAAAAGTTAACATTATTAAATATAAATAAATGATAACTCATAAGAGATATACATACAGTGTGGAAATAAAGTAACGGATAAATTCATTAACTTTGTTAATATTAATTTTTATAAAAAAATCTTGAAGGGGTTATAGCGATTGTAATTATAAGGCATGCACTATAACCACGTTTATGTTGCTACGTCATTTGTTTTAAAAGTTATGACCCATCATACGACTTTTGTTAAATGACAACCTGTAGTTTTTATTGATTTTGGTAGTACTTTTTATGTTGTTTTCAATGATATAACATTTTCAATATGTTACACCTGAAAAAATGGTCTTAAAGTTTAAATATTAAAAACCAATGAAATGAACAAAATAAATCTTGTACTTTGAATGGAGTTGATAATAAATTTCTAGTTGTATTTTTCAATTTTTCAAAGTCAAACGTAGGTAACTAGATTTATTTTGCTCATTTCATTGGTTTTTAATATTTAAACTTTAAGACCAGTTTTTTCAGGTGTAACATATTGAAAATGTTATATCATTGAAAACAACATAAAAAGTACTACCAAAATCAATAAAAAATAATGCAGGTTGTCATTTAAAAAGAAGTCTGCAACGTCATAGCTTCTAAACCAAATGACGTAGCAACATAAAGGTGGTTGTAGTGTATGTCCTATAATTAAAATCGCTATAGCTCTTCAAGATTTTTTGATAAAAATTAATATTAACAAAGTAATGAATCTATCGTTACTTTATTTCCACACTGTATATTATTTTACTAAATATTTACAGTAACTAGTTTCACTAGGATATTCGACGTTTAATAACTAAAAACGGTGTAAGGTAGGGGTAACATATCGTATATTTTTGAAATCAAGAAAATCATTCCAAAAATTTAATAATATACAAGGTATCCCGTTAAAAATATATTATTTTTTGTATTCCCTGAAATCTGCACGCTACTGTACTTTTGATAGCATTTTAACAAAATTCAGTCATGTCCACACAACTTTTACTTAAAAACTTTTCTATAGGCAATAATAGCGATGATAAGGGGTGGGTAATTTATAATGCATAACCCTGTACGTTTATTGCAACTACGAAATATACGACGCAATTGATTAGAACGTGTGTTAGGATTTCGTAGGATTTGAATTGTTTTTGTTGTAAATATAATGCCCAAGGCATTAAGCTTTGCTTTTAGAACATTTTTAATGACAAAGATATTTATATTTTTCTTAAGTCAGATAGTGAGCATCGACTTCGACGTCATGGGAATAAAAAGTTTTAAATTGCATTTAGGTATTTATTGACATTTTGCTTAATTTTGATCTAATAATCGTATCAGTGTTTATGCAGCCCAGGCTATTAACTTACTATTTGTCTTAGTATCACAATAATACAGAAAATCAACACTCATTAATGACCAATAGAAAAATTAGTTCACGAGCCGTAACCAAGACAACAACAAAATTTCTTGGAAATTTTTTGTAGGTTGACCAACCTAACTGTGATTAATAGGCGGACATTTTTTGACATTCACTGTAGGTTAGGTTTTGCGTCAGTCGGTCAAATTCAAGGTTAGCAGGTTAGGTTTTGCATCAATCTGTGTCAAAACTGATGCAAAACCTAACCTGCTAACCTCGAATTTCACAGACTGACGCAAAACAGTTAAATCCTAATGAAATAATTAATCGATGATGCTATACCGTTTTTGTAAGTGACGATTGTTGAAAATAAAAATTTTTAAAATCACGAAGCAAATTCATAGCTTGATAATAGGATGCTTAGTTATTCATCCTGGTTAAAATTTTGTAACTAAGAGTTTTTAACAGCTCTTAAATATGAGAAAGGCCAAGAACAGAACAATAGTGTTTGTACAGTGCGTTAATTAAACTAAACGTTATGCAATTCCTATGATTTATTATGTATTTATACATGCTATTCTTTGTTTTTGCGACAGTTCAACGTGTCGAATCTTTGATTATACGTTGATGCGCATATTTAACAGCTTTTCGCCTTTTCAATTTTATGGCCGATCAATTTCCGTCTTATTGTGATGTTTTCCTTGATTTTATCAAAATACAGAAAGTAAGATAGTGTTTTCAGGTTCTTAGTTGGTGTTGAATTTCAGCTTAGACCTCACCGTCTTTTGTTGTATGACTTAGCGAAATCCAATTTGTACCCTGAAAATACGAGTTAGATTCTAACATTACTTAAGAGAAACAGAAAAAAACTAATACTTGGTGTGCTGTGTACATTTTTCAACACATCAAAGCGTTGTATGAACTAACAAATCGCCCAAGTACTCATTGCAACATAGTGCTTTCCCAATGGCATTATGAGAATTCGGAAGCAGTTTTGAAGTACTGCCTTGAAGCGGACACGTATTAATTAATTAATTTCTGCAGCAATGCCGCCGCTGTGCACAAAGAAGTGCCGATAATTGCTTCTCATTGTTTTGGGTCCTTCGGATCGCTGCAATCGCCCGATTTCGTGACCGTTGTCCCACGGCTGTCCATAAAACTTAAAGCTAATTTGTCGTCGATTTTGCATCTAATTATTTATTCTGTTGCAGAAAATGGACACGTCCGGCACGAGGAATAGACCGTCAGGTAAGTCCCAATTTATTCAATGACAGTTAGGCGCTTGATACGAAATGTTTATACGGGCTGTGTAGATATAGGCACAAAGAGCCCGATATAAACAAACTCCGCTAAACAAACTCCACGCCGAGGTTAATGGCATTAGGTGGGATTTACACGAATCCGGCAACAATTGAACAGATGACTTGGAATTACACCAGGCTGATGTCGGAGACGACAGTTTTTTTGTCAATTTACCTGGAACAAAAACATTGCTCGCTTGAGTGGCACTTGTTTTTGACAGCGACGTCTGTGCCTAATATAAGGATAGCTCTAATCTGAGGTTGTTCACTGATAAAATCTGAGTTGTTTTTTTAAGCGAAGTAGTGGAACTTGGGTTTTTTCAATTTAATATTGTGGCATACAAAACGAACCACTTCAGTTGACGTTGTCTACTTCCAAACTATTTAGTAATACTTAGTAGTAAAACAAAATATACTTCTTTAAACATTTATTATAGTTACATGTTAAAATGGTTTTAAGATATCAAGAATAAATACATGGAAACAACAAGGTACTACACATGTGTTGTGTTGAAACTCCTAGGTTTAATTTTGACATTTCTATAGGACACCTCTAATGTGGCTCTTAAATTGTATTTGATTTTGTATTTTTTTTTTACTAAATAAATTAGATAAACACAATTCATATCAGTGCCACAGACCGCATACATCCACGGCTCCTACAATCGTCTTCTATTTCTATCCTGTACTATCTCCAAAATGTCCAAATCTTACCACATGCACCCATATGCTTCTAGGTCCTCCTCCCCTTCTTTTTCTGTTAGGTCACCCTCCAGAACCATCCTTGTAAGCCTCCTATCCTGCAGTGCACCTAAATATATGTTCTACCCAGTAATTGGGGGTTATTGATGTACTAGCTGAAACCCACGGCATATGCTACATTTAAAATGTAGGACGAATTTAATAACTTTTGTTGCACTAATGAAAGTTTTAAAAGCACGCTAAAGATTGGCAGTAAGGAAAAGTTCGAAAAAATAAATTTTCAAATGGAAAGTTTCTGGAAAGGAAACGCTCGCCTCTGGAAGGCGTCCTAATTGATACGCAGAATTGTTTTTAAGCCTTTATTTTAGTTTATACATGTGAAAAAGTAACTAGTCACAAAGCAACCAACGCGAACAACAACTACCGCTCCGCACTACTTCTTACAGAGTAAATACATTTTAACCTACTCGCATACTTGGAAGTGTCTCATACACATACAAAATTGTTCAGTGATTATTACAACACTCCCACTCAATGAACTAATTCAAACAACATTATTTCAAACCTATCTCGGACTTAACTCTTTCGAATTGAGTTCGAGTTACAAACTTGGTAAAAATGTCAGCTAATTGCTCAGCACTAGATATGTATTTCAGTTTTATTACCTTTTCCTTAACTAAGTCACGAACAAAATGATAACGAATATCTATGTGTTTAAGTCTC
Source organism: Agriotes lineatus (assembly GCA_940337035.1). NCBI lineage: Eukaryota > Metazoa > Arthropoda > Insecta > Coleoptera > Elateridae > Agriotes > Agriotes lineatus. Next base: position 7,540 of record CALNHX010000949.1, read on the forward strand.
TTATGATGCTCTGGATTCTGTGCCACACGTATAGACGACTGGTTGTCTTCGAATATGGTAATGGGGCTTGCGTTTTCTCCCACTAATTGTAAGTCTTCCAATATCTTTTTATCCAGCATCCTTCGCTAACTGCTACTGAGAGGGCAATATACTCAGCTTCCGTCGTAGAAAGGGCTACCGAAGCTTGCTTGGTGGATTTCCAGAAAATGGTACATCCATATAATTTGAACAAATACCCCGAAGTGAATTTTCGTTCGAAACTATCACCTCCCCAATCTGCATCCGCGTAACCGCACACAGTCTCTGAGCCTTTGCGCTTCTCGTACACTAAGTTCAAGTCCACTGACTCTTTAATATACCGTAAAACTCGTTTTAGTACATTCCACAAATCAGTACTCGCACATTTTTGATAGCGACTTAGAATACTTACACTCGCACACAGGTCTGGCCTTGTAACCAACATAGCATACATTAAACTTCCGATGAGTTGTCGGCACTGTGTTTCGATATGTACAGTTTCTGGTTCTTCTTTCTTGAGAAGTTCCAACTTATAGTTTGCATCTACAGGGGTGGAAATTGGATTACAACAGTCCATCCCATATTTTTTTAAGATGTTCCTCAGGTACGCAGTCTGATTCAACGTTGTAATTCCATTTTCCAAATCTTGTTTGATATGGACTCCTAAATAGTTTTTTGCCAATCCCATATCTTTCATCTTGAAATGGCTAGACAATATTTGTTTCAATCCTACTATTTCATCTTCGTCAGTTCCAAGGATTAATAAATCAACGACGTAAAGTAACACATACAATTTACTATTGTCTGTTACACGAACGTACAAACAGTAATCATTTTCTGATCTTTTAAATGCATGCTTCTTCATTACTTCATCGAATTTATCATTCCAACACCTTGGCGATCTTTTGAGCCCATAAATTGATTTAAGTAATTTATATACCTTATTGTCCATTTCTCTTTGACCTTCTGGCGGTTTCATATACACTTCCTCTCGTATGTCTCCATACAGAAACGCTGCTCGTACATCCATTTGATAAACTGGCTTACCAATTTGCACTGCTACAGCAATCAAAATTCTAACCGTTGTTATTTTTGCTACTGGAGCATAAATTTCTCCATAGTCAATATTTTCTTTTTGCTGAAAACCTCTTGCCACTAGGCGGGCTTTGTATTGTGTGATATTTTCATCTTCATCTCGCTTAGTCTTGAAAACCCATTTGCTTTCTATCACCTTGCAATTATTTGGCTTTGCAACTTCTATCCAGGTATTATTTTCTTCAAGGGTTTTTAGCTCTTCTTGCATAGCTTCCTTCCATTTCCCTGAATCTTCGCTTTCGATTGCTTCTTTATACGTTTGCGGTCCACTGTCCTCGCTTGTGCTTAGTAAACAAACCTCGTAGTCTTTCAATTTTTCTGGTAGTCTTACGATCCTTCGTTCTTTTGAACTGTTTGCTCCTATGCTATTTTCGTCGACTCTGTTGCATTCTTCACTCTCAATTGCGTTTTCTTCCACATCTCTTTCTACTCGTTCTTCTACAGATACTGAAGTTCTTCTTTTACCGTTCACTACAATTTCATTGTTTTCCAGATAACGGTTCTCGTAACTTGGATTTTCACAACTCGAAGTTTTTCCATTTGCAAAGATTACATCTCGAATAGATATTATCTTGTTTTTCTGTGGTAACCACACTCTATATCCGTCTTTATCTCCGCAATATCCCACGAAACGACCGTGTTCACTCTTTCTATCAAGTTTCTTTCTTTTCTGTTTGGGCACATGCACATAGCAGTGTGTTCCAAAAATTTGCAGGTTATCAATTTTTACACTTTCCCTCTTAAACCATAATTGTTGTGGTGATTTTTCTTCTACTGGCGTTCGACCCGTTTTATTCATTACATAAGCGGCTGTATTAACGGCCTCTGCCCACAAGTATTTGGGTAGATTTTTCATGTAAATCATAGAACGTGCGCTTTCAATTAGAGTTCTATTTTCTCTCTCAGCGCCGCCATTCTGCTCAGGTGTATAGGGCATTGTAGTTCTAAAGGTTATTCCTTTTGATTGTAAAAAAGTTCTTACCTGTTGATTGTCGAACTCTTTACCACCATCAGTCAGGAACTCCTTTATTTGATTTCCCGCTACAACAGCTTCTTGAGTGAACGTTTTCAAGCACTTGACTACTTCGGATTTCTGGTTTATGAAAAATACTCATCTGTATTTAGAAAAGTCATCCTTGAAACACACAAAATATTTTGACCCACCTAATGAGGTTGTTTGGTCCACACACATCTGCATACACCAACTCACCTGGATTAGTTGGTCGTTTCTTTCTTGCTTTGAAGGAATCCCTCGTTTGTTTCCCCATTATGCATCCTTCGCATAATTCTTCATCCGGGTCAACCTTTACGTTGTGTATACCCAAAACCTTTTTGACGTGAGCTTTATTTTGATGTCCCATTCTTTCATGCCATATCTGGAGGCTTTCTTTTTCTTTAACCACCGCATATGCTTCTGCATTCTGCTCAGTAATTATTGCCTGCATGTCTAAAACATACAAACCTCTATTTGTCTTCCTTCCAGTTAAACGTACCTCTTTATTCTTCAGCACTTTGCATCCCTCTTTGTTGGCCTTGAATTCAAACCCCTTTTCTAGTGTTTTTCCTATAGAAAATAAGTTCTGTCCTATCTTAGGTACATACCATACACTTTCAAGGTGATTCTGGTACCATTTATCATTCAGTTTCATTTGAACCAGGACCGTACCTTCACCATGGGCTTCAATCGTTTCATCGTTGCCAATTCTTACACTCTTTGGACTTGCAAATGCTCGGTAACTCCAGAAATAGGTTCTATGTTTGGTCATGTGAGCCGACGCTCCTGTGTCGACTACCCAATCTTCAGACTCCACCTCATCGTTGCACACAAAAGCTTCACCAATCTCTTTCTGGTTTCTTTTACCTGTTTCAACCGTGTCCGTCTTCTTGGGGCAGTTTCTTGCAAAATGTCCCACTTTTCTACATTTGAAGCATTTTGGTCCCGCAGGTTTCCTTTGTGTTTTTATTTTCGCAAACAGTGCTGCTGAATCGTTTTGTTTTTCTGGCAACCTCATTTCAATTAACCGAAGACGTTCAGTTAACTTATTAATTGAGCGTTCTTGTAATGGAACAGATTCCCACACACTCTTAAATTCGAAGTATTCTTGTGGAAGTGTTGACATTACACGACTCATCAATAGTAACTCTGGTAGCTCTGTATTCACTAACCTTTTTAATTCGTCGTTTAACTCATGAAAATTCTTTTGTAGGCGTGCTATGTGGGTTGTAATATCCTCAGCTGGGTTCTTTTCACTCGTGAAAAACTTTTCTAATAGCCTATCTAATCGCTGACTCGAGCTTTGCTCGTAGACTGATATTATTTTTTCCCATATTTCTTTTGCAGTAGTGCATGTTGAGGCCAATTCAATGTTTACATCATTCATGTTACCTATCAAAATCAACTGTGCCAACGCATCATCCTTTTGAAAAGCTTTCAATGATGTCTGGAAGGTTCTTTGTTCTTGTTCAGATGCTTCAGCTGTCAAACCTTGCGGTGGTGTTCTTGAACCACAGGCTATATCTAAAACATCATGATGACGTAATAGTAGTTCAACTTGCTTACGCCACTTCGACCAGTTTTCTGCTCCTTCCAATTTCTCTACGTGTACTTTGAAATCCATTGTTTCAATTTGAGCACTTAATCTTCTGTTGATTTTTTTCACTACGCTTCTTTCGGGCACACTCACGGTTTCTACCGCTCCGCACGACGCCGACGCTTCTTTCCACAACGACGGTTAGGAATTTTCCACTCGCGATGCCTAATCACTTCGCTTCTAAAAACTGTTTTCACTGTCAGACTTAAACACGCACATTTCAACACGTTTCTGGGCACATAACCTGATACGCAGAATTGTTTTTAAGCCTTTATTTTAGTTTATACATGTGAAGAAGTAACTAGTCACAAAGCAACCAACGCGAACAACAACTACCGCTCCGCACTACTTCTTACAGAGTAAATACATTTTAACCTACTCGCATACTTGGAAGTGTCTCATACACATACAAAATTGTTCAGTGATTATTACAACACTAATTAACACGACGTTGTTGAAACGCAGTAAAAAAAATCCGGAAAGAATTAATGCTCTTATGAGATTATATGTGAGAATTATTTGCGCCACTGAAATAATTTTCAGCTGCTTGCAATCTGTGTTTCTTTTCAGGTTTAAGCTGTTGAGGCGTTGAGCGTGGTAAATAACTCGATTAATTATTATTTCTGTCATTTTAAACTGGCATTATTATTATTATCTCTATAATAGCAACCATAAGTAACTGTTTATAATGTTTATATGCTAGCGAGTTAATTTTCTTCTTAAATCGCTAGTGAATTAATAGTAGATTGTTCTACAAGTTAAGAAAAGTGAGAGTTTTCCAGCGAATATAAAAGTTTTATGTGAGCATGGAAGAATCACTTTTCCAATGTGTTGAACATGCAATTTTTCTGTGTAGCTGAAAAAAATATCTTTTTAAATCATTTTGGTCAAAGTATGGAGGCGCAATGTTTTTGTAACCATTATACATTTTTTGAATAAGTTTACTAAATGTGTTTGAATTTAAATTGTTTTAAATAAATTTTGACCATAAGATGTTATTTTATGTTATTAAATCTATTGTTTATCAATAGTAAGTCATATTTGATTGCCATGTCAGTGAATTTAATTACTGTAGATTCTTTTGATGGTTGACAGAAGGCAACATTATAACATGACATACGATAGTCGGAATGCATAATTTGATCGTTTACAAATAGACCTGCGCTTTTCACACATCGCAGCGGTCGTGCTTTTAAAAGCACGATGTTTGTATTTATTTATTTTACAATGCTGCAATTAAAGTGATAAATAAATCGATTAAAACATTTATTTGCTTTTATTTTATATTCCTATACCAATACAGGGTGTTCCAAAAATACCGCACCATATATTCAAGAGGAGCTAAAGCGTGTCTAAATAAGCTAATATATTTAACTGCAAATGTAATGTAATGGCCTGTTTAAAAGTTATAAGCAGTTAAAATTGAAAAAAAATGGCAACACTGTTAAAGGTTAAACTAAAACAAAAGAAATTAAAGTATTTTAATCTTTTTTGAAACTATGTGTTACTGTAGCAGCAGCCGCAGTTATTCTATTGCTTAGCTCTTGTTTATTTGCTGGTGCTGTGGGTGATTGGGTAAAAAGAATGGTCCAATGATGTAGGTACCTAATATGCCTGCCCAAATATTTAGCGCAAATCCTTGCTGGAAACCTCTTATGTGAAATACATTGGGGTTTTCAACTGCCCAGTAATGATTGTTGTGCTTGTTAAAGTTGCTTCCTACGTCCATAATACTTTTTTTGTAAAGTCTTCATGTGCTTCAATTTGCTGTAGCAACCACTGCCTAAAATTCGTTCTTTGCAGAAAGTGGTTTTCTTGTAGAGCATGAACTTTTGAATAATGAAAAGTGTGATAATTGTCTCCTTTTAAATTCTATGCACTAAACTGCAATTTATACCAAGCTCTTGGGCGATTCCATGTTTGCTCATACCTGGTTGATTTTCCACGACTGCAACAACTTGATTTTCTAACTGAGCAGTCTTGGTTGTTCGTGGTCGCCCATGGTGGTTGTAATTTAATTCAACACGACCAGTTTCCCGCATACGTTGCTCAAGCCGCTGAAAAACATTTTTATCGGGATCACGACGATTGGGATAACGCAACGAATATTCTAGAGTAGCATTTCTTAAGTTTCCATTGCATTCACCAAGAATGAGGTACATGTCACAATATTCGTTATTGCTAAACATTACAAATGATCTTTAAGTGTTGACATTAAAGTGACATTAAATCATTGGCACAAAACACATTTGGTCAATACTTTTTGCAAATTATCAATCTGATATGTTGCCAGCTTTATTTTATCTCATATTTTAATAATTTTTGAAACATTTAAAACATTGTATCTAAAAACTCTAGCAACTTTTGGCAAAATAAATCTATTTTTAGAAGATTATACTGTGGGTTTGCAATATTTTGAATATAGAAATTTATAAAATATAGTTCAGCTTGTCATTTTCAATCTGCCCACTTTGGACCTCCATATCTTATCAACGGGGTCCCCGAGATATTTTTTGTATTTAACGTACGAATATAAGCACGTACCTAAAAAGCAAATCTAAAACTTAAAATTGTTTTTTGTACAGGATTTCGTATGGATCTTGATGGAAGGCACTCGTGAAAGGTATCGGTAGTTCAACAGTTGTATCCACATAATTTTGGACAACGGATTCAATATTGTCAATGGTTTATGGTAATTACCTATTAGACTGCACATTTATGTTGAAACCGGCTTGCACCCGCTCAAAGTTTGAATATGGGCAACTATGTCACAAAGGCAAATTATTGGCCCAATTTTTTTCCACGATACAATAAATGCAAATAGATGTAAGTAATAATATTTGACAACTATTTACAAAGTATTCAAACACATTTATTAATTGGAAGTATTTACTTTGGTTCTTAATATTAAAAATAATATGTTTTACTAACTATCATTATTTTAAATAAATTGAGCAATTTAATTAATTCTCAATTTTATTGCAATTTTCCATCTCAATCTTATCTCCTGTAGAGAACTATCATTCAACAGCAAACCGGGATCGCCTAACTGACACATTATTGATGCAATGAAACCTGAATTTGTTTAATTACTTAACCTTTCAGTAGTTGCCATTTCAGAATATATTATATATACAGAGTGTCTCGCGAAGTTACCCATGCACTTAAGGAGCATGTTCTTGAGATCATTTCAAGCAAAAAAGTTCATATGAACATGTGTCCTATTCTCAGTAACTACTCATTCTGCCATCATAAGCAAGAAGGCGGTATCTACAAAAAACGCGTTTCGTGATAAATCGCGAAACGTAACTTATTGATATTTCATCACCATGCGGTACATAACCGTAAAGAAACAATATTCACCATTTATATCAAAAATAAAGAAATTGTAGCGAAAAAATGTAGATACCGCCTTTTGACTTTAAATTGCAACAATCTCGACCGAACACTAAATACAGATTGAAAAAACGGCATCTACTTGACAATGTTGTATAATGGAAGACTTGATACTATTAATTTAATGAAACGGCAGTTGGCCGTATCTGAACATTTGCGACCACGAAAACATACAATAAAGGCGGTATCTAACAAAACAAAAGAAGAAGGCGGCTTCTACACGCAGATACTGCTTTTCACTTTTGCATTTTGCATATGACGCCTTCTTGCGCTTTATAAGTAACAAAATTTCTGTAGATACCGCCTTTTTTCATCTGAAAATCATAGTTACAGTGCCGATATCGATTTGTTACTACATCTAAAATGATTGGAATTTTGTACCAATTCCAACGATACCAATAACTCAATTTCGATTTTTTTGTAGATACCGCCTTCTTGCTTATGATGGCAGTATTGAGTATTTGTTACTTTGTACTCGTTACTCGACAATACCCGAAGTACCGATTACTCACCGTTCGAAGTATTCGTTACTGTTTGTTTTTAGATATTTAGATATTCAGATGCCTAGGGTACTTTTGGGTAGGAAACTGCAGGTGCAGGAATCTTGAGTAATCGGTGGTAACTATTGTAACTAACAACTAGTTTCGAATAGATTCCTGTAATATGATCGGTAGTAATACTCGAAGTATTTTGATATTATCGGGATATTTTGTATCGTAATATTTGCTTTTCCTTATTTTGTATATACTTTTAATTTAAAATTATATGTAAAGTTCAAATCCAAATATATCGGATTACTTTAATTGTACGCTCGTTTTTCTAATCAAATGTGTAAAAGTACCTAGTTAATTATATTTCTGCTTTAATGTTTTATATCATAACATTTGTAATTTCAATATAATTAATCTTATTTTTAATATTCAGTTATTCATTTTAATTATTTATATAATAGTAAATTTTCAAATGCTACAATTTAATGTTTGTGTGTTTCTTTTTCCTTTTCGCAATAAAATAATCAGTCGCTCCCGCTTACTAAAAATACTGGTGCCACTGGAGCTACTCTTGTTCTACCGATACCGACTACTCACGAGTCGTTCTGCGTTCGGGATCTACCGATACCGAGACCGACTACCCAACGAGTCCAGATCTCCAGATGCACTTGAAGACTCGAGTATCAAATCGGTACAAAGTAACGATTACTTTTGTGAAAGTACCGAATAGTTACAAATACCCAAAAGTAACAAAACTTCCCAACACCTATTGAGCTATACACATTTCAAACTAAATTAATCTTAATAGTAATTTACGTTACGAGACCGGAAAGTAGTGTTTTGCAGGTCAAACCAAGTAGATTCCAAACTTGGGGAGCTCACGGTTTTCTGTATTTCTTAAGTAATCTTCGAAATGTCGCTATAATAAAGGAAACAAATTGTTATTCCTCGTGTATATGATATAATGAGTATGATGGTGTTGGCCCTCGCCTTTTTACGCGACTAACACACAAATAGCCATTAGCGTGACTATTTTATGCAATACAAAGAAAATGCCCTCCAAGCATTGTTTAATTTTGCAACGCTACTGTATAAATATTTATTAAACCAAACTGTCACTTTTAATACAAAAATCGTAAAAAATGTGTCTATACATTTTTTAAACTGAAAAAAATTTGTTTGACTCGAAATCAATTAAACTTCTTTGTTGTACCACAAGAAAATGTGGTAGATCGTTGTCTTTACTGTCTATAGTAATTGTGTAACAAAATTGAGTTAATAAACTTTTAAAAATATACAAACTGCTTTTGCATGTAAATTATGCTTATTTAAGATATTAAGTTCTTTAATAAATAATATTGATCTATACTGTGTCCATTAGTAGTTGTTTCATACTTTGATTTTGAATACGAAAATATCAGTATTATTGATAGATTTTTAAATTGGGAATGTTAAGTGAGTTTGGCGAAGACAGCTCCTTAATAAAACTCCTTTGTCACAAGGAATTTCTATTGTATTAATTATTTAATAAAATTAAATCAAACCCTTTACAAACATAAAATCCAACAAAACAAGTAGTACATGCCGTTCAGAAGCGTGCAGAGCACACTAATTTTATATCTAAATTATGATTACAAGACATCAAATTTCTTAGTGATGGCAACGTATACTGTGTATAGCATATTAATAACTATTTAGTTAAAACCAACATTCCTGATATTGTGTATTGTGAATGAGAAGACACTAGATTTAGAGACCCTTGAAATTATTGTGAATGTGAAGTTACTAATTGAGCTACTCAACGTTATTGAAATTATTGTTAATCTAGTGAATGACGTTTTTGAGGTTGTTGTGAATGTGAAGGTAGTACATTTAGAGACTAACAACGCAACAATAATAAAATTATTGAATATGGAGTCACTACATTTATAGACTAACAATGGAACACGAAGTCAGTAACCGTAGAGACTAGCATTAAAACATATTCTAAATGTGAAGTCACTAAATTTAGAGACTAACATTTTCGAAATTAATTTTAAATGCGAAGTGACTATATGTTGCGATTAACATTTTTGGTATATTGTAAATGTGAAGGCGCTGCAATTAAGAGACTAACAACGTAATAATAATAGAATTAATGTGAATATGATGTCACTAACGTTAGAGACTAACAATATAACAATAATAAAATTATTCAATGTGGAGTCACTGCGTTTAGATACTAACAATGTAACAATCATACAATTATTTTAAATGTGAGTCACTAAGTTTAATTATTGTTAATGTGAAGGTACTACAATTATAGACTAACAACGTTACATACAATTATTGTGAATGTAAAGTCGCTAAATTTAGAGAATCACAGTGTAAGAATCATAAAATTATTTTGAAAGCAATCACTAAATTTAGACACCAACACTTTTGAAATTATTGTGAATGGGAAGTCATTAAATTTAGCAACTAACATTCTTGAAATTACCATAAATATGGAGTCACTAAACTTAGGGACTAGCATCCTTCAAATTCTTTTGTCTGCGAAGTGACACATTCGTGAAATTATGGTGAATATGAAGGCACTACAATGAGAGATCAAAATGTGACAATCATAAAATAATTTTGAATGTGGAGTCACAAAATTTAGAGATTAACATTCTTGAAATTAGGAGGAGACTTCTGTAACTATCGTAAACTTATTGTATGTGAAGATACTGCGCATAGCAACAAATGTAAGTGTAACATTCTTAAAATTATTTTGAATGCAAAGTGACTACATTTAGAGATAATGTAGCAACCGTAAAATTACTGCAAAGATTTTGATTTTTTGTAATTGAAATCTTACTAAAACTAGTAACTAAATAACCAATAGTTCAATGTTAACCTTATCACTTGGGTGATCTGCTAAGAAGTTTATACAGTTCATCAAACATTATGAAATCGCAGAACGTCTCGATGAAGCGCAAAATGAAACTACATAAATAACTAATTAGATCTGTCATAAGTTACTGATGTAAAAGCTGACCTTTAATCAAAAGAAATGAAGAACTCAACAGATTAGAAAAAAGCTTATGGAAATAGTACGGGCCTGTTTTCGATGATTTAAATGCGTGGAGACCATGAATGAATCAGGAGATAAAGCAATTGAATAATGAACAAGATTTAGTAGGGTGGGTTAAGGCGAGTATTTAGTAACTTTAAAATTCGTCTTTCGCCACATCTAGAGATTTTTGAAAACGTCTAACTATAGGCAACAAACTGAACGGCTATTGCCTCTGGCAAGGGCCCTATTGTAGATTTGACCAGTGGAGATTGTTAAGCTTATAATGACAAGTTAATCTGACAGCGTACCTCATTACGAAAAATTCCCTAAGAAAACAGAATGCAAACACATTCAACCGTAAATATAGGACAATGGGAAGTTATAACTGATTATTTTTTAAACAGTCCTATCAGCCAATAGTAATGAGAAAAAATTTCAAACCGACCAATAGCATCAAAATTACACTGACTATTTGGTAGTAGATGCTCTTTGGTAGTAGCTAATTGTTGCCTTGTTGCGGTGCGACAGCTGTTGCAGCCGTGTGCGGTTAGCTCGGGCAATTCATTATGTTCATACACCATTATAACAGGGTGTTATTCGAACATCCTAATTTGATCTAGTGGTAGAGTCCTCGCCTGCCACGCGGGCGACCCGGGTTAGATTCCCTGTCGATACATCCTTTTTTAAATTTATATTAATGAATCTCTCATAAAAAAGTTAGCATTGACTTGGTTGTTATGGTAACGCAGCCATTTGTCTCAATATAAACAATAAAAATTCAGCACCGTCGCCATTGTGGAGTACCATTCAGATTTCGCTTTTGAGATTTTCTGTAACATAAGGTAAGTGAATTGGTATAAATTCGAAGAACCTTTACAATTAGTCATCTTTTACAGAAACCAACATGAGCAAGTGATTTAGTCAAAGCTCGGCTGATTCAATGCAAACTGCTGTCGAACACAATATGGAAACAGTTTTCAGAGTTTTGCTTTGAACGTAATTATGATCGCATCAATTTTGGAGGACTGGGCATATAACATGCGCAAAAAAAATGGAGAAAACTACAAAGAATCTGTTATCAAAACTTTGTGGAATGGAACCGCAAAACTTATCCAGGAAAAATATTTCAGGGATTATAATAGAAAAATTGATCCCTTCACTGACATTGAGTTTAAGACTGCGCGAGACGCTCGTAATTGTAAACGTCGCTAACTTCAATATATTCTTGAAAAGAGAAAGTCATCTTCCGCAGCTCTCAGGAAAGAAGAAATAGAACAAATGATAGCAGCATGGGACGAAAATACTCCAAATGGCTTACAAAGAAAATTTTATCACACTGCTAGCTACGAACTGGCATGGAGAGGTGGAGAAGCGACAAAAGCATGGGCGCAATATTTTAGAGAAGAAATAGATCATTATGGAAATCATACTGGCAGGATAGAATATAACCCAATAATTTCTAAAACCGCACAAGGTGGATCGCGCAGGTTAACTGACAGCAAATTTTTAACGCCAAATAAAAATGACACTGACAAATGTCCGGTACGCCTTTTTCATAAATTAATGTCAAAAAGAACTGAAAATATTCAAATTGATCGTTTATTTTTGACACCTAATCCATATTGGCAGGAATCTTTATCTAAGGGGTGGTATAAAAATCTCCCGGTAGGACAAAACGAAATAGGAAGATGGACAAAACAAGCGGCCCAAAAGATTGGCTTGGATCCTAACAAGATAAAAATTACTAACCATTCAAATCGTTCTTCTGCTGTAACACAACTAGCTAAAAGTGGAGTAGGTGAGCAGCAGTTGTTAAAAATAACAGGACACTCATCTGCAAGCTCCATCAAACCGTATCTGCAACTTGACGAAGAGCATCACACAACCGTAATCAACAACTTAAGAAGGGACTCTGTTTCGTCCTCTTCATCTCAAGGAAATTGTACAATTACCTACAATAACTGCACCATTAATTACTATTGTAAACATTCTTAATTATCTAATAAAGATACTTACATACTTGTTTAACATTTTGCGACATAGTTTAAAAAATAATCACGCCGAATGACATTCGTGGTGATAATTTTTTTTGATAATTTTAACTAGATTAGCACTCATCTTTGTTGCTATTAAGAAATCCCACTCGTGGACTTCCTCCACTCGTGAGATTTCTTAATAGCAACAAAGATTCGTGAATCTAGTTAAAATTATCAAAAAATTATCACCACTTATGTAATTACTGTTGAGAATATCGCTTACGCATATTTAATTGAAAATTTTCCATAGCAACGGCGATTATTAATAATCGGAAATTTATTGAAATTTACGGGGAAATTTCCACTTATGTCACTGTCATCAAGCATTCAGGGACAACAAAGCTGTGAACATATGACAAAGTCAGTAGGCCGATAATGATTGTTGCTATGGGCAACCAAAAGCGACCCCTAAAAAAACTTAAATGTTAATTAATTGTAGTTTTGACAAAAAATCCTAAAATGTTAGTACTTAGATATTAGTTTTATTATTATTTTTAACAAAAATGTTTTCTTTGCTGTGCTTTTTTCATTCAAAATATAACGCGTGCATAAATCTTATGGAAATATTTGCCAAACGTGTTCCTCAGCTACTTTTTTTAACAAAAGCATTCCTACATGCCTTCAAGAAACAGAACATTTTTCCAAATATTTGCAGAAAATTTTGTACGGTTTTTGTAGAAATTACAATTTTTGAAAATGTTTGACATGCTTAAAAATTAAAACACACCAGATTTTTTACTTAGCGATTGTTCTTTGTTACTCAATATGTTTTTTAATCAACCACGTGATTTAAAATATACATATCATAGTTTGAGTTGGTTTCAATTATCTAGACTGCATTCCCTAATTGTTTCTAATTTGTTTAATTAATTAACATTTATAAATGGGTCATATTCCCAAAATGACAAAAACTAGGGAAAACAAGTCACAATTGCCAGTTTTTGCTTTAAATGTACAATGGTTAGCGTGACTGTTAGCTTGAAAGATAAGTGAAAGTGTAGAGCATAAAGCTCATTACCCGATTTGTCATGTAATCTCTAACTGCATAATGATCATAGTAGAATGGGTTGCCTATATACAACAACTTGTTTGAGTATTCAGTAATTCAGTTCTGTTAATTTCAGACTTATTTATAATGTTTTCCTACAGTTTTATAAGCTAGTAAATTTCTCGGAATTTCTAAATAGTTTAAATCATAACCTTAAAGCAATTGCACTTATCAAATTACTAAATTATATATAGAACACAAGTTATTGTATTTAGTGAGTTTTGCGTTTTTAATTAATTAATTTATTATTATTTACATTTACCAAAATTTAAAAGCGCAGTTGTATTGCTACTATATTCTTCTATTTGCTCAAAAAGCATAACTGTCTTCATATATTTTATTAACGGTGAAAAACTTGACAGAATGATTTGCGATATTTCGTAAATTTCTTCATGTTCAAAAGTTACTAAATACTCGCCTTAAGACACAGAGCATCCGATGAAAGGGACATCTGTGGAGAATGCCTGAAACAAGAGCAGCGAGATGAACTTTCATTAATAACCCAGAAGGGCAACGTCCAAGAGGAAGGCCGCGCGTTAGATAGAAGGATAATATGACAAAGTACCTAAAACAACGAAAAATACGAAATTGGCTGTTTTAGCAGAAAATAGAGATAGGTGAAAAGCAGTCGTGGAAGATGCCAAGGTTCTCCGAAGACCATAGTGCTAAGTGTGTGTATATAACGAATAGTTTAGTATTAACCTTATCAGTTATCATTATCACCTAGAGTGATCTACTAAGAAGTCCCATCGGTCTTTACTTACATTTTAAAATGTTAAAGACCATTTTCACGTGTTACCACAGCTCACTATACTTTGCTTTTTACGACGACTAGTTTTTCTGTTAATGTTTCACTATTACACTATACAAGTTTGTGAATATGAAATCCGAAAAATGTAGAGACTGCAGGGTAACAATCAAAAAATAATTTTGATTGTGATGTCACTGAATTTAAAGATTAACATTCCTGAAATTATTGTGGATGTAGTCACTAAATTTGAAGACTAAAATTCTTGAAATTACTATCAATATGAAGTCATTTAGAGACTAACAAGTAGGAGATAAATTGTTACTTCTGGACCAGAACATTTGGCGTCTTAAAAATCAGGGTAGAATCTTATAAATTTAGCGGTTTTCTCAAAAGTAAACAACCGAAAAAGGCCTAAAACCCTTCAAAAAGCATTAATTTTTATTCATTCCAAAAGTACCCAAATATCTATAGACCAACAAAAATTAGGCACATGAAAAAACAGGGTAGAGTCCTACAAATTTAGTGTTTTCCCAAAAGTAAACATCCGAAAAAGATCTAAAAAACTTACAAAATGCCTTGTTTTTAAGCACCCCAAAATGGCTTTTTATTTCTGGACTAGGACATTTGGCGTCTTCAAAAAACAAGGCAGAACCCTAAAAATTTAGCTGTTTTCCCAAAAGTCAACAACCGAAAAAGACCTAAAACCCTTTAAAAAGCATTAACTTTTATGCATCCCAAAAGTACCAAATATCTGTAGACCAACAAAAATTGGGCACACGAAAAAACTGTTGAAATCTCTCAAAATAATGCAAAATTACTTGAAGAACGCCCTAAAATGGATTTTTATTTCTGGACCAAGCCATTTGGCGCATGCAAAAAAAGGGAAAAACAACACCAAATCAAAGAGGTATATTTGGCACCTTACAAAACAAGGCAGAATCCTAAAAATTTATGTTTTCCCAAAAGTTAACAACCAAAAAAGACCTAAAATCATCAATTTTTATGCGCCCCAAAAATACTCAAAAATCTATAGCCTATCAGAAATTGGGCACATGAGAAAACTGTTTAAAATCATCCAAAATCAAACATAATTCCCTTAAAAGCATCCAAAAAAGACCTTACAAAATCCGTTGTTTTTAGACACCCCAAAATGACCTTTTTATTTCTGGACCAAGTATTACAATCTACGATTGTGCATATTGTTAATATTAGTTTAGTGTTCATGTATTTAGATACTATCTAAATACAGAAACTATATTAGTTAATACAAACCTACCATCTAGCGAAAAATAATACAATCAGGTAAAACCAGCTGAGGACCGGACCAAAGGTCGATTAAAGCATTGCATCTCTGTAGCGTCAGCTGAAGCAGACTCCTGTCTGCGACTAAACATAAGGCCCTTAAAAAAATTTTTGAATTTTGGGATTCATTTTGAAATTTTATTTTACAACTTGAAATTTTTATTTAAGAAAATATTCTATCGCTATGAAAAATATTTTGCGCTTTATCAGGATTTGAACACGCAGTAAATGAATGCACATGTTTAGAGCGCGACGCTTTAACTTCTGTGCTAACGCGGTTTTATTTTACCAACACGCCTATAATGGATTTTATTTAGACGCTTTCGGATTGAATATATTATACTGTTTATGCTAATTTTCTTATTAATTAAAAAAATTTTATTTAATGAAACTGTACATAACAATTGTATTTAAATTTATTTCTTAAAGATAAACACGCACGTAATACGCTCGATCTTGCAGCGCTTAAATTTATTAACGAATAACGCATTTTGTACTTTTGAGCGTTTTCATTAAACAGAAGACGGTCCATGGTCGAGCGTTGGTATGGTCTATAAACATCCTTCAAAAATACGCTGACACATCGGCCTACTCGTTTAAAAAAATCTGGTGTGATACACGCACACAACTTCCTTTTACAGTGATCTTATAATTAGCCAAAAATTTGATTTAAAATGTTTTTCTCCATGCTCATCTAGTAAGTTACACTTACTTTGACATATCCATTGCAGGTAAGCTGATTTTACTGTTTGTTTACTGGTTGTCATGACATTGGGGAAGTAAGTACCTACTCCCCAAGGGAAGTAAAGTAAATTGCGTGTTATTACAGTAATTTTAGTTTTATAAGTGATCTGAACGGGTTTGAACTTAACTGATCCTAACCTATTTGAAATTTAAAAACTCGTTAAGAGAGGAGCGGAGCCCCAAGGCCCCCCTTGGAGATGGGCGGAGCCCCGGGGGCTTCTTTGGAGAGGGGCGATGCCCCGAGGGTCCCCTTGGAAAGGGGCGGAGCCTCGACGGCCCCCTTGGAGAGGGGCGGAGCCACAAGGGCCCCCTTGGAGAGGGGCGGAGCCCTGATGGCCCCCTTGGAGAGGGATGGAGCCCCGAGGACCCCCTTGGAGAGGGACGGAGCCCCGTGGCTGCCTTGGAGGGGGGCGGAGCCCCGAGTGCCCCTTTGGGGAGTGGCGGAGGCCCGAGGGTCTCCTTGGAGAGGGCGGTGCCCCGTGGGCTTCCTTGGAGAGGGGTGGAGCCCCGATGCCCCCTCGGAGAGGGGCGGAGCCCCGATGGCCCCCTTGGAGAGGGGCGGAGCCTTAATGGCCCCGTTGGAGAAAGGCCGAGCCCCCAGGGCCTCCTTGGAGAGGGGAGGAGCACCGAGGGACCCCTTCGATAGGGGCGGAGCCCTGGGGCCCAGCTTAGAGAGGGGCGGAGCCCCGAGGGCCTCCTTCTTTGGTCAGGCGGCGGCAGGGGAAGGCAGGTGCGGATTGTGTAACAGAACAGAATGGCCCAACGTAATGGGCCTAAAGATGGTGGTAAATTGAATAGGATATTTTATTCAAATTTTTGTTGGGCATGGAGAAAAATGTTATAAGCATGCTCGGGAAGTAACTATCTATAACCAGTCTCGAACTTTGCCAGCCCGAGCGAGCGAGGGCTGGCAAACTCGTTCTCGACTGGTAAAAGCTACTTACTTCCCTTGATGCTTAAATAACTATTAAGCATTTATCAAAAATTTTCAAAAATTACAAATTCTGCAAAAACGGTACTAAATAGAGCGTTAGTTGAAGAGACAAATTTTCTCTAGAATTTTAAGCTGAATTCAAAAATGTAATAATATACCGGGTGTTCTATTTAAAATAAGAGTTAATAAAAAAAATAGACAAAAAAACAAAAGAAACCCATTTTAGAAGTATTCAACTGGAAAATCATCTATCTCACATCAATACACATTCAAAATGTAATAAAAAAGTAAAGTTAAAAAAAATCGTTAGAGCCGTTTTTGAAAAAATCGAAAAAAACTGAAAAATCACAAGAGTAAACACCTACTTCCGGTTATGCGATTTTTTTTCAAAAGCTTGCTGTCTCGTATACATAGTACACAAAACTTATATATGAAGTTTCAACGCCATACCGCTTTTCGTTTTTGAGATATTCTGTTCACAGACAGACAGACACAGAGACAGACACACAGACCAATGAAAAAAAAAATGTTTTTTTGGGATCAGGGGACTCTAAAGCGTGAAGATCTGTTGAAAACTCAATTTCGAATTTTTGGGGTGAATCCAATACTTCCTTTATTGTAAAAGGAAGTAAAAACGGATTTACTATAAAAACATTTTTTTCCGTTATAGAAATTGTTCTTATTCTTATTGTAGTACCTATTCAACGGTAGGCAACCAACAATGTCATTATGCGCACGCAGAACTGTGTGTGTGTTCTCGTAGCGTTGTTACGTACTTGTCTTCATGAAAAACCATGTAGAATTATTTGTATTTTTTTATTAAACCTCTTTTAAACTCTAGTGTGAGTTTATTATGAAAGACCGATCTACATTATTAACACTACTTTTAAATTTTTAGTTTATTTTTTTAGTTTGCATATCTAATTGAATACTAGACATAATATTATCAGAACCTCATTCACATCCTAATTGTTACGATTTTACATTGTCTAAAAAAATATTATTACACCTAAGTAAGGATGTGAACGTAATTTTTTTTTAAGTATAATTTGTTTTTGTAACACAACTTACTAAATTTGAGTTTTTTATTTTGTGATATTAAAAATGTTACACATTTTTTAAATAAAATTTAAATTGGGCCAGTTTATAAATAGAACGCAAAACGTAAAATGCAAAACGATAATATGGTTAGCGCCATCTAGACCAGGATCGCGCGCGACGCTGTTTCGGTCGATAATTCAGTTTGGAATTTTACTTGTCGGTTACATTGGCCAGCGTTGGCGTGTGATAATGTGTTGTTATTTATTAGTGTTTTAGTGTTTGCTAGATCAAATTGTTTTTAGCGAGTAAGTATAAAATGTCTTGATATTTATGAAATGTTATAAGTTGCGATGGTAATCTTGCAGTTTACGTCCCCACCAGTGCGCACTTTTACTGCGCCGATAGAAGTGACCAGTGACGTCAAATATGCTACATGGTTGCCAGATGTTTGCACGAATTCTACCTAGAGCTATTAATAAAAATAGGGAGGCTCCACCACTGAGGTAGTAAAGTTTGGCACGGGTTATATGAACTATTTTCCTTGTCTACAGGTGGTGTTTAAAAGGCGGTTGTTAGTCAAAGTTATATATAACCAGGTTAAATTTAATTGAATATGTAAGTAATAACATACTATGAGCAAAAATGAAGCTTTATTTGCAGAGGCAGGTAGCACATAGAGCCAAATACATACCATCTGTTCTTTTTAAAAGTATACATAGGGGATACTCGTATGTATACTAAAAAGAAAAATTCCCTTATTTTTGCCACAGCATGCTATTTGTTTTAAATTAAAACTCTTAAAATTGAAGATTGCTCTATAATTGGTTGCCGAAATATAGGGTAAACAATAAAAAATAAGGGAATTTTTCTTTTTAGTATAAATACGAGTATACTGTGTATACTTTTAAAAGGAACGCATGGTATACTATAATTTTATTATAAGTTGAAACATAACAAGTGCTTGAAAAATTTCCAGAAATATTTCGAAGACAGCTCTGCAACTACTTTTTCAATAGAAGCATGGGTGCATGCCAACTGAAAAAATCACGACGCCGAAGGAAAAAGGTTTTTTTCTTGGAAGCAAACACTCTTTTGTTAGAAAAATATCTGCTTTGCAAAAATTACCATAAGAAATTTGTTATGCACGTGTTATATTTTGATAGAATATATCACGAATTAAAAAACACAGTGGAGTAAACATTTTTATTAAGAATAATAACAAAACTAATATCGAAATAGGTACTAAAAATGTACGGTTATTTGTGATGACAGTGACATATAAGATGGAATTTACCGTAAACTTTCGATTATTAATAATCGCAGTTGCTATGGAAAATTGCCAATTACATATACATAGAGATATTCTATTAGCAAAAAAGAAACAAAATCAGAAAACAAAAATGTAGTATGAATGTGAGAAACCAATACTGAGGTAGAATCGTGATACGTTGGAAATAATTTTTTCCATGGTTACTGTGAATGAAAATAACAAATAATAATTAAATTATATTATTGAAATGTATGATTCCGATAGTTAAATGATTAGGCAGATAATTTAGCACTTTTTATGCCTAATCAGAAAAGTGACACTGTTACCTTGACAATGTAGTCACAAGAGTCGCCACTTTTATGACGTTTGAAAAGAATAGTTACAAATAACTATTATTTTCAAACGTAATAAGCACCGGGTGTAAGAAATTAATTCCACTCATGAGGGAAGCGAGACTAAAAGGGCAGAAGGCTATACTTATACACTAGTACCATAAGATACTATTAAAGTGGTGTCTGTCTGTCAGTCTCTCTCCTTTCTACAGCTCGGACAGTTTAATTGGTCCGCTTGAAAATTGATATTTACGTTCTCAATCTAAATTTGGAGATCCCACATCCTAGTGACTTGTAGATAAAATAGACCAACCGGAAGTAGTACTTTACTCTTAGGTTCCTTTCAGGGTCCCTAGATGACAAAAAACATGTTTTCTCAATTCCCTAAGAATGTCTGTCTGTTGCTGGTATAACTCAAAAACTATTTGTTGGAGGAAGACTATATTTTGCATGCGGATTATATCCCTTCCTGGCATGAAACCGAGAAAATTTTGGTAAAATATGTATAAGGTGAGCACCTTAGAAAAATAAATTTTGTGTTAACTGAGAAATAGATACAAATAGTAATATGCATATAGCTCAGAATTTACCCTTAATAAAAATGGAACAGATACACGGTAAATTATTTTACTAGGAATGTTGACTTCTAAAATTGTTTAGTATCACAACGTATACTTACGAGGAAAGTTCTGAGTAAAGCCCTTTACAGACTTTTTAAATTAGAACTCAATCTAACATTGACATATTCAATGATAACTAAAGAATTTATTTATTGGTTGCTATGGACTAAGGTTGTTACGGTTCATGCGGCTACTTGGCATTACATTATATACCATATGGACTCAGAAAATTTTCTGCATTTCAATTAGAAATATGACCTTTCAATTTAAAAAAAAATCAAAATGTTTTTAGACCATTCACAGTTGGGTACCAAATTAACTGTGCTCTACTCAGAATCACAGACCTAAGAGATAGAGTAACAAGGTCAACAAATCACCAAAACATACCCCACACAAAGGTTGCTGTGCAAGCACCAAAGGCGCGCTCAAACTCTGTATCCCGAATCCGGGGCAAGAAACATTAACTTTTGATTTACACCACCATTACATAAAACGCCTATTTCAGAGACTTTTCTTTCAAGTATCTTTCTTCAAACCTTGAAAATTCCCTACCTAACAGTATTTTTACTGAATGCCCTGTTTCACCAATGTATACAGCATTACAACAGCAAGGGACCCTATAAAAACTTGTGTGTTTAATTTAGCTTTAGGTAAAGGAAAAACCAATAACATTTAAACAATACATTAAAACCGCATTGAAATCCCCTGAACAAAATCTTACAGGTTCAAATTTCTGGCTAATTATAAGATCACTGTAAAAGGAAGTTGCGTGCGTGTATCACACCAGATATTTATTAGGTGTTCTTGGAATTTTTGGCTTCTTTGGAATGATTTCTGTTTTTATTTCACCATACTTATGTACGGAGTGTAATCTACAGCTATATTCAATTGTGGTGGTCGTTGATGATCAACGGAGTAGAACGTCGGCAAGAATGTGCTACTTTTGGAATTTCAAAATTTGACTTCAAATTCTGATAGACCATCAAAAGGTAGAATAAGAATGTCTATAACACCAACTTCGTATATCTTAGGAAATATGGTGAAAATGGCGGGAAAAAGCAATAATAATAATAATAATTACTTCTTGATTAATAAATAAATATAAATGCATACATATTTTAAACCAAACTGTTTAACTTGCTTGAGTTAATATGGAAATAAGCAAATGCTTGAATAGATACTTAAATCTACCTTTCCCAACGTTTGGAAAAGTGCACACCCATTTTAAAACGTAGAAAATTGTTTTCAAAATCAAGTTCTGTGAAAACCATGCGCTTGTTTAATGTGTTGCCTGCCTATTATTTTTTATTTCTAATTAAATACAACTAAAATGCAATATTATTATTATTATTGTTAAATAGGGGCTCAGAATAGATATTTGCGGTACATCTGATGTAAAGTTTGACTTTGAAATCAAATTAAAACTTTATTTATGCTGGTGACAAATTTATGCAACCCATGATTCACTTATACTAGTCAACTTGATACCATTTTTTAAATTAATTTTATGAATCGAGGATCATAACATAGGTTCAGCTTGAAAAAAAAATATGTCGGCTAAAGAATTTAATACAATACTCGGTGCATTAAGCCTTTTACCTTCGTCAGTGCTGTTGTAGATTACCGGACTCGTAATGTAAATAACTATCGTTTGTCTGAAATGCTAGTATTCAGCCAATTTTTGCTTAGTAATGCGCAATTTTGGTTTTTTAATTAGAACACCCTCTATATTTTTAGACATTTTAAAACAGCACTGAAAATACTTTATGATAGCATGCTTAAACTAAAACTTTGGGACTTATTCTTTTATTAAAATGAATTATTTGCCTAAAGGAAGTCATGACATGCAAAATCACTAACAATTGAACAAGATATGCAAAACAAATTCCACTTGTCTTTAAAAATACCTCATGAAAACAATTGGAAATTAAGTTTTCTAAATGGAAAAATAAAATATTTTTGAATTGTATTTTTTGACCGAAAAACTAGTAGGCCGTGAATTAAGTTGGTTTGACAATGTAGGCTGCATACTGGCATTAAGAAAAAAGCTTTTTTTGATATCTCTATTATTAATGAAGTTACGAGTTGTCTAGCAATGTACAAACACCCTCGAGTTATTCAATTTTGCGGCTTTTTCTATAATTGTTAACTAGGTGTGCTGTTGGTACTGGCTGCTGGTGGTGGACGCTGTCCTGTTGATGGGTTTTGTAGGTTTTCACTACAATTTTTTTTTTATTTTATCATAAATTCAAGACATTGTCAAACGTACTTGGTTCTTCGGAGGAGGGTTTTTCTATCGTTGTGCTGTTGGCAGTGGCTGCTGGTGGTGGATGGAACAAGCATATTCCGATAATTTTTACATACATGCATGTTTGGACAAAACGCATAGTATTTTAAATACAAGCAGAAACAATTACTACCTTGTTCATATCTATAATACCACTATGTCATAAAAGTTAGTGTAAAACTAAAGGACTACAGAGGCAGCTATACGTACCAACATAAACTACTTATCTTTCTTAAAGATTTTCACATAATCTATTTCCGTTATTCATTTCTTTTAACAATTTATAAGGTCTATATCTCACCATCTTCTTCTTATTCTTTTCCATTTCCCTTATGCCTATGGCGTCAGGTTGCTCATTCATTTGCGGTATTGGTCACGATCAGCTGCCATTCTCTTTAGTTGTCCTAAGTTCTTTCCTCTATCCAGTACAATCTTTTCCATTCTTTCTTCCCATGTTTCCCTAGGCCTTCCTACATATTGCCTTCCCTTTGGCCTTGCTTCCAGTATCCTTTTCGGGTCTCTTCTATTTCGCATTCTCACGACGTGCCCAAACCAGGCAGACTGCCTTCCCTCCACTTCTTCTACCAATGGTTCCATTTCCAGTTCTTCTCTAATCGCTGTATTTCTAATTCTGTCGCGTTTCGTTTTTCCGACCATTCTTCTCAAGTACCTATTTCATTTCCCCTGCTATATCTCACCAAATTCCTAAATAGAAATAAATACACAATCATACGAAGAATATTTAAGTACATTAACTCATGAATATGCTTTAGAATAGAAACTTACTGAACCAAGAGGATCTAGACTAGATAGTACGCCATTCATACTATCCTCTTCTGAACTTAAAACAATATGAACAAGCATACTGCTATCCAGAAGCTCACGATTCAAAACAATTCTAACAAATACGATATTTTGTATTTAACAAGTGATATCATAGCATTTCTGATTTACATATTTAAAATGTTTATTTTATGAACTCAGAGTTGTTCATCTGTAGGAGATGTCATTTTCACTGCCGTACATGTAAAATTTGTTTTTTTCCTGTATAGGACTTCATGTGCTGAACTAAATAACTTCTTTGCACTGTTCTATATTCACAATCAGAAGAACTATAAGGTTTTTCTCCAGGATGGGGCTTTATATGTCAAACTAAACTATCGATACTTCTATGCAAATTTCTGTATTCACACTCAGTACAAACATGAAGTTTTTCTGCCATATGAGACTGGATATGGTTAGCTAAATCATCTTTCTGTGTTGTTGTGTATTCACAATTAGAACAATCGTAAGATTTCTCTCTCGTGTGAGACCAGATATGTCGTTCCAACTGACTTTTGTGCGTTGCTTTGTAGTCACAAATAGTACAACAAAAAGACTTTTCTCCTGTGTAAGACCGCATATGTCTAACAAAATGACTGCTTTGTGCCGTTTTGTATTCTCAATTAGAACAACTAAAGTTTTCGCTCCTGTATAACACTTCATATGTCTAACTAAACTACTTTTTTGCAAAGTTCTGTACGAGCATTCTGTACGGCCATATGGTTATTCTCCAATATGAGATTGGATATCGTTGACTAAATTACCTTTCCGTGTTCTGTATTAACAATAGGGACAAACATACGGCTTCTCTCCTATGTGAGACCGCATATATCTAAGTAAACTACATATCTCTACTGCCGTGTATCCACATTCAGATTAATCGTATGGATTTTCACCTGCATATTTCCGCATATATACGACTAAATGAGGTTTATGCTTTGCTTTGTATTCACAATACGAGCAACTGTACCGTTTACTCAAGTATGAGATCTCATATGTGCTGTTCAATAAATATTGTAGCAAATTCATGGATGTCCTTCATGCTTTCTCCAAGTTCTTGCGTAGTAGGTAAATTATTGGGATTATCATATTCCTTGCCTTATGCGATAGAATCGTATGATTCTAAAAATGATCATATAGAGCTACTTGTTTAGTGTTCATTGAGGTTATTTAAAGAAAGAAACGCTGCCTTTAACGATAGGAACTACCCAACATTGCAACAAGCCAAACCTATAATACAGCCAGATTATAAAACACTGTCATGGCTCGATGTTATTTCATCATGTTTTTACTATTGTGTATGAATTGGCTGTCAAGATCGAGAAAGTAAACAATAAGAGCGGCAACGCTGCTGGTGATTTGACCTAAAATAATCGGCGCAGTAAAAGTGCGCACTGGTGGGGACGTAAACTGCAAGATTTGTCTGCTTTCCCTTCATTTTCAACGGTTGTGTCGAAAATTAAAGTAAATGAAATAACTGAACAGCCACGAGGTACATTGTTATCATTTTCCAATGTCGTAAAAGAAAAACGTTGCTTTCACGCTCAAAACATGGTAGTTTGTTTGTTTGTTTGTTAATGGACAAGGTCTAGGCATGCAGAGTACCAGGTACCTTAGACACCGACTGCTTTGGTCATATGGTCAAAGTCCTACTTAGAATTTTGCCGAGACTAAGGAGTTCCAACCCTAGCAAGGGATCTTTTACATGCTACACATCGTAGTAACATGGGACCCACGGCTTTACATCACTTCCGAATGATGGCATTCTGTAGAAGCTTTCATCTGCATTTTTTTTTATTTTTGAAAACCTCACCGGGACCGGGAATCGAACTCGCGACCCTTAGATCAGTAGTCAGAATGCTTACCACTGAGCTACCGACCCCGGCAAAACATGGTAGTAATTAATATGATAATTATATTTATTATACTATTACTGTCAAGCTGTAACATGTGTCGAACTTAACCTAAAATTAGGTACAGGTTAGGCAATTTTCTGAATTTATGTTTTTGTAAAGGTTTTTTAATATCTCAGCGGAAATATCTACTTAAAGCTGACTCGTACTGTAAGTTATTTCTATTCTTAGTTTGCTGGTTTCCTAATCCAGAAAAGTTGTCCAAATCACAAGACTTGGCTGCAGCTATTTTTTATACTTGGAAGTAAGTGAGTAATCTCATTTATCGGAAAAAGGGCATACCTATATTCAATTTATAAAATAGTTTATTATTCGACTTCGCACTTGTCATCTAGTAATTTCTCACTAGATTTCCCCTACAAAAAGAACGTACCTACAGCAACTTACGTCCAAGAATTTTCAAAAATTTACACTAGGGAATGTTTGGATAGAAATGACACTGGGTAGGTATGTGTAATTATCACAGCCACACAAAACAGCTTATTTCATAAAACTATTTTCAGATTACCAATTTATTAAACTCAACAGTAAAGTTAACGGTATTTGGACAGTATAAGTAGCTGAGATAGTAAATAAATCTGTCAAAGTTAGTTGCATTCCAAAAAATTAATATGTAAATAGTCTAATTAATTTAGAGTTTCAATCACAGAACTAATAATGACAAGTTTGTAACAACCTTATTTAAAAATAATTTGCCAAATTGCTCTGTTGGTGATTTTATACAAATGACCTCGAGCACGACTAAAAGGTTGATTTTTTTTTAGGACAATTTGTTTTGCTTAGGATGTCAAAGAGTTCTCTGTTTACGTTGTCATCATCGATTAAATTATTATCATAAAAACATCGTCTTTACCACAATTGGATTTATGCGGACTAAAAATATTGTTTATTACCGATTCTTCGCTATAAAACTATTATACTTACTATATGGTCTTTGGTTAACTTGGTAATATTTTTGACCATCTCTCTTAATTTCAGATTATCGTTGTTCATTTGTTGAATTTCTTTATTTTTATTTTCAATTAGCTTTATCTGATTATCTTTATCGAGTGATTTCTCTATATTTAAATAAAGTCTTTAGTGTATTCCAAATATGAATAAAATATTTATTATAAAGTAATATAGTATTCTCTAATTTCTTGACCTCTTTTTGTATTAAATCTCATTATTAGGGATTTAAAATTACGAACACACAATAAAATCTATGTTGTTATATTTAAATTATTTGGCGAAACATTTATATTATCTTTTGTTATTAATTTTTTTGTAATATGATAATTCATTTTTAATCTTATAATATATTATTCGGTATTCTATTTTATAGTTTTCTAAAATTTTCTTTAAATCTTAATATCGTGTAAATTCAGTGCTACCCCCCACTGAAATTCCATATTGTACAAAGCATAAAAGCTCATTTGTTATTAACATATTTTTCTTTTCGAATAACGGAAACTATAGATTGGTAAACCACGTACTCAAATTAATTTTATAGTTATTTTCACTTATAAAATCAAATATGTTTAATGGATTAGGATTAATTTTATATTGCTTTAAAAGATTATATTCGTTAACGTAATTTTCATATTTATCTACCAACTCTTCTAAATGAAAATAATATTTCCTAACTTTTTTTGCCTTATTGTTATTCAACATCATTATTGATTCTTTAAAATTTTTAATTGTTAATAATATCCAACGCTTTGAATGAATTGTGCGCGAATCCCCATTTTTTAATATCATTTTGTATATATTCATATAAATTTCCTTTTTCATGTTTATAATAATCTATTTCTTCATATGTAATTTCGTTATCTTTTTAAAATGCAACAAAACGGTTTTTATTATATCTAAAAGTATTGTGGTCGGATTTTTCGACTACGTGTTTTCTAATATAAAATCCCAAAAATTCTAACAAGTTATTTGTGATTTCTTTCTTTTTCTGCAAAAGAACCCATCTTTCCAAAAAAATACGACTTCGTCTTGTGAGGGGTCTTTAGACTCGAATATTTATTATCCGACAAAGCAAGGGGGCGTGGACACAACGCCCACTGGTCACAACGTCCACCACCTAGTATGGCCGCCATGTTGGACACAACGTCCACTTTTAAATTTGGTCATAACGTCCACCCTGGTCACAACGTCCACCGCCACAACGCCCACTCTGGTCACAACGTCCACCTTTGCATTTGGTCACAACGTCCACCTTGGACACAACGTCCACCGCCATAACGCCCACTGTGGTCACAACGTCCACCGACGGCTCTTGAGAATAACAGTTTACGGCGTCGGTCGTAACGTCCACTCTGGACACAACGTCCACCGCCATATCGCCCACTTTGGTCACAACGTCCACTTTCAAATTTGGTCACAACGTCCACCGCCATAACGCCCACTCTGGTCACAACGTCCACCTTCGCATTTGGTTATAATGTCCACCTTGGACACAACGTCCACCGCCATATCGCCCACTCTGGTCACAACGTCCACTTTTAAATTTGGTCACAACGTCCACCTTGGACACAACGTCCACCGCCATAACACCCACTCTGGTCACAACGTCCACCTTCGCATTTGGTCATAACGTCCACCTTGGACACAACGCCCACTTTTGTTTTACTGGTTATTTATTAATGAATTTTTAACTGCCTTCGTTAATGCTTTTTGAACGGACTAATGTTTTTTAGAATTTTAAAGATATTGGTTTTAAGGCTATTTTATGTATTTTTTAATCAATGTATAGTTTCAACGATTTCCTTCCCATGTCTCTCTTTTCTGCTGGTTTTTGTCTAGTGTATGTATTTCCAGCTCATTTCAAATATAAATCGGTATACGAAGCATAAGGGTCATACCGGGGGTCTTAAAATGAATTACATCTAGTATGCTTTGAATTTCCCATAATGCAATCTAAAATTTTACTTGAAATTGGCATGACTGTAAGTCTAAGTGAAATTCGAGGTTAGAAGGTTAGGTTTTGTGTCAGTTTGTGTCAAAAGTGACGCAAAACCTAACCTACTAACCTCGAATTTCAAAGCATACTAGATGTAATTCATTTTAAGACACCCTATATTATAACACTAAATATACCTAAAGATTCATTGGTTTGCGTTACACCTCATTTGAAAAAAAACTTTTCCTTATTGTACCAGTAGGTAAGTATTTACAAGTCCCTAAAAACTAAAAATAAAAGAGAAGGTTGACGTCACTGAAAAAACGTGGTTTTACGTGTTATCATTAGTAATATAACAAGGGCGAGACATACCAATAATTTTGCACACGCCAAGGGTCGAGCGCTGGTTGTAATGAAAACTGCCCCGACGGCAGTTTTCTAAGAGCAATGAGCACGATGACTCTTGGGATGAGTACTCCTAGGTCCTAGTGTCAAGTCGAAATGTCTATTTAATATTATTTTTCCATACAAAATTGGAACCCCCATTTTACCCCTTAAGGGGTTGAATTTCGAAATATCTTTCCTTGTTCTTTGTATACATCATAAAGGGAACCTCTGCAAAATTTCAGTTTTCTAGGTCTGAATATTAAAAGCAGGAAAATGATTTCTGAAAATGTTTACGAATTGCAGGAAATTGAAGTACCGGGTGATTATAAAGTCTCGATCCATTGCTACTTTGTACTTACTTTTAAGTTGCCAGTTTGCATTTATTTTCGGCCTAATTCATTTCGTAATCGAATATTTCAATCTGGTTTGTTTGCCAACACATTTTTTGCTTGCATGCAGTTAGACGGGCTTAAAAATGCAGTCAGTGCAGTGGTTTTTTGAGAATTCCTAAAAAACTCGGGTATCCCCTTGAATTATTTTGGTTAACTAACACACACGCAGAAAACTCGGTCACTCCTCGTTTTGTATGATTTTAATTCAAAATACAAACAAGAGCAATACGACAGATCTGGGGATAGTTATACGCCTATCATACTTTGTGTCAGAGACTATAACGAATGAAAATATAAAAACAATTAATTAATTTGTAAAGCTTGTATTAAGATGGTAAGAGTTTACAAACTTCTGTAACATTATTTAAGTACTAAAATTCTAGATTCAGTGCGACAAAAAATAGGCCATTCCACATGTAAAAATCACTTTGCATCAAAAACAATTAAAGAAGTATAAAAATTAGCCAAAACAACAGACAATTGTGACTTCGTTTGCATCTACTTCAGGGCAAAAGCACAGTTTAATTTCGATCTTTGTAAAACCTAACATACCACTGAAAAAATGACAAAATAGTTCCTTCAAAATGTTCCTGGATAAATATTTTCACATGCACGTTCCCGATCAAAGCATCTTGCGAAAAAAGTTTTTGTTAATAATTTCAAAGATGCTGTTTGTGCAGTACCTGGGCGAATTGGTCAAATAGTTCTTTCTAAATGTAAGAAGGTTTTTTTCCAAAAAAGAAGGCCATAAAATTTCTACAATTTTGGCAGGCGAAATTGCAGAAGACTTTGAGATTGATCCGACTATTGTAGTAAATTTAAAATATGCTTCAATAACTAATGTTGACATAGAAAGAAGTTTTTTTTACATATAAGAACATTTTAAGTGAAAGGCGACTAAATTTAACAATGGAGCATTTAGAACAATATTTAATAACTAATAGTTTTCTGAAAGACTAATTTTTTAGTGCCCACGTTTTCTATTTTATTTTTTGTGTTACATTTACAGTTTTTCTATGAATTGTGTTTGCATTTGATATTTTTAGTGTCACATTACATGCTTGTTCTTCAGAAATACTGTTATCAGTTGAATGAATAGTCTTTTTTTCATTTATGACGTTTTTTATAATAAAGCTTTTGTGTAAGAGTTTATGCTTTTTTGCTTAAGTTAACGCTTTTTTAAACGTTTTTGAGGCTTTTTTAATAGCTTAACTCGTACTACTCACTCGTTTGTAACTTATACACACGTATATTAATGATCCTCTTATCCCACTTGTATAGTAAATAACTATTAAAATAATGTGAAATATATTCGGCTAAACTTTTCAACAGAAGGCATGTAAAAATCCAGTTTTCCAGCGAATCTGTTGCTCACGCTGCACATTCGGTATATCGCTGAATTTAGTAGAATATTTGTTTTAGGGTGGGATAAATAAAATATTAATTTATGTATTATATGTGTCTTTATTGTTCTTGAACTAGCTTTGGCTAGTTTGAGAACAATAAAGAATGTAGCGGCACAGATGTACATACTTCTTCTTTGATCACTCTGCATGTCTGATGTTGATTATAACTCCAATCACTGTCAATGTAAATACATAGTAGATCTATAAATAATAGTCTTCTTAATGAAATACTATACACAAATAGATATACACAATAGATTAAAGAATCAATATTAAAGAACTTTTTTAGCGGTTATGTAATTTATTTACAATTTTTATATTACACAATGAGATCATATTAATAACGAATATCACAGATCATTATGCTACACTATCAACTGTTTCTGTTAGGAAAGGAGGAAGCATTGAAGGTAACACACAGGCAAATAGGACTATTAAAATCTTTGACAAGGATAACTGGATAAGTATATTGAACATGTTACTCTAGTTAGTTGTGGTCAGTTGTGTTCTGAACCAAATCATTATTTAGCAACTGAAAAATATATCGTTTATTAAATAACTAAAAATCGATTATTAAAAGACGAAACAGTTAAAACAAATTTAAAAAACAAACCGAAAAAATGGATTACGAAAAAAAAAATCAATGCAAAATATGTTATGCACAAATTAAAGCGAAAGGTTTTAAAAATCTCAAGGACGTTGACTTAAAATACTACATTACGCAACTAGTTTAGAACATTGATGTTTTATTGAACAAGTATGGCTGGTTTGAGTAGGAGCATCAGCGAACAACGAGCAATAAAATCACTTTTCTAAGGTGTTTCGTATATTTTATCGCATTTGATAAAAAATGTGAAATATTATATTAGAAAAGTGACACTAAATGTCTAAACATAACCAAGCTGAGCAGAACTACTTTCTATGCACTGAAGCACATCAGCAGCTCCAGTAGATGTTATGCGTTTGGCAGCAAGGTCCATAAATATAGCAAACTTGGAAATACAGGTCATCCCATGTATTTCCACTATGCAGTGGGTACGAAAATATCGCCAAATGGCGGGAAATCTAAACCTTGAATTTTGAACCCAGAATTCTCTCCCTTTTTAGTCAGCGGGAAAACCAAATAAACGAAAACTAGGTCTTGAGTGGTTAGAGCAGTTCGAAGATGCACATCCTGGTACTCTCAAACCATCTAACCTTAATCTTTTAAATGATAAGCTGTGACGTTTCTCACTCGAATCGCGACGGCTTTGCCAAAAATTCATTGTTAGTGGGCACGAAAATGGCGGTTACTGAGATGACATATATTTCCACGCTTGCTATATTTAAGGACCTTGTTTGGCAGTACAGGGCTGTGTTCGACAATGTCCCACCATCGCACTGGTGTGTCGGTTAACTCTCTGATTCTCACAATAAAAAACAAGGATGTTCAACGGACCAGTGTGATCAGGCGTGATCACTGTAAGTTTTTGTCAAATTTGAGGTTAGCAGGTCAAGTTTTGCGTCAGTCTGTGTCAAAAACTTACGCAAAACCTAACTTGATAACTTCGAGTATTATGTATATAGACTGACAGTGCCAAACGTAAAACGAATCGCCGTTGCTATGCTGTAATGGTTGCTATGGTGAAAAATATCAAGTTACTCAACGGTCTTTAATGTAGAAATGTAGTGCACTACTCTATGAAATTCGATAAACTTATAAAAATTACTACAATATATTACCAACTTGAATAAAAACAGCTAAGTGTAATTATTATACTGAACAAGTAAGTAAAACTTCTGATCCGAAAGGCCTCTGGAAAACTGCAAACTACAGTATGAATGTTTGTGCTTGTTTGTAAATCTACCATAAAACAAATATATCAAAATATGGTACACAACTCCAGAATGAAAAGGAAATCGCTGATGAATTCAATGGATATTTCTGTGAGGTAGGTAAAGATATGGCTGATGTACCTACTTAGGGCAAAAAATTAATTAAACAATCAATACATTAATAATAAAAATGTTTCCCCAGGTAATTCGACCTTATTTTTATCCCTAGTAACTAAGGAAGAAATAGATAATTTAATGAACACCACATCATCAGAAATAGAGAACTTGACTGACGAAAACTTAAAATAAATGAAAAGAAGAAATTTTATCGAACCAATGCAGTTTGTATTAAATCAAGCCCTAAACACTGATATATTTCCATATGTACTGAAAACTGCCATTGTACATTCCGTACAAATATTCAAAATAATAGGAAGGACGTTGTGGAAAATTATGGGCCAATATTGTTGCTACCATCTCTAGCTAAAATAGTAGCAAAATTAATTAAAAAATGACTTATTGATTTTTTACAACGCACAAAGTAGTTTCATCTACACTGTTTGGTTAAAAAAGACGTTTACACTATCTAATTTCAAGAATTTACGCAAGTTATACAGTATAAAATCCTTTGACAGTGTATACCATGACTTTTTAATAAAGAAATTGGTGAAATGGCATAACTTACTCACTTTAAATATTAGGGATGTCGGCGGGTACCCGGGTACCCGGGTCGACCCGGGTAATAGTCGACCCGGGTGTAGTTTCAGGACCCGGGTACCCGACTAGTAAATTATGTAATTTCCAAGAAGTCAGCCTTTTTCGGAGAAGATGATAAAAATAATAGCAATAAGCGCTAGAAAAACATAACCATGCAGTAATAACAAGAATGGGATGGGGTGATCCCATACCACATAATGTTTTTTGTTTCATAGTCCTCGACACCGAAAGGTAAAAGAGGCAATAGATCATGGATGGATGGATAAGGAAGGCAATAAATCCGCTTCACAGAAATATTCAACCCGTCAATAGTACCATTAAATTGCGTCAGTATTGGATGAAGTAACATAAACATCCTGTGTGATGTTGATTGATGCTGCTACCAATTTCGGACAAAAAGTCACGTACTTGAATTTGATAACACTTGGAAGTGCGAAAATACTTACGAATAACAGACGACTTACAGTTTGAATTGGCGAGTAGGTACTATTTCAATTTAGTTCAATTTAAAACTCGCGGCGTAAAAGAAAGCAATTTGTAGTTACTTCAGATGTTCAGATGTACACTAACATTTTTGTTATATATTTCGGGTACCCGGGGGTACCCGGGTACTGCTTTCGGGTACCCGGGTTTGATTTTAGACCGGGTACGACATCCCTATTAAATATTGATAAAACTAAATGTATACCATTTATTTTATACAAAAATTAATTTTCTGAATATACTTGCGGTAAAATTCAAAATTCAACTGTCCAAATAAATTCGATAATGAACATAAAAGTATTTAGTAATAATTACAGATAACCATTTAAGATGGAAAAAATATATTGAAGAATTAAAAAAATTATTGTTTTATTTGTTTTCTGACAACTTATGTTATTTATACATCTAAAAAGTTAAGACGTAATTGTGTATGATGCAATATTGTTTTATTGGCTACTCTAGCACACTTATTAATATTTTAAGTTGTGATTATACGTACAAATTGTTTAATTTCGACTCTGTCAACTGGACATAAATGCACACCAGTGTCTTCGTCAGGCCTTTCAGAATATTGACAGCCCTACGAGGAGTTCTTTAAACTTGCCTTATGAGATGTAAAATTTATAATAAAAAATATTATTATTTCTAAACTTCCCAATGTAGAAATGTTTTAAGAGTATATTTTACTATGTCGATTTGTAATGCTTCTAGAAAAATATGTCTCACTTTTAAAACTTAAAAATTATATCTACCAAACTGTATTGGGCAGAGCTTTAACGTTATCTATAATTCAGATAGAAGCGTTTTCGTTTGACCATTGACGAGTAAGGTCAACGTGCCGAGCTCCGATAAAGCAAAAGCAAGTGAACCAGCGTGAGTGTTATCATCTGTGCAAAGAATTTCGATAAATACGATAGTTTTACCCAAACAACCATGTAGTTGACTAAAAAATCCTACCGGGGTCATCGGATGGACTCGCCATATCAACGCCCGCTAACACCGGGCGAAGCGCTTCTGGCACAACAAAATCAAGCACTTTTCCAAGAAAATCAGGTAAGAAGCCAAAATGAACAGGCATTATATACTGCCTGGATTACAGAAAAATCCGCCAGAGAAGCCCTTGAAGTTACAACTAAACGACTGGAATCCCAATTAAATGAAATTCAACAAAAACTTATACTCCTAGACAAAGATAAAAATCCCAACAAAAGTGAAAAAGGTGCTCAACAGCAGTATGAAACTGACGAAGAGGAGCTAATTAAAGAAATAGAATGGACAGAAGTTAAAAATAAAACTAACAAAAAAATAAAAATAAAATATTCTCCTGAAGTACCTCTTAAAAGTAACGTGGGGAATAATTCTAAATAAATAAATCCAATAAATCGTTTTCAATTCTTAGAAAATAGTGTATTAGTTTCGGAAAAAAATGATTCCACCAAAATAAAATCAAATAATGCAAACAATAAAACTATAAAGCCACCCCCAATATTTCTCGCCGAATTAAGCGACATGAGAGGGCTAACAGAAACCCTCAATAATGCTGATCAAATAAAAGGTAACTACTTATTAAAAGTTTTAAACAACAATGAAGTTAAACTTACAACTGAAGATGAAAATACCTATAAGTTGGTTAAAAAAGTATTAACTGACCTAGATGTAAAACACTACACCTACCAAATAAAGAATTAAAGAAGCTTTAGAGTAGTTCTAAAAGGGCTTCATCATACCGTAGATTTAGATGCATTAAAAACAGAAATAAGCGAGAAAGGCCATATTGTAAGAAACATATATAATGCAAAAAGTCAACGTGATAAAAAACCGCTTCCGATGTTCTTCCTAGATTTGGAACCCCAAGAGAACAATAAAAATATATATGAGATCAAATATCTGCAATACTGTAAAACCACTGTTGAACCAGTACGACAAACCAGACAGATACCCCAGTGCTCAAACTGCCTTAGGTTAGGGCACACCAAAAACTTTTGCGCGAGAGAAGTGCGATGCGTCAAATGTGCTGGATTTCATAGTAATAAAAACTGTAGTATAAAAGAACGGAAAGACTTAAGGTGTGCGCTATGCGATGGAAATCATCCCGCCAGCTATAAAGGCTGTGGCGTTTACAAAGAAGTACAAAAGAAAAAATTTCCCCGTCTTAGACTAAGAGGCCCTTCGAACGAATCTCAGGATACTGAACCAACTACTACAACAAGTAACCCAGAAGTCCTACCAACTGCCCCTGCTTCACAACAAAAAGCAACAAAACCCAGCTATTCAAATGTCACAGCTCAAAATCCTGATACTGTTAATAATAGGATGTACAAACTGGAACAAATAGTTGAGGCATTAAATCAACGAATGGACACAATGTTGAACATTGTTACAAAACTACTTGATAAACTTAAGTAATGGATCCAATACTAAAGATAGCTGTCTGGAATGCTAATGGCCTTGTTAATCACGGGCTAGAAGTCTCAACATTCTTAAAATCGTACAATATTGATGTAATGTTGATCTCAGAATCCCACTACACAAATCGTAGTTATCTAAAGATACTTAATTATAAAATCTACGATACAAAGCATCCCGACGGCACTGCTCACGGTGGTAGTGCCGTTATCATAAAAGATACCATAGCACATTATGAAGCTCTCAAATTCCAAGCAGACTATATCCAAGCAACTAATGTTGTTATTGAAGACTCATATGGACCAATCACCATATCTGCGATATATTGTCCTCCCAGACACTCAATAAAAGAAGGCGCGTATTCAGAATTTTACAAAACCCTCGGAAAGAGATTCCTTGTGGGAGGAGATTATAACGCCAAGCATCCCAGATGGGGTTCAAGACTAACAACCCCCAAAGGCCGAGAACTTGTTAAGTGTATTGACATCAACAACTTGAGTACCCTTGCTACTGGAAAACCTACTTATTGGCCCAGTGATAGGAATAAACTTCCTGATGCCATCGATTTTTGCGTCATAAAAGGAATACCGCAGAGTAAGTTTCTAGTAGAAGAAAATTTTGACCTCTCTTCGGATCACTCATCAATAATAGCTACCCTAAGCTCAAAAATTATAAAGAAACAAAGAACGGCAGTCCTTGCTAATAAGAATACAAACTGGGAGTTATTCAAACAATTGGTTGAAGAAAGAATAAACACAAATTGCCCCTTAAAGACCTCGGATCAAATAAACACTGCTGTGGAGAATCTGACGCAAGTAATTCAAAATGCGGCATGGGACTCAACTCCGGTTACCAACTATAATGCCAAGCAAGTAAACTGTTCTAGAGACGTGATGAAAGCAATACTCGAGAAAAGGAAATTGAGAAAGACCTGGATGCTAACAAGAGCACCACAACATAAACAAAGACTGAACACCGCTGTACGTAACCTTAAAACGCTACTATCAAATGAAAAAAACCAAGCAATTCAAGAATATTTACAACGGCTTACACCAACGGAAGCAACAGAATATTCCTTATGCAAGGCGACATCGAAAATTAGGAAAAATAAAGATTATATTCCTCCCATTCGGAAAAAAGACAGGTCTTGGGCTCGCACCGATAAAGAAAAAGCTAAAATATTTGCTGATCATTTAGAAAATGTTTTCAAGCCTTACACATCCGACGACGATCAGCACGACGAAGAAATCCAAACTTTCCTAAATGCCCCGTACCAAATGGCACTCCCATTACAACCTACTAATATACGGGAAGTCAATGCTGCGATTAGAATTAGCTTAAAGCCGAAGAAGTCACCCGGATATGACCTCATAACAGGAGCTGTAGTCAAGCAACTCCCACAGAAGGCAATCGTAGCATTAACATATATCTACAATGCAATTCTTAGAACTGGACACTTTCCGTCTCAATGGAAGGTGAGTCAAATCATTCTCATACTAAAACCTGGAAAGCCAGCAGAGGAAGTCGAATCTTACCGGCCAATAAGCCTACTACCTATCCTCTCCAAGATATTCGAGAAGATATTCTTAAAAAGACTACAGATAGTACTTGAAGAACTAAATATTATACCCCAACACCAGTTCGGATTTCGCGCACAACACTCTACTGTCGAACAAATACACAGGGTTGTGGAAACGATTAATAACTCCTTTGAAAGAGGGGAATACTGTTTGGCAGCTTTCTTGGACGTTAGCCAGGCCTTTGACAAGGTCTGGCATCAAGGGCTGCTATATAAACTAAAGTCTAAATTACCTGCACCATACTATCAAGTACTGCAATCATATTTAAGCAACAGATATTTTATGATTAAATATCAAGAGCAAACAACAGATTTACGTTGCATACAATCAGGGGTACCTCAAGGCAGCGTTCTTGGCCCAACGCTGTACTTAATATATACTGCCGATATACCAGAAACGGTAAACACCATTATGACGACCTTTGCAGATGATACGGCAATCTTAGCCTCGAGTAAGGAACCGGTATCTGCATCAGCGAAATTACAAGCTGCCTTGAATAGCCTACAAATTTGGTTAAAAAAATGGCGTATTAAAGCTAATGAAGCTAAATCACAACAAATAACTTTCACCCTACGAAGTTATACGTGCCCGAATGTTACCCTTAATGGTCAACCACTACCCCACGCTGATACAGCAAAATACTTAGGCATGCATCTTGACCGGCGTTTAAACTGGAGACATCACATCTTCACCAAACGAAAGCAGCTCGGACTCAAGTTCTCCAAACTCTACTGGCTATTGGGCAGAAATTCACAATTGACTTTAACCAATAAACTATTAGTGAACAAAGTGATACTCAAACCGTTGTCGACATACGGAATTCAACTATGGAGTTTCGCGAGTTCGTCAAACATCGAAATATTACAGCGCTTTCAGTCGAAAACACTTAGAACTATTACACAAGCGCCTTGGTTTGTGAATAACGAAACGCTACACAACGACTTAAACGTTCTGCCTGTGTTACAAGAAGCTAAGTGCTCAAGTGCAAAATATCTGTTACGTCTACAAATTCACCC
Organism: Agriotes lineatus; assembly: GCA_940337035.1. Classification (NCBI taxonomy): domain Eukaryota; kingdom Metazoa; phylum Arthropoda; class Insecta; order Coleoptera; family Elateridae; genus Agriotes; species Agriotes lineatus. Next base: position 46,357 of record CALNHX010000949.1, read on the forward strand.
AAACCCACTAGCTGTTAATCTTTTAGATAATAGCCAAAAACTGTTTCGTCTCAAACGTTGTGATCCATTAGATATAGATAATCGATAAAAAAATAAGTTGTACAATTATATATTATCATAACCCTAGGTTTTTGTCTTGAGTTAGATCTTTAATGTAAGATACTAACCACACGCTGGATTACCATAAATTGTAACATCATTCGCTTATTGTCCTTGGACAGATTGTGAATTATAGGGGATTAAAAAAAAGATAGAAGCAGAAGCAATGCGGTCTTTGAATTATGACGAGATATTAAACGATTTCACTGAATTAAATTCTAGACAAAAAACGATATTTTCTTTATTAGTTAGGTATTGTTTATTACTTGTAATTTATTTTCATTTTGTTACTTTTTGCTTCCATCGTCTGAAAGACGAAGGAAGTATTGTAATCACGAAAAAATTACCTTCCGAGATTTCTTCAGGTTTCAGGGTCTCTAGATGACGAAAAACAGGTTTTCTCAATTCCGTCTGTCTGTTGGCGGTATAACTCAAAAACTATTTGTCCGAGGAAGATGATATTTTGCATACACATTATATATATATACCTGGAATGAAACCGGGAAAATATCAGACAAACATATACAAGGTGAGCACCTTAAAAAATAACACTTTGTTTATTTTTGCGTTTATTTTAAAATAGAAGGAAGTAATAATTTTCACATAGGTCAGGCTTTACACTTGTCGAAAATAGAACTCAACAGATACAGGATAATGTCACAAAAGTGTCAAAACGTTTCAACAGTAAGATCGTTCCCTTAAATAGAAGCGCGCGTCGCACTCATTTCAATTAGGCTCAATGGAGCAGTTCGACTTTTCGATGCAGTCGATTGCTACGCAGGTGCGGCGGGTTCAAACCCCAGAGGGGTACATTTTGTAAAATTTGTAAATTGATCTAATTCACGCGAGGGAATTTCGGTGTAAGCCCATTTAGATTTTTTAGTACTGTTCCTATTAAAATGACTTTTTTAAACAATTACATAGTACATTATACAGAAAAAAAGAGTAAAGCATGATTTTGTTCGGAGTGTAAGTTTAAAGCCCAAGGGCGAAGCCCCCGGGCTACAAATACACAGAGGGAAAAATGGCGTTCACTCCTGCCTTGTATATATTATTTTGTCCACGACCTATAGTAGAAACAATTATTTTCATAAAGCGTTCCAGTCAATTGGAATTATGCTGCAATATTTGAATTGTATTATAACTTATAAGTAACAACATACATCTTATATATTTTTTATAATGAATATATGCTTTAAAATGAAAATTCTGCCACAATTTTTATAACCAATCTAGAAACTGATTTTTACTCCCAATCGTGGAAAAATATATGTATTTTCTTCAGCTGACTTTTATCTTTATTTGCTTCGGGAATTCACGTGTAATATATGTTTGGTGAAAGTGAAATGGGCCGCGCTGTCATTTAAAATCATGCCACCACTAAACCCCATGTTTTCTCTCGTCTAGGGTCCGCAAATATCTAAAATCGGCCCTGAAGGTCCTCTATCTGACCCAGTTAACTAACAGAGCTGCCTAATTTGTCAATGTCATTTAGAGACCCTAGGTAACATTAAGAAACTACATTACTATAAGCATTAAAATATTCTAAAGTATGTGGTAAAACACTAAAAGCAAATAGGGGATTTGTACTTAGTAGGACAGCATCGACAAGCACGTTTTATTTTAGCGACGGTATCTTTTTCTCGTTTATAGTTACAAAACCAAAATTTGGAAGTTTCTAAGTAAAACGTTGAAAATAAAAATATTTTTGACAGGGAAGGTTTGAATACTTTTTGATACAATAAGAAAACAGTTATTCATGTAAACCAACGAATCGTTATATTTAGTGTTATAACAGGACCATTATTCTTCGTATACCGATTTATATGATAAACGAGCTGGAAATACATACACTAGACAAAATCCAGCAGAAAATAGGACCAAAATCGTCAAGAATGGGGAGGAAATAGTTGAAACGATACATTGGTTCAAAAAATACATAAAATAGCCTAAAAGCAAAATTTTTTCAAATTCTAAAGAACATTAGTCGAGTCAAAAAGCATTAACGAAGGCAGTTAAAAATTTATTAATAAATAACCAGTAAAACAAAAGTGGACGTTGTGTCCAAGGTGGACGTTATGACCAAATGCGAAGGTGGACGTTGTGACCAGAGTGGGCGTTATGGCGGTGGACGTTGTGTCCAAGGTGGACGTTGTGACCAAATTTGAAAGTGGACGTTGTGACCAGAGTGGGCGATATGGCGGTGGACGTTGTGTCCAAGGTGGACGTTGTGACCAAATTTGAAAGTGGACGTTGTGACCAGAGTGGGCGATATGGCGGTGGACGTTGTGTCCAAGGTGGGCGTTATGACCAAATGCGACGGTGGACGTTGTGACCAGAGTGGGCGTTATGGCGGTGGACGTTGTGTCCAAGGTGGACGTTGTGACCAAATTTGAAAGTGGACGTTGTGACCAGAGTGGGCGATATGGCGGTGGACGTTGTGTCCAAGGTGGACGTTGTGTCCAAGGTGGACGTTGTGACCAAATTTGAAAGTGGACGTTGTGACCAGAGTGGGCGATATGGCGGTGGACGTTGTGTCCAGAGTGGACGTTACGACCGACGCCGTAAACTGTTATTCTCAAGAGGCGTCGGTGGACGTTGTGACCAGAGTGGGCGTTATGGCGGTGGACGTTGTGTCCACGGTGGACGTTATGACCAAATGCGAAGGTGGACGTTGTGACCAGAGTGGGCGTTGTGGCGGTGGACGTTGTGACCAGGGTGGACGTTATGACCAAAAATAGCAGTGGACGTTGTGTCCAACATGGCGGCCATACTAGGTGGTGGACGTTGTGACCAGTGGGCGTTGTGTCCAAGACCCAAAGCAAGACTGTATCGATATTCTTTTAAAATCAACACCTTCACTTATAGCTTTTGTTGATTTTTCATAACCCAATATTTCTGCTACATCTTTACCTTTAAACCAAGGTTGAGTATCATTATCTAATATGAAAAATACAACAAATAATAGTGTTATTAATGTCAATCATTTAATTTATTTTTTATTACTGAGTGATATTTGTCTTCCTGTAATATAGTTGTTTCAAAATAATTACTACGCTTCATATACCGATCCCATGTATACTAAATCTCTCAGTTTCAAATTATGGTTTTTCAATTGCTCCAATTCAATTTTTTTATATTTGCCATGCTTTCTTATTAGGGCAAATACTTCTGATGTGCCCTTTTTTTGCTTCTTCTTTCTTGGATGATAAAATTAAAGAATATAATCCTGATTCATTTATAAATATTGATGATTTTTTCCATATTTTGTTTGTCTTCTTCATATAATTATTTCTAATAGCTTTATTTATATTATTATGTTCTAAAATAATTGCTGTCTTTTCCCTTGAACCTAGGTTGATATCTAGCTTTTCATTCATTTTATGTAGACTTTTTATAATACGTAGCTCTCATGTTGCACTAGATCCCTTTTATTACAAGTATTTATTTTTTTCGACAATTAATTAAATAAACATTAAATTGATCACCTCCATATACAACACATATTTTTTTGAATCTCGAGGCTTCTCACAATTTTACCTAAACAGGGACAGTGTGTTTTAACAAACACTGTTTATGTATAATTTCTTACGAAAAAAAAAAAGTAATAAAATTCAATGAATCGCTTACATAACGATGACCAAGAAGCATGGCAAATGTTTCAGAAAATGTTAAACGATAGGAGAAGTAAACCAAATAATGACTTTGAACGATTAGTATATCGGAATATGTTTAATCAGTTTAAAATGTATGAAAAAAATATATTAAACTTGGCAAAATTAGGTTTTCTTAAAATACTCTTTCCTAATCTTGAAGTCTTTGATGAATACATTTTCTAATAAATGACAAGTCTTTGCTCTATTTGTTTAGAAGTAAAATGTCCAGATGATTTTTATAACTATAGAAATAAATATGAAAAAACATGTAAACGATGTAAAAAAGCATTTAATTCTACTCGTTTATTATGTGATTGCGGTAGATATTACACTAGAACTAATTTTAAAAGGCATATAAAAACAGATTTGCATAAAAATGGATTGAATTTATTTATTTGCTAAAAATTATTTGTTAGATTTTTTCCTATAATAAATGGAACGAAGGAACTTAAGTAATCTTCGTTTATCTGAGTTGTTTAATTTGCAAAATCATTATACATCAAATATATTAGAGAATATAATAAAGGAGACTTGATAAAAGCTATTATTAAAGCTGAAGAGCAATTACATAAGGACATAAAAAACGGAAAAAAATCAATTATGCCTCCTTTGCGGAATTCAGAAATATTTTCATTTAATGATGATTTATTTGCTAAACCAAAGAAAAAGAGAGTTAAGAAAATCAAGTGTGACATATGTGGAAAATATATCAAAAGCACCCGAATGCAGCTACATAAAGAGAAAGAAAACAAAAAGAACCTAAAAACATTTCAGTTTGATGGCGATATACAGGCTGTTTCCTAAAAAACGCCGCAACTCATAACTCCGTTGTTTTAAATTTTAGACCCAGCAAACTATATACACTCACCGGCACGAAAAACGGAGCACTTGCATTTTTTTATTAGATTTAAAATGGTATCCCTTTGTGATGTTTTATAATTACATTTATTATACATGTTATAATGTTAAATGTATAATAACTGTATAATAATAAATGTAATAATAAAACATCACAAAGGGATACCATTTTAAATCTAATCAAAAAATGCAAGTGCTCCGTTTTTCGTGCCGGTGAGTGTATATTCTTAAATAGCAAGACAAGAGCTACCTTTTGACATCGCCCGTTCGTAAATATCTTTCAACTGTTAGATAAAATATTTCAACATTCTGATTGTTTTCCACGGCACACTTGAAAATTTTATGGTACTGTACGACTGTCTACATGCAATATTAAAAAATTATTTTAAACATTTCTAAGTGTCCAAAAAACAAATGAAGCATACTACTGCAAGCAGAATTTCATGCTGAATTCAAATATGTAAAAATATACAGGGTGTTCTATTTAAAATAAAAAAGTTGAACATCGTTGCTCAAAACAGTTGAAAGATATTTACGAACGGGCGATGTCAAAAGGTAGCTCTTGTCTTGCCATTTAAGAATATATATAGTTTGTTGGGTCTAAAATTTAAAACAACGGAGTTATGTGTTGCAGTGTTTTTTAGGAAACAGCCTGTATTTGCTAAACCAAAAAAAATTAGAGTAAAGAAGATCAAATGTGATGTGTGGAACATATATCGAGGAAACTCGAATGCATTTGCATAAATTAAAACATGATTTGAATAGTCGTCGTTTGCTCGAATTACGTAATATGGCAAAATCTTTAGGTATAAGATACATTAAAAGATACAATAAGGCAGAATTGATAAACGAGATTATTAATGCTGAAGAGCAATTAAAAATAAAAAGAGAAAACAAGAAGAGCTTGGAAATATTTCTGTTTAATGATGCCATATTTTCTAAACCGAAAAAAGAAAGAGTAAAAAAGATCAAGTGTAATGAATGTGGAAAATAAATTAAGGGAAGTCGAATGCAGTTGCATAAAGCAAGACATAATCCAGAGCCAGATTTTATTTTAGTTCAGGTTGCTTTTAAGTGAACGTTATTAACGTATCAACATAATAATCTAGAAGAAGGTATATATTTAGAAACATACATGGATATGATAAAAGAAAAGGCTATTAAAATAGTTATAATTGCTTTAAATCTTCATAAAAATATTAAAATTAATTTAGAGATGGAATGCGAGCTTATGAAACTGGAAAATTAAAACTTTACAATGATACATAAATTTCAGTTATTAAATGTTATACTAAGAGATAAAGATGGTCTGGAGGAATACTGGGATGAACAAAAGGATTTATTGATATCAAGATGTGATGAACTACAAGAAAAGGGATCTGAATGGACTTTAAAAAATATAAATTATTTGTGCATTAATATAAATAAATATACACCTTTAAGCGGAAATTCATATGCAGAATTACCCAAGCGGATTAAAGATAAAAAAGCTTGCGTTAATGTTAAAAACAATGATAACAAATGCTTTATGTACAGCGTAATATGTTGTTTACATCAAGCAAAAGAACATGTAGATAGACTGAATCATTATAGTAAGCCAGAATATATAAATGAATTAAATTTTGAAGGAATAAATTTTCCTGTCAAAATCCAGGACATACCTAAATTTGAATCACATAATAAAATTAATGTTACCGTGTTTATAGTTACGAAGAACAAATATTTTATCCTTTGTATCATAATAACAAGCAATTCTACAAAATGAATATCGACTTACTATACTTTGGAAATAAAGACAAAAATCATTAGTGTTGGATCAAGAATTTGAGTCGATTGTTAAATGATCAGTTGGAAGTAAATAGAAACAAAAAACATTTCTGTAGAAGATGTTTAAACTACTCCACTAGAACTGAAGATGCTTTAAAGAAACATCAAAATGTGTGCTTTAGTGATGAACCGTGTGTTCCGAACATGCCTGAAGATAATGTATTAAAATTTAAAAATATTCAAAGAATGTTAAGACATCCGTATGTAATTTATGCTGATTTTGAATCTATTCTGAAACCTATTCATACATGAGAACCAAATCCTGAATCATCATATACTCATAAAACACAATTTCATATTCCCTGTGGTTATAGATTATACAGTAAGAGTGCTTATAATAGTATTGATAACCCATTGGAAATTTACAGAGGAGAGGAAAGTGATAATATTTTATAAAAAGAATAACTGAACATGCCAGAACAATATAATAAGTTATTAAAAGAAAATAAACCCATAAAAGATATCGAACTAGAAGAATACTAGCAGTCCAGTGAGACAAATGTCTCATTTAATAAAACAAAAAAGACCGTTTTGCAAATAGAACGCGTATTCACCACACGTACGTATATGACGTCATTGTTGGTAGCAAACTACCAGTCGCATTCGCCTTGATAAAATTTGCCTAGAATCTAACCTAAAAAGTTAGGATTAGGATAATTAAGATAATAATTAGTGTTAGAGACTGAAATTCGGTTCCTGACCTGACATGACCATTCCAAACATATAACTTTAATAACTTTTTTCTCTATCTCTTACGGTTTGGCTACTGAAACAGCGTCCCGGACGGACAGACAAGTCTATTAGATAAAGGATAAGAAAACAAAAATATGTTATCTTTGTGAAAATGTGTTTTCTATAGAAAACCCAAGAGTAAGAGATCACGATCATTACACTGGAAAATATAGAGGAGCTGCTTGTAGAAACTGCAATTTGAAATATAAACAACCATTGTTTATTCCAATTTTGTTTCATAATTTAAGTTCTTACGATTGTCATTTGTTTATAAAAAATCTAGGAGAAGATAAAAGTCCATTGAAATTAATACCTAATAACGAAGAGAAATATATTTCCTTCAGTAAAATTTTAAGAATGGATGATAATGGATACATCGAATTGAGATTTATCGATTCATTTAGATTTGTAGCAAGTAGCCTAGACAATTTGCCATCTAATCTAGAATCAAGTGAGTTGAGAGAAATAATTAAGTACTTTTAAAATCATGAATTAGATGTGTTATTTGGGAAAGAAAAAAGCAAGATAATTAGAAAAGGAAAATATCCCTATGAATACATGCATTCTTTTGAGAAATTTTCTGAAACAAAACTCCCATCAATAGATAAATTTTATTCTTCGCTCAAAACACAAAGCAATTTCTCGAGAAGAATTCAAACATGCAGTGTAAGTTTGGAAATATTTTAAAATTAAAAACTTGGGCGAATGGCATGATTTATACTTAAAACTAGATGTTTTGCTGTTAACTGATGTATTTGAAAATTTTAGAGACTTATGTTTAGAAAAAAGTTATGGACTGGATCCTGTTTGGTATTATACAACTCCGGGGTTAGCTTGGGACTGTATGCTCAAATATACTTCAGTGGAATTGGAATTATTAACTGATTATGAAATGTATTTGTTTTTTGAAAACGGAATTAGAGGCGGTATTTCACAGTGTAGTATCAGGTATTCGCAAGCAGATGAAAATACTCAGATTATCTATACAGGGTGTTTGGTTCACCGACGTATATCCGAAAGGAGGTGGTAGGTGAGTCGGTTTGGAACTTATTTAACCAAAAATACCTTTATACAAAGTGTCACGGTTTTTATACGTGGCTTACTAGATCAAAGTTTGATATCTAGAGAATACATTTTTGAACTTTAGTCGACTCCATATTTTGTTTTATCACATGTAGAGTGTATCAAGTGATTTTATTTGATAGAACAGATATCAAAGACTACTAAAATAAAAGTTACAAGAAATTAAAAGTTTGCAGTTGTGTCTAATTAAAATTAATCATACTAAAACTGCAGTAATTTAATAAAATCACAAAGTTGGCTTTATCTCAGAAACCGTGACACTTTGTATAAAGGTATTTTTGGTTAAATAAGTTCCAAACCGACTCACCTACCACCTCCTTTCGGATATACGTCGGTGAACCAAACACCCTGTATAGATGCCAATAATTTAATGGATGGGCTTTATCTCAGAAATTACCAGAAAAGGACTTTAAATGGTTGACTTGTGATGAAATTAAAAATGTTGACGGTATATTGTTATCAGATAATGATAAGGGTTATGTTTTAGAAGTCGATATAGCATTTCCTGCAGACTTTGCTATCTATAACAAATTTAATGACCTGCCTTTAGCTCCCGAAAATAGAATTCCTCCGGACGGAAAAGTAGAAAAACTGCTTTGTCATTTCTATGATAAGAAAAATTATGTAATCCATTACAAAACATTAAAACTTTACAGAAGTTTAGGTATGAGAATAACAAAGGTTCACAAAGGTATAAAATGTACTCTGTCAAATTTCGTAGCACCATATGTAAAATTTAATGCTGAACAAAAGGCAAAAGGCAAAAAATGATTTTGAAAAAGATTTCTGGAAACTAATGGTTAATGCCCCATATGGTAAGTCTATGCAGTCTGTTAGAAACCAACAAAATATTAAATTATATTGTGATGAAGAAAAGTTACAGAAAGCGATAAACAAACCTAATTTCAAACACAGAACTATATTTAGCAAACACCTGGCAGCAGTTCATAATTATAAAACGAAAGTACTGTTTAATAAACCAATTTACATTGGGCAAGCCGTATTAGATTTATCGAAATTATTAATGTACTAGCGTTCTGCACCGAAATTGGGCGTGAAATAATTCATTTAATGCAATTTTTACAAGAGTGATCCATTTTGTGTGTCGAGTTAATTTTGAGGTTATGTTTTCCACATAAAAAAAGTCACTTATAAAAATTTGAAAACCCTACTACTGGCTTACTTGCGTCGCCCTGAGTCGACTGACACCAAAATCAGCCAATTCAGCCCACGGGTTCCCTCACAAAGTGGGGTCAAGCAAGCAATGAAAATTATTATGTCGGATAACTTCCATTACAATGCACCTAATTAAAAAAGAATTTAATGAAAACATAAAACTTCTTTATGGAGACACTGATAGTTTTATATATGAGATTAAAAATGCCGATTTCTATGAATTTATGAAAAACAATTCGGACTATTTTGATACATCTGACTATCCAAAAGATCATCCATTATATTCTGATAAAAATAAGAAAATAATAGGGAAATTCAAAGATGAATTGAATGGTATTAAGATATTAGAATACATAGGTTTAAGGTAAAAAATGTACAGTTACAGAACTGAAACGTCTGTTTCAAAAAAATTAAAAGGTATCAAGAAAGCAGTATTGAAGAAAGAAATAAGTTTTGAAGATTACAAAAATTGCTTGTTTAATTAAAAAGGATACTTCCATAGAGAGAAAGTGATCAGGAGTCATAAACATGATATATTTACTGAAGAAGTAAAGAAAAAGTCTCTAAGTTGGAAAGATGATAAAAGATACCTTTTACCTAATTCTACAGATACATTAGCATATGGACACGTATTAGTTTATGGAAATTGTTGAATAAATCGCTATTTTTTATTAATGCTGCAGTAATAAATTAAGAAAACAATAATAACAATTACCATAATACATATAAGAACAAAAATAATAATTTTTAATTTATTAACTTGTTGAATAAGACTTGAAAACTTTTTTCGAAGTTTTGGATATTCTTCATTGAATACATTTAAATTCCTGAATACAGTACTTTCCATTTAATTTACAATTTTTGAATCTTTTCATTTATTGCTCTCATATTTTTAGTATGTCTTTCAAATATTTTCATAGTTCTTTTCTTCACATCATCGATGTTTGATGGTATTACTACCTACTGTTTTGTTTCTTAATTCTGCTAACTTCTTAGGATCATAATTATTGTAGTTGTCTAATTTATATTCCAATTCATCTATTTTATTATTAGCGGACTCTAGTTCACAGTCTGTCATAATTAATTGTTCAAGGAATAAATTAGCTGCTTTTCTTGCAATATATTTATCTACTACTTCTTGTTTGAAACCAACTATTTTTGCTCCATCTTCTAATCTGTCTATTTCAGTAATGTTTTTAATGGTGTGTAATATTCGGCCACTATTTTGTTTTCTCTAGTATTGGTCATTTTTTTAATTTATTGTAAAAAAATTATTTAATCATTAAATTTATTATGCTTTTGATAAGTGACAAAGATTCCTACCTGATGGAAGTAAATGTTTTATTGCTAGTTGAAACTTTCAAAGTTGTTTATAAAATTGCGTCCAAGTACAAAATAATTGTGAATAGGTGGAATTGTGTGTTAGGATTGAAAACCAGAATTGAAAAAAAAACTTAATAAAGGAAATTCACACATTTACGAAATATGATTCCTAAAAATAGGAGACTAATTTTAGAAATATATCCAGTATTTACAACCAACAATGCATCTGCTGCGCCAGTCAATTGAACACACGCAATTACAGAGTAAAACATGAGATTTCAAGCAATCTTTCCAAAACGGTTTAGTTTCACTATTATTATGTGTTTTATTATTACATGTATTAATAATCCAATAAAATTCGCTATAGTCCCATTAATGTTTATTAATTTATTTATTCATTACTAATACCTCTATTATAGACATCTTATGGATGAGGGAGACAAGAAAAGAAGAAGAATGAATACGGAGGGTGAATCTGTCAACCGGGATCATGACAATGAAAAAACTGATGGTGCCCAAATTGTTGCTACCGATAATAGACCAACAAAGGTAATATAACGAATTGATTGACCAACATAATTATGGTAATGTAGTTTTTTGTCTTTGTTTTACATATGCGTTCTGTTTTATGCTTTGATTCGTTTTGCTGATTTATTGTTTTTCATGCTTATTTAAGTGTGGTTAATAGCTAGTTAAATTAATGAAATTTTTTTATTTTGTTTATAGGATCTGGACACATTAGATTCATCAGATATCGCCGATTTAAGTACAACAGATTTTAAGATTGTCAAAAAAAAACTCACCTTTGTAGATAAGAGCGAGGGCATAAAACGTTTTTTTGAATGTGGAGCATCTGGGATCCAGATAACAGCCCCGAAGCGATTTGGAAAATCAACATTTATGAATATGCTCGAGGCATTTTTGATGATAACAATGGATGAAGATGCAAAGCCAATTTCAAATCCAGAAAGTTCTGATAATTACAAGATGTTTATGGATTTAAAGCTAGGTCAAAACCATGGTGATTTTGTTAAGGAACATTGTGGTCAATATCCTGTGATTTCGATGAGCCTTAAAAGTGTAGAAGGTGAAACAGAAACAGATCTTTTAAATAGCCTAAAGGAAACTATTTGTGAGACATTCCAGAAGCATCTTTACTTGCTTGAGAGAGCTCCTGATGGTTCTAAGAGCTTTAAAAATAAGGAAATAGACGACATCCAAACATTTTTGAATTATTGTGAAGATGATAGGTTGAAAGAACTGTCCGAAGCGCGTGTAACAAATTCTTTGAAATTCTTGTCGAGAATCTTGTACACTCACTTTAACAAGAAAGTTGTTATACTTGTAGACGAGGCCGACGCGCCCATTATGAAAGGTATTACATCCAATATGGGAGATGAAACCCTGAAATACCTCGTGCGTCGTCTTATGGCTATGTTGTCAGCAGGCTTGAAGGGTAACAAGTTTTTGGAACGTTCATTAGTTTGTTCTTGCGTTCACTTATTATCAGGCGTACATCCCTGGGAGATAAACAATCAATATCATGCTCGGTTCCTCCAAGAAAAAGATTTTTCTGAAACATATGGATTCACAGAACAAGAAGTACATAATCTGTTAGAGAATGCTGCATTTCGAGAAGTGAATGATTTTGATGGTGTTAAAAAGTGGTATAATGGATACCAAACGTTAAATAAAGATGGGGCACCGATTTACAGTGGCTGGTCTGTTATAAGTTATTTGAGCAAGAGTATTGAAGAAGGAAAAAAAATGTTTGGCAATTATTGGGCTACTTCAGGCTTACTGGATATTTTAAAAAAATTGTTTGTGAATCATGAGATACAAGAGAGAATCAACGAACTTATTAAAGACAAGAATATTTCAATAGTAGCAGCTGAGCCAACAGTTGCTAATATATTGGAATTGAAAAATACGATTTCTTATCCATCTAGTAAGTTGAATAAGTCACAAGTGGATTTCTTCTTGCAGGTACTGTGGGATCATGGTTTGTTGAATGCAATTGAGAAGAATTGGAATATTGTAGTACTAAAGATTCCAAACTTTGAGATCAAGACGGAAATCCAACGTAAATGTTACACTCAATCACTTTTTGAAGCCAAATATAAGCTCAAACCTGAGAATATAGAGAGATACATACAAGCACTGAATCGACTGCTACTAACAAGTAGTAATGAACAAGAAAGTGATGAAGAAAAAGGTGAAATAGAGGAATCTGAGGAAGGGACAACTGAAAAATGTGAAGAAGCAATGCGCAACCTTGTTAATGCGGTTTCACTTCTTTTCTCAGGTGATGCGGCAATTCCAGTTAATGAGTCAGAGTTACATCACATACTGTATTGTTTAACATATAATAATAAGCTTTTCACAACACAGTCTAGCAGGCCAGTTGTGAAAGTATCAGAAGAGTTGGGAGATACCGACAAACTTAAGCAGCTTTATCCACACCAGGCTAAGACAAGTTCTCAAAGTAAGGGAAAAGAGAAACGTGGAAGAAAAAAAAGAGCGTGACATATGTGTGACTCGTGGCACAGGTGGAGTCATATTGGAATTAAAATTACTCGAGGATAAAGCAAACGAAAATTCAAGAGCTGCGCTTCAACAAATTATTGACAAAAATTATCATACGCTTTTTGACAAAGACGAGTATAAGCATGTTAGAACCAAAATCTATGTTGGTCTGTGTTTTAAAAAAAACTTGGATGTGGCAGCGCATTACTTAGTCGACAATATTGATATAAACAAAGCAAAATTGTATGTAGAAACAAATAGGTTTTTTTTATATTTTTCTTTTTTTTTTGTTTACTAAGTGTATGTATTTTCATTTCAGTTAGTTGATAAAATAATCTTAAGAATCTTTGTAGATTTTATATTAATAAATAATAATTAATAATAATTGTATATTTTATTAATAATAAAATATTTTGGTAAAAAATTTTAAAATAAAATGTCACAAAATCAATTTTTCAATAAGTTGTCTAGCCAACTGATAGATTTTATATAAAAGTAATAGATATTTAATTGTATCACAAATAATGCTGTTGAGACATGTTAATTTAACACAATAATGACCTGTTCTGTTAATTCGCCAAAGGCTCATGAGTCGAAGACGAATTCAGGATTGATGGTTGTGCCGATGATTCTCCTCGATAGACATACCAATAAATGGTATAAGCTGTCGTCAAAAAGGAGATGCTAGAAGAATAGATTGACTCTGTAAATATTGGGGTGTTGAAAACCAAGGGATTTAAATAAGAATTTACTAGGTTTTTAAAGTGTCTAATTGGTTTAAACTAGGATATTATGAAAAAACAGATAAAGCTATCAGAATCCATGTAGATGAAGAAGACAAAGTATGGAAAAATTTAAACTTCGCCATTTGGGGGGGGGGGGGTAGGCTGTTGAATAGTAATGAAAAATAAGCAATATTCATCAGTGAATCTGGATTAAAGTATATTTTTTATGGGGTAAATTTGGGGATGCCAGAATATGTTATAGATGTTAAGAGATTTTACCAAATTTTATTAGATGACAAACTTGGTAATATAGTCAGAGATATACAGTTTTAATTTTTTGTTTAACACAATTTTTTATTCTAATTTTAAACCTATTCAGACAAGACTTGTTACTTCCTTTTACGATAAAGGAAGTACTATTGGATTCACCCCAAAAATTCGAAATTGAGTTTTCAACAGATCTTCACGTTTTAGAGTCCCCTGATCCCAAAAAACATATTTTTTTCATTGGTCTGTGTGTCTGTCTGTGAACAGAATATCTCAAAAACGAAAAGAGGTATGGCGTTACTTCATATATAAGTTTTGTGTACTATGTAGATGAGACAGCAAGCTTTTGAAGAAAATCGCATAACCGGAAGTAGTTGTTTACTGTTGTGATTTTTCAGTTTTTTTCGATTTTTTCAAAAACGGCTCTAACGAGTTTTTTTCAAACTTTACATTTTTATTACATTTTTAATGTGCATTGACGTGAGATAGGTGATTTTCCAGTTGAAAACTTCTAAAGTGGGTTTCTTTTGTTTTTTTTTTTTTTTATTAACTCCTATTTTAAATGGAACACCCGGTATATTATTACATTTTTTAATTCTGCTTAAGATTTTAGAGAAAATTTGTCTCTTCAACTAACGCTCTATTTTGTACCGTTTTTGTAGAATTCGTAATTTTTGAAAAATTTTGACAAATGCTTAAAAATTAAAAATTTAATTTTTGACTAATTATAAGATCACTGTAAAAGGAAGTTGTGTGAGTGTATCACACCAGATTTTTTTTTATTATTTTACCAGTTATTATCCTGATCCATCAATGAAAAGCAGTGCTCTAACATCCTGGTCCAGAAATAAAAATCCATTTGAAGGGTTCGAAAACCTGTTAAATTTGAATAAGATTTTTGGCTCTTTCAATGATTTTTGCATGTGTTAATTGGCTTGGTCCAGAAATAAAAAGTCATTTTGGGGTGTCTAAAAACAACGGATTGTAATGTTACATGCAGTCTGCCTGTCACATTTATTATATATCCAGATAGTTAATTTAAAAAGTTTATATACAGTCGATGTGTTGTGAATGGTTACGGGTAACCAAAGAGAAGTAAATAAACAGAATGATAAAAAAGTTCAATTTGAAACTCGACTCGAGACGGTCATATTAAAACCGATGGTGGTTCAATCCCAACCAATTGGTATTTTTAATTGAATTTAATTAAAAGATCATTACACAGAAAGTATCTGGTAATGATATAAAGTAAATTCAGCAAATCAAACCGTCTATCAAGTCGACATAATTGAAGTGTTTGCAATTTCATATTGAAGTTATATTACCAAGTAAATAACTTACAATATAATTAACGTAGAGCCAGTGTTTACGTGTGTGTTGTGCATTCAATTGAGAAGTGCTATCTGGAAGATAACAAAACATACAAAGAGCTTTTTTGGAGGGGATTGGAGATTTCAACCGCCAGTTACTGTTAGCTGTCCTGCTTCATTTGCAGAGGGAATTCTATAGGTTGCTGATCAGGTTACGCTAAAGCGACGCTAAGGTCAGTGTTTGTTTCATAACTTTTACGAACAACTTTTGGAATACTTCAAGAATATTTAAATTGTGTGTTTAATATTAGTGAACTTGTACTTAGAACTAAGAATTATTATTGATTATCTAAATTCTAATAGTGTTCTGAGTACTCGGCGATTTTAGGCCATTATATTTAGAAATTCTAACCTTTTGATTTAATTTAAGATTGGGAAATGTAAATTAGGGAATGTGGGTTTTAAATATTGATTAAAAGTTATCTAAAACAAACTTGACTATCCTTACGTCATTGACAAGTCAATAAACATATCTGAATGTCATTAAGATATTTAGAATATCAGTAAAAGACCTGAAAGTAACTATAAAATTACTTTATATTAATCAAATAGTTGAACAATCAGTAATACTTGTTATTACGAAGCACCGTTCAGCTGAGGGTAAAGAGGATTCAATTAGCTTTACTGACTAGCCGGAGCAATATTTAAAATAATTAGAAAGATATAACTGAACAATATTTATATGTCAAATATTGACGTTTGTGAGGTAAGTTACTATTATTTTAATTTATCACATAAATAAGTAATTATTTCAAATAGTGAGAACGAGAGCCGTTATATTTCAGGATTTTGTAAGGTCTTTTTTGGGTGCTTTTAAGGGAATTATGTTTGAGTTTGGATGATTTTAAACGGTTTTCTCATGTGCCCAATTTCTGATGGGCTATAGATTTTTGAGTATTTTTGGGGCGTATAAAAATTGATGATTTTATGTCTTTTTTGGTTGTTAACTTTTGGGAAAACATATAAATTTTTAGGATTCCGCCTTGTTTTGTAAGGCGCCAAATATACCTCTTTGATTTGGTGTTGTTTTTCCCTTTTTTTTTGCATGCGCCAAATGGCTTAGTCCAGAAATAAAAAGCCATTTTGGGGTGTGTAAAAACAAGGTATTTTGTTAGTTTTTTAGGGCGTTCTTGAAGTAATTTTGCATTACTTTGAGAGATTTCAACAGTTTTTTCGTGTGCCCAATTTTTGGTGATTACAGATATTTGGTACTTTTGGGGTGCATAAAAGTTAATGCTTTTTAAAGGGTTTAGGTCTTTTTCGATTGTTGACTTTTGGGAAAACAGCTACATTTTTAGGGTTCTGCCTTGTTTTTTGAAGACGCCAAATGTCCTGGTCCAGAAATAAAAAGCCATTTTGGGGTACTTAAAAACAAGGCATTTTGTAAGTTTTTTAGATCTTTTTCGGGTGTTTACTTTTGGGAAAACACTACATTTATAGCACTCTATCCTGTTTTTTCATGTGCCCAATTTTTGTTGGTCTATAGATATTTGGGTACTTTTGGAGTGAATAAAAATTAATGCTTTTTGAAGGGTTTTAGGCCTTTTTCGGTTGTTTACTTTTGAGAAAACCGCTAAATTTGTAAGATTCTACCCTGTTTTTTAAGACGCCAAATGTTCTGGTGCAGAAATAACAATTTATGTCCTACTCTAACAATCTTGAAATTCTTTTGAATGTTAAATGACTATAGTTTGAGATTAACATTTGTGAATGTGAATGCATTACAATTTATTAGGGACTAACAACGCTTTCATCATAAAATTGTTATGGATATGAAGTCACTACATTTAGGGACTTAATAGAGTAATATTCATATTTTTTTTTAGTTTTTTTTTTTGGGAAGTCAGGAAATTTTAAATTACAAATATAGTGGCCATCCTGAGTGCAATAATCACAAAATTATTCTGAATGTGAAGTCACTAAATTTAGAAACTAACATTCTTGAAATTATTGTGAATGTGAAGTAATTAAATTTAATAACTAACATATGAAATTCCTATGGATATCAAGACACTAAATTTAGAGACTAACACTGTAACAATCATAAAATTATTTTTAGTGTGAAGTCACAAAATTTAGACTAACATTTTTTTACATTTAATATGAATGTGAGGACACTAAGTTTAGAGACTAACATTCTTAAAATTATTGTGAATATGAAGTAATTAAATTTAATAACTAACATATGAAATTGCTATGGATATCAAGACACTAAATTTAGAGACTAACACTGTAACAATCATAAAATTATTTTTAGTGTGAACTCACTAAACTTAGAAACTAACATTCTTGAAATTATTTCGTATGCGAATTGACTAAATTTTGAAACTTCACATTCACAAAAAACAATAATGTGTTGATACCCTAAATTTGGAGAATAACAAGGTAACAATCATAACATTATTGTGAATGGGAAGTTACTAAATCTGGTAACAATAATATCTGAATCAAAGAAAAATTCTTTGGTGTGCCGCAAGGAAGTGTGATAGATCCACGCCTTTATCACTTTATGTCACTACTGTAGTAACAGAGTTTTCAGAGTTTGCAATTGCAGTGATGATCGCAAAGTTTTCATCAAATATAGCGCTGTGACTAATTGTGGATATTATATAAAAGTAACACTGAATTAATTTATTAGTAACAGATAATAACGTTACCGTCCACCACGCTATTGAATTGCACGTGAACATAAATTTACAAAACTCATAGGTATAGATTAACTTGTTCTTCGTATATAAAGAAATGGACGATCATATATTATAACGCTACTGTCTGGTACATTTTACGAGAAATGGATATGTTTATATATTCCAGAGCGATAATTCCATGGATATATTAGTACAGGATACGTTCACTACATGTAAACGTACGTCGAATCTTAAAATAACATATCACGGAGTTCGGTACCTTCCTCCATTTCATTCTAACCTGTATCACTTTATTTCTCTCTCCCTTTAGACGTATTTCATACAATATTTCGTACGCTTAATTTTGATGTTTTGAAATGAAAACGTCAGAAGTGTCATTCATTTTCACAGTTTATTCTTCGAAAATTGAACTTTAGCAATGAGAACGTGCATAATTTGCTCTATTTCTTGTAATTCTTCAAGCGAGGACCTATCTTTTCAGCGGTGTGTTAAGTAGATAGTTTGTTTAATTAAAACCTTTAAAAAATTATTTCAGTTTTTTTATTGATATTCATATCCCTCATAGCATTAGGAAAGGAATGAATATCAAAAAAGTTCCCTATCCAAGCTTCAAAAAGGATTGATTCCCTACAGTTTTTCAATGCACCAAACTTCTGAATGACTTATGAACTGTAAAGTTGAGGTTAATGTTTCCTTTTGCTTTTTCAGCTGTTCGTCCACATTCTCGTCATGTTTTTCATCAAATTCGAATGTGACAAATAACAGCAGTTCATGCAGATGTGTGGGGGTTGGAAAAAAATAGTAACTGTTCGTTACCACGCAACTGAGGTGCAAGCTCCAGCAAGCCATATAAATTTGGTTGCGCGTTCTTGTAAAATGGGGTGCAGGAAGAAATGTGATTGATCTCGAAGTTTAGACCAAATCACGGATGGCTCGAGTACCATACTCCATCAAACAAATCCTTGCAAGGCACATAAAAATGAAAAATACTAGATGCTTACTAATTTTTTCTGAAAATGGGTCTTTTTCATAATGCACAACCAAATAAACACGGCTATTTATTTAATAACCAACTGTTTTGGGCTAAAATGCAGAATCCGAGGCCAATTACACTGCTAACTCTTTTCCTTATAATTTTGGTTATGGTTAGTAGAGAAACAACATTAAATAATTATTAATATTAACAATAGCAGGGATATTGGCCTCGGATTCTGCATTTTCCCCGTTGTTGAATGTATCAAAGTTCTGCTTCCTTTTTGTTTATTTATTTATAATATTAGACGGCTGAGCCGATAAAACATATCAATCGAAAACTAGAGCTAATAAGATATTTAAACTTAACTAAAAATTAAAATTGAAGGCACATAATAATGTAGTAAATAATAAGATAAAGAATTCTACTTGCAACACTTGCAAGCTTGAAAATTTTACAGAATGAAATTATACAACTACAGCTATTAACTTAACTTAAATTGAACACTCAATTTGTCCAAGGCGTTTACTAAAGGCGCACAGACAACTGACTCGGAAAGAGCGTTCCAATCTCTAAAAATTCTGTTGAATAAACAGAACTGTCGACACATTTTATTAAATCTTTCGCGCACTAGCTTGAACTCGTGGCCACGCAAACGCACATTCTCACTAGTCACAAACCCTTCAATGACTACAGTGTAGTAACCGTGGAGGATTTTATATGTTTCTATTAGGTCACCTCTTAAATGTCTTTCAGAAATCGATGATAACCCCAATACCTGCAGCCTCTGTTCATATAGCAGTTTTCAAATAGTTGGCGATAACTTGGTGATACGTCTCTGGGTCAGTTCAAGAGCATGAATGTCTTTAGCAAGGTTAGGCTTCCAAACGCAGGACGCATACTCCAAAATTGGCCGAATATAGGTTTTATAAATTTTCGCTAAAAGTTGAGGAGACATGTTTTTAAAAGCGATCGAAACTAGGTAGGTGCTACTCCCATTTAAAATCCGACGACACGGTGACCCTAAAATCTTTTTGTTGATAAACCACCTTTATAAGCACATTGTTCAGAAAATACATGTAGCTAGGGTTGTGGTATCCCATGTGCATCACGCATTTTTGTTCGTTGAGCTCTAACACCCACTTCGAATACCAGTTGGAGTCGCAAAAGGTAATTTTCTACCATTCTTCAAAATGGTGCATCTTGTAAAGGACAAACTCAGTTTCAGAGCAAAGTAGTGTTCACAAACTTCTTTTATCAGGATCATTAATTTCCTTTCAGCCAGCCTCTGACAAGTTAAAACGATTAGACATGGTGACCTAAAAAAGTTATCATGAAAAATGATGCTACATGAAAATTTTACTTGTTAGCGGACCTACCAGTTAAACTGTTGTTTACAAGGTTTTGATTGCTATTATTATCCACCGTAAAACTCAAAGGCGTTAGCGAGTGAATATCTTGCACACCCCCTCATCGAGTGATGTTATCAAGTGTTGACTGTTGAGGTTATGTTTTCTAATTTGTGTTTATTTATACGATTACTTCTTTTCTACATTTTGTAGCATCTTGAGACCAAAAAGGCTATCTCTGGCACCATGTAACACGAGTTAAATGTATTTTTTCGTACACTAGCATTGAAAGAGCTACTTTGCCGTACAATTTATTAATCAGAAAGTTGCACTTTGCGGTATTCGTACGGCAAAGTAGTATTTTGCGGTATTCGTACGGCAAAGTAGCACTTTGCCGTACGTTTCCTTAGTTACAACACATATAATATTACATTACATTAATATTACTCTACTTATTTGCTATATACGAGGATAAATTTAGTATTCCGTTTTGTATGCTAGTGTACGAAAAAATATTGTACGAAACTCGTATGAAAGTGGCTTTTCCATACTCGTCTCGAAATTCCGGACTCGGCCTAACGGCCTCTTCCGGAAACATCTCACTCGTACTGAAAAGCTCCACTTTCTATACTTGTTACGTAAATTACTATTATCAGAATTTCTCTCAATGACGAGTCCAAGTACCTCTCTAAAGGATAGCGCTATACGTAATTAACGCATTGAGAGTGACAGAAATAGATGGTACGTCTTGTTCAACTATAGTAACGGCACGCCGTATCTTGTACTTATATATCTATGGATAATTCACATGAATATTTCAATAATCAAGTTGATGGAATGAAGCTACGATTGTTTATTTTGATTTGTTTTAAAGAAGTTGAACAGGCAAAAATATTTGATGCTAAACGATAATGCCGTGGTATATCCTAAAGTACCTTGCATTTCTACCTAACCTCGCTGTCTTGTTATTTATTGAAAAGCTTCTAATATTGTCATTTTTTGAACTGTGCGATTTTTTCTCATTCTCTGTGTTCACAAAAGTGAGGGATGAACGTCGATTCCTCTGTCAAGTCCCGGTCCATTTTCATGTTTGAAAAATTAACTGGTTCAAAGATATAAATACACCGATCGACAAAAAAAGTGGGACAGTTAGTTTTTTAAGTTATTTTAAAAATAAATGTATAATATGCCTTGAAATGCTTAATTGCTGCCTTAATTTATCAAAATACGCTAGTTTTAGTCTTCATGTTGATATTTAATTCGAAATTCCTTTAAATTTTAACAAATATCTGAACATCATCTAGTCGACGTATGTGCATATTTTGTTAAGTTATTGTTTTTGTTGTTGTTTCGTGTTGTATCTGTCAGTTTATGTCAAATGCATGAATATTAATCTTTCCATTTTTACTCCCTTTTACAATAAAGGAAGTATTGGATTTACCCCAAAAATTCGAAATTGAGTTTTCAACAGATCTTCACGTTTTAGAGTCCCCTGAACCCAAAAAACATTTTTTTTTCATTGGTCTGTCTGTCTGTCTGTGAACAGAATATCTCAAAAACCAAAAGAGGTATGGGATTGAAACTTCATATGTAAGTTTTGTGTACTATGTAGATGCGACAGCAAGCTTTTGAAGAAAATCGCATAACCGGAAGTAGGTGTTTACTCTTGCGATTTTTCAGTTTTTTTTTCAATTTTCTCAAAAACGTCTCAACTATTTTTTTTAAACTTTACGTGTTTATGACATTTTTAATGTGTATTGATGTGAGATAGGTAATTTTCCAGTTGAATACTTCTAAAATGGGTTTCTTTTGTTTTTTTCCTATTT
Source organism: Agriotes lineatus (assembly GCA_940337035.1). Lineage (NCBI taxonomy): Eukaryota > Metazoa > Arthropoda > Insecta > Coleoptera > Elateridae > Agriotes > Agriotes lineatus. Next base: position 68,795 of record CALNHX010000949.1, read on the forward strand.
TAAATAGAACACCCGGTATATTATTACATTTTTGAATTCAGCTTAAAATTCTAGAGAATATTTGTCTCTTGAACTAACGCCCTATTTTGTACCGTTTCTGAAGAATTTGTAATTTTTGACAAATGCTTATAAATTAAAAATCAAATTTTTTGCTAATTATAAGATCACTGTAAGAGGAAGTTGTATGCGTGTATCACACCAGATTTTTATGTTTAATTTGGTCAATGTTTGTTCAATTTAACACATTTATTTATTGATACTTGTTTATGTTGATTAAAATCTTGCATTTGTTGTGTTCTATGTTTTACTGTTACTGCGTGATTGTATAAAAGTAATAATTTACTGCTAGTGTCTCAGGCTGTTTCAAAATTATGAAAATATTAAGTGTCACACTTTTTTTGCCTTTCAGTGTATATAATAACTATAAGAAAATGTTGATATCGTTTGCATAGTCTTGCAATTGTGAATGAATTCAAAAATAAATTATTTGGTGTGTCACAAGGAAATGGAGAACCTCACTTTTCTCGTCTTATATTAATACAACATAGTTATTACAACATAAGAAGTAACCAATCAAGTAGTACCTGAATGTATATTATTTATACAGAAGATTAATATAGTTACTTTAGTTGTTAATAACAACAATTCCACAAAAATAAAAGCACACAAAGGGCACCTGAAGAGATTAAATTAAATTGTGTAATACGTCGTGGTGAAATATATATACAACCCACATACATTACGAGAAACGTTAAATTTGGACTTGGGCAAAGAACGTGACATTTAGACGGAATGAAAAGCTCCGCCCACGCAGTAGCAAAAGTTTGCAATTTTCTGGAATTAGTTGATGCAATGGGAAAACTGTTTTTCCAAAAAAACCGGAAATAAAACAAGATTTGCAGAAAAGGAGTGTCAGGTCACAGATATTTCTAAAAATGTTCCTATATTATGCCGACTCTTTGGCGGACACTGTATACAACTAAATAGATAATATTATGAACTTGAATCGCGGAAAGCTCAAAGGCTTTCAATTAATTCTATTGTGAAATCTATAAATCTAAAACCGTCTCTTGACAAGTTTATTTTGCTTTTGTACTTCATGAAACAAGTGAAAATCAGTAATTGTGTAATAGAATGAAGACGGAGATATGCACTTTGAAAATGTTATATAGTAATTTTAAGATGTTACAGAGAAATTATAGCAACTTTTCTATCATTCTAGGTTATGGCAGACTTTACATTTTACTGTGGTTGTACAGGGTTATTCATTATAAATTACCCACCCCTACATAAAGTTTCTTGGTTTCTTTCTGGATGCCAGGTTGACTTGGGTTCACCATGTGGACAGAATATGCGCTAAGATTGCTCGAAATATATATGCTCTCTGCAAATTGGGTTCGATCACTAATAGAGGCACAGCTAGGATTGCATATTTTGCCCTCATACATAGTCACATAACCTACGGAACCCTACTCTGGTGGCTTCTTCGGCATCTAACCGGGTATTTATCTTACAGAAGAAATCTATACGTACCCTGGCGAATAAAACAAGTACAGAATACTGTAAGACTTTGTTCACCGAGCTAGGCATCAGTGTTGCCAACCGTATGAACTCAATATTCCGTAGATGTCACTAAAAAAATCCGTAGAAATCCGTAGGTACCAATTTCAAATCTGTAGAAAAGTCCTTAAATATTGACTATAAAATACAGCAGTCTTAAATTGCTGGTTATAAAATTTCTGCAGTACCAATAATTCTTTTATTTGGAAAATAGAATACAAGTAAGTAGAATCTGTATTATAAAAGTGACAGAATATAAAAAATAAATTCTTATAAAAAATGAAATACAAATAAGTAGAATACGTATTATAAAAGTAACAAAATAACAAAAAATTACTAGATTAATGTTACACACATATAGCAGCGTACATACATCAAACAAGTAGAGACACTCATGCCAAATGTTGAAACCTGTCTAGAGTGCCTGGGACAGTAGCTCGGGGGGTACTTCTAAGCTTGACTACCAGATGGCAGCACAAAGTTCTACCAATCAGAGCCAGTTACTGGCTCTGCTACCAATGATATGTGATCATAGATATATAAGTACAAGATACGGCGTGCCGTTACTATAGTTGAACAAGACGTACCATCTATTTCTGTCACTCTCAATGCGTTAATTACGTATAGCGCTATCCTTTAGAGAGGTACTTGGACTCGTCATTGAGAGAAATTCTGATAATAGTAATTTACGTAACAAGTATAGAAAGTGGAGCTTTTCAGTACGAGTGAGATGTTTCCGGAAGAGGCCGTTAGGCCGAGTCCGGAATTTCGAGACGAGTATGGAAAAGCCACTTTCATACGAGTTTCGTACAATATTTTTTCGTACACTAGCATACAAAACGGAATACTAAATTTATCCTCGTATATAGCAAATAAGTAGAGTAATATTAATGTAATGTAATATTATATGTGTTGTAACTAAGGAAACGTACGGCAAAGTGCTACTTTGCCGTACGAATACCGCAAAATACTACTTTGCCGTACGAATACCGCAAAGTGCAACTTTCTGATTAATAAATTGTACGGCAAAGTAGCTCTTTCAATGCTAGTGTACGAAAAAATACATTTAACTCGTGTTACATGGTGCCAGAGATAGCCTTTTTGGTCTCAAGATGCTACAAAATGTAGAAAAGAAGTAATCGTATAAATAAACACAAATTAGAAAACATAACCTCAACAGTCAACACTTGATAACATCACTCGATGAGGGGGTGTGCAAGATATTCACTCGCTAACGCCTTTGAGTTTTACGGTGGATAATAATAGCAATCAAAACCTTGTAAACAACAGTTTAACTGGTAGGTCCGCTAACAAGTAAAATTTTCATGTAGCATCATTTTTCATGATAACTTTTTTAGGTCACCATGTCTAATCGTTTTAACTTGTCAGAGGCTGGCTGAAAGGAAATTAATGATCCTGATAAAAGAAGTTTGTGAACACTACTTTGCTCTGAAACTGAGTTTGTCCTTTACAAGATGCACCATTTTGAAGAATGGTAGAAAATTACCTTTTGCGACTCCAACTGGTATTCGAAGTGGGTGTTAGAGCTCAACGAACAAAAATGCGTGATGCACATGGGATACCACAACCCTAGCTACATGTATTTTCTGAACAATGTGCTTATAAAGGTGGTTTATCAACAAAAAGATTTTAGGGTCACCGTGTCGTCGGATTTTAAATGGGAGTAGCACCTACCTAGTTTCGATCGCTTTTAAAAACATGTCTCCTCAACTTTTAGCGAAAATTTATAAAACCTATATTCGGCCAATTTTGGAGTATGCGTCCTGCGTTTGGAAGCCTAACCTTGCTAAAGACATTCATGCTCTTGAACTGACCCAGAGACGTATCACCAAGTTATCGCCAACTATTTGAAAACTGCTATATGAACAGAGGCTGCAGGTATTGGGGTTATCATCGATTTCTGAAAGACATTTAAGAGGTGACCTAATAGAAACATATAAAATCCTCCACGGTTACTACACTGTAGTCATTGAAGGGTTTGTGACTAGTGAGAATGTGCGTTTGCGTGGCCACGAGTTCAAGCTAGTGCGCGAAAGATTTAATAAAATGTGTCGACAGTTCTGTTTATTCAACAGAATTTTTAGAGATTGGAACGCTCTTTCCGAGTCAGTTGTCTGTGCGCCTTTAGTAAACGCCTTGGACAAATTGAGTGTTCAATTTAAGTTAAGTTAATAGCTGTAGTTGTATAATTTCATTCTGTAAAATTTTCAAGCTTGCAAGTGTTGCAAGTAGAATTCTTTATCTTATTATTTACTACATTATTATGTGCCTTCAATTTTAATTTTTAGTTAAGTTTAAATATCTTATTAGCTCTAGTTTTCGATTGATATGTTTTATCGGCTCAGCCGTCTAATATTATAAATAAATAAACAAAAAGGAAGCAGAACTTTGATACATTCAACAACGGGGAAAATGCAGAATCCGAGGCCAATATCCCTGCTATTGTTAATATTAATAATTATTTAATGTTGTTTCTCTACTAACCATAACCAAAATTATAAGGAAAAGAGTTAGCAGTGTAATTGGCCTCGGATTCTGCATTTTAGCCCAAAACAGTTGGTTATTAAATAAATAGCCGTGTTTATTTGGTTGTGCATTATGAAAAAGACCCATTTTCAGAAAAAATTAGTAAGCATCTAGTATTTTTCATTTTTATGTGCCTTGCAAGGATTTGTTTGATGGAGTATGGTACTCGAGCCATCCGTGATTTGGTCTAAACTTCGAGATCAATCACATTTCTTCCTGCACCCCATTTTACAAGAACGCGCAACCAAATTTATATGGCTTGCTGGAGCTTGCACCTCAGTTGCGTGGTAACGAACAGTTACTATTTTTTTCCAACCCCCACACATCTGCATGAACTGCTGTTATTTGTCACATTCGAATTTGATGAAAAACATGACGAGAATGTGGACGAACAGCTGAAAAAGCAAAAGGAAACATTAACCTCAACTTTACAGTTCATAAGTCATTCAGAAGTTTGGTGCATTGAAAAACTGTAGGGAATCAATCCTTTTTGAAGCTTGGATAGGGAACTTTTTTGATATTCATTCCTTTCCTAATGCTATGAGGGATATGAATATCAATAAAAAAACTGAAATAATTTTTTAAAGGTTTTAATTAAACAAACTATCTACTTAACACACCGCTGAAAAGATAGGTCCTCGCTTGAAGAATTACAAGAAATAGAGCAAATTATGCACGTTCTCATTGCTAAAGTTCAATTTTCGAAGAATAAACTGTGAAAATGAATGACACTTCTGACGTTTTCATTTCAAAACATCAAAATTAAGCGTACGAAATATTGTATGAAATACGTCTAAAGGGAGAGAGAAATAAAGTGATACAGGTTAGAATGAAATGGAGGAAGGTACCGAACTCCGTGATATGTTATTTTAAGATTCGACGTACGTTTACATGTAGTGAACGTATCCTGTACTAATATATCCATGTATGTGATAAAGTAGTGGCGCCATCTGTTACTACTATCAGAAAATACCCCCCCCCCCCCCCCCCCAGAAACCGTTCAAGGTGATCCAAATCGGTATTTTGACATCAAAGAAACCGACAGTGAGTGTCTTTAGTTGTTTGATATATGTACAGCTGATTGCAAATAAAAGTGGGACAAGTCTTGAGACTACTTTTTGCGTTTTTAATAACGTGTGAAACTTTCTCTAACTTATATATCCGTAGGTGAATACATAAAATACTATTAAAGATAGAAGCATAAGAAAAGGAACATAATTACGAGTATGTAATATGTTATTGTACTTCATATTACAATATTAAATATTAGCTGTCCCAGTTTTATTTGCAATCAGCTGTACGTTGCATATAGGCATCCAGCGAATACGACGGATGACAAAAAAGAGAAGAAGATTATATTTCGTTGTCATCTAATCGCACATTAAAAATAAAGTGTGACGAGGTAGGTCTCGAAAGATATTGGATTTTTGTATAAGAGGAATATCCGGCGTATCATGTAAACGTTAATTTGCGTGTCATATCTTTTTGTTTATTTTTATTTCGAATATGAGCTTATTTGTTGGACAAAAATATATTTTTTGTATTGTTCCTTTAGTAGTTTGTTCAATTTCTTTAAAAAAACCTTTCTTAGATTTTTAGATAGTGTGTGAAAAAAGGGATTACTTTAATATAAACATATTTATAGAGATGGTGTTCCGCTTATTTCCCGTTGCTACGAAAAGTATACCGCCACCATAAAAAGGTTGAGAACTGTTCCAGCTTATCTAAACATAAACAAACCAGAAAACTCCACAGCCGCATGCATTCCGCCGTGAAGTTGGATATTTGACGACGCGACACTGCTGGTCAGCTGGTGTCACCATGGTGTCACCACACCACTAACCACCACCTTAATAAATTTGTAATCACTAAAAGAGCCTATTCCTCACGCTATATTTTATTTTTAGGTATGAAGTTTAGGATTACTTCTGTTAAAATTAATTCAGTTAAACAAACTCAAACATTAAAAATCCGTAGATTTATTACCGAAATCGGAGATTCGTATTTTGAAATTAAAATCCGTAGATCTACGGATAAATCCGTAGAGTTGGCAACACTGCTAGGCATTCTGACTCTATATGCAGTGTATGTCGTTCAGGCTGTATCGCATGTGAGGCAACTGACAGGCGCTACAAAACAGGGAGACAACCACCAGTATAATACAAGAAATAAAGATAGGCTACTGGTACCCTATCATAGAATATCCAAAATTAAAACGGGAACGAACTACTGGGCGTTCAAAATTTATAACAAAATTCGAGCCACTGTTCTTGAAGACTGCACCTCAAAGCTGTTGTCAAGACTAAAGAAGTTTCTTGTTGTCCTTGCGCCGTATTCCATTCAGGAATTTTTGGACTGTGACATTTCAATTATATAAATTAAATTATTGTATTAAATCTTTTGACTAGGTTAATATGATGTGGAATGTACCTGCTGTGAGGCGTTTTGTATTATCATGCTGCAATAAAGTTATTAGTTATCATCGTTATTATTGCCTATAGAAAAAAAGTTTTAAATAAAAGTTGTATGGTTATGACTGAATTTTGTTAAAATGCTATGAAACGTACAGTAGCGTGCAGATTTCAGAGGATACAAACATATTATATCTTTTTTAATGGGATACCCTGTATATTATAAAATTTTTGGAATGATCTTTTTTCCTGAATTCAAAAATATACCATATGTTACCCCTACCTCATACCGTTTTTGAGTTATTAAACGTCGAATATCTTAGTTAAACTAGATACTGTAAATATGGAAAAGTTAACATTATTAAATATAAATAAATGATAACTCATAAAAGATATACATACAGTGTGGAAATAAAGTAACGGATAAATTCATTAACTTTGTTAATATTAATTTTTATAAAAAAATCTTGAAGGGGTATAGCCATTGTAAAAATAGGCATGCACTACAACCACGTTTATGTTGCCACGTCATTTGTTTTAAAAGTTATGACGTCATCGATTTTTTGTTAAATGACAACCTGTATTTTTTATTGATTTTGGTAGTACTTTTTATGTTGTTTTCAATGATATAACATTTTCAATATGTTACACCTGAAAAAATGGTCTTAAAGTTTAAATATTAAAAACCAATGAAATGAGCAAAATAAATCTAGTTACTTTGAATGGAGTTGATAATAAATTTCTAGTTGTATTTTTCATTTTTTTAAAAATTTTATTAAAAACGAATGTGCCGTCAATGACTTTCCGTCAAATGTAGGTAACTAGATTTATTTTGCTCATTTCATTGCTTTTTAATATTTAAACTTTAAGGCCATTTTTTTCAGGTATAACATATTGAAAATGTTATATCATTGAAAACAACATAAAAAGTACTACCAAAATCAATAATAAATAATGCAGGTTGTATTTAAAAAGAAGTCTGCAACGTCATAGCTTCTAAAACAAATGACGTAGCAACATAAAGGTGGTTGTAGTGTATGTCCTATAATTAAAATCGCTATAGCTCTTCAAGATTTTTTCATAAAAATTAATATTAACAAAGTTAATGAATCTATCAGTTACTTTATTTCCACACTGTATATTATTTTACTAAATATTTACAGTAACTAGTTTCACTAGGATATTCGACGTTTAATAACTAAAAACGGTGTAAGGTAGGGGTAACATATCGTATATTTTTGAAATCAGGAAAATCATTCCAAAAATTTAATAATATACAGGGTATCCCGTTAAAAAATATATTATTTTTTGTATTCCCTGAAATCTGCACGCTACTGTACTTTTAATAGCATTTTAACAAAATTCAGTCATGTGCACACAACTTTTACTTAAAAACTTTTCTATAGGCAATAATAGCGATGATAAGGGGCGGGTAATTTATAATGCATAACCCTGTACGTTTATTGCAACTACGAAATATACGACGCAATTGATTAGAACGTGTGTTAGGATTTCGTAGGATTTGAATTGTTTTTGTTGTAAATATAATGTCCAAGGCATTAAGCTTTGCTTTTAGAACATTTTTTAATGACAAAGATATTTATATTTTTCTTAAGTCAGATAGTGAGCATCGGCTTCGACGTCATGGGAATAAAAATTTTTAAATTGCATTTAGGTATTTATTGACATTTTGCTTAATTTTGATCTAATATTCGTATCAGTGTTTATGCAGCCCAGGCTATTAACTTACTATTTGTCTTAGTATCACAATAATACAGAAAATCGACACTCATTAATGACCAATAGAAAAATTAGTTCACGAGCCGTAACCAACACAACAACAAAATTTCTTGAAAATTATTTGTAGGTTGACCAACCTAACTGATTAATAGGCGAAAATTTTTTGACATTCACTGTAGGTTAGGTTTTGCGTCAGTCTGTCAAATGCAAGGTTAGCAGGTTAGGTTTTGCATCAATCTGTGTCAAAACTGATGCAAAACCTAACCTGCTAACCTCGAATTTCACAGACTGACGCAAAACAGTTAAATCCTAATGAAATAATTAATCGATGATGCTATACCGTTTTTGTAAGTGACGATTGTTGAAAATAAAAAATTTTAAAATCACGAAGCAAATTCATAGCTTGATAATAGGATGCTTAGTTATTCATCCTGGTTAAAATTTTGTAACTAAGAGGTTTTAACAGCTCTTAAATATGAGAAAGGCCAAGAACAGAACAATAAGGTCCCTAGTGGTGTAGCTTGAACAAGCGTCCACGTTCGATCAGCAGAGTTAAGCAACGCTGTCTCTGGTCAGAACTTGGATGGGAGTTCCACGACTGCATCTCTCGGCGCCTTGTGGTACGGCTATCACGGAAAAAAGTCGGTCCCGGCGGTCATAACAACATCATGACAGTCGTTAGTGGGGTTGGAAGTCCTCATAACTGCACAGCGACGCCTATAATTGGCCTAACGGCTGTTGGCTGAGTGCGAATTAAATAAATAAATAGTGTTTGTACAGTGTGTTAATTAAACTAAACGTTATGCAATTCCTATGATTTATTATGTATTTATACATTGTTTTTGCGACAGTTTAACGTGTCGAATCTTTAATTATACGTTGATGCGCATAGAATACATTTCTTTCCGCCGCGAAACAAAAAATGAAATCCACTAGAGCTTCAAATTCGAAACCTGGAATCAACCTGCCCGAGTACAACGCAAGTGTTTTTGTCAACGAGCACCTCTCTCCGGCTAAGAAGACACTCTTGAGAAACGTTAAAATCGCGGCCCGCGAGAAAGGTATAAAATATGCGTGGGTCAGGGATGGCACACTATATGTACGTAAGTCCGATACATCTCGCGTAATGATAATTCACGCCCTTGCGGACGTTGAGAAGGTGTAATATGTTTATTCAATTGTTTATTGTGTTGTATTGTTATTATGGATAATATTTCACTTTATTATCAAAACGTTCGCGGACTTCGTACAAAGTCCCACCAGTTGTTTGTATCGTCTGCCGATAGTGATTATGACGTTATCTGTATAGGTAAGCGAAACATGGCTTAACACGAATGTATTTAGTGAAGAACTTTTTGATTCAAATTACATTGTTCATCGCAGAGACCGCTCTAGCACTAGTTCTAGTAAGTCGGATGGCGGTGGCGTCTTGATCGCAATTAATAAGCAAATTGTAAATGTAAGACAGTTTAAATGGGAAAGTGATTGCGAAGATTTGTGGGTGTCTATTCCTTGCTGTCGCCTTTTTATTTGCTGTGTATATATTTCTCCCCAGGATAATTATGCTTTACAATGTTTTTTAAGTAAATTGCAAGTTGTGATAAATGATACTGCCCCCGAGTATAAATTTGTAATCGTAGGAGATTTTAATTTCCCACAAATATCGTGGTCTCAAAGCAGTCATTCTAATTTAATTCCAACTAATTATACTGACAACAAATCGATTGAATTCTTGGACGCTTTATCATTTACTGGGATGATGCAGTTTAATAAATTTTCGGGGTCTCATGGTAAAGTTTTGGATCTTGTTTTGAGTAATGATTACATAATCAGATCAGTGTCAAAGTGTTCTTCTCCCCTAGTTCCTGAGGATGTGTTATATCACACTGCTATTGAAATTTCGCTTACCCTTACGGTAATTAAGAACTTGCGTCATAAGGACCATGTTAAATTGTTTTTCAATTCAGCGGATTACAATTCTATCAATGCTGCAATTTCAAACGTCAGCTGGGAAGTTGAGTTATCCAACATGCATGTGAATGCAGCTGTCGTTATATTTTATAATGTTTTGAATGAAGCTATAAGATAAGAGATTTTGTGCCTTCTCGTAAAACCTCTGCTAAGCGTTTTCCCAGATGGTTCTCAAGTTCCACAATTAAAACAGTTAATGAAAAACAAAAATTTCTTAAAAAATTTAAAAAATATAAAAATGAATTAGATAACCTTGCATTTAAACGACTAAGAACTAGATCGAAAGAATTGATTAGACTTGATTACACCAAATACATCAATAAAACTGAGACATCGATCGCCTCAAATCCTAAACAGTTTTGGGCATTTATTAATAATCGTAAAAGAGGGAATGGCATTCCAAATATTATGTTTTATGATGACGTGTCTGCTCATACTGGCATTGAAATTGCAAATTTATTCTCAGACTACTTTAATTCTGTCTACGAACTTCTGGCTCCTATTGATGATTCTATAAATAATGTTACTGATAATACTAATCATTCTCTGTGTTGCTTGAGTATTTCAGAATCAGAAATATTTGATAAACTAAATACTATGGATGTTACCAAGAGCCCCGGTCCCGACGGTTTGCCTCCCGTTTTCCTATTAAATTGTGCACATACCTTGAAGGTTCCACTTTCAATTATTTTTAATAAATCCTTGAAACAGGGTGTGTTTCCTGATATTTGGAAAAAATCGTTCATTACGCCAATCTTCAAATCGGGAATGAAAGATAATGTCAGAAATTATAGGCCTATATCCAAATTATCGTGTTTTGGAAACGTTTTTGAATCAATTGTAAATAATCATTTAAAATATTCTTTAAAATCATATATAATCCCTAACCAGCACGGGTTTGTTCTGGGCAAATCGGTTGTAACTAATTTACTGCAATACGTAGATTACTTTGTCAGGTCATTTTGGTATTTTAAATAGCCACCTAGGCTTTAGGGCAGCGTGCCCGTATGCTAAACCCTTTTAGTTCTTTATTGGGCTCCATCGCCTAATTCCAGAATCATGATTTCGCACATATTTGGCCCCAAACGCAGTATTTCTCGTCGGTTGGAGCCCCCCTCTGATGGCGCTTTGGCAGCCGAGCGTTATCGCTCGCAAGAATTCCGAATCTTCTAGAAAACACGCCGTTGTGGCGTGATACCATGGTCGCCGGCATTAATTTGTTTCATTTTATCGCCTCGCGATTGGCTGCCGAGGTTTAGTCACGTGGGGACGCGACCGATGTGACCTGTGGCAGCGCTTCCCTCTGGGGAGTTGATCGCAGCCCGTTGCAGAGAACGTTCGTGTGGTGGTTGTGAGTGTGAGTTTCGAATTGTCTTCGGCGTAGCGTGGGTGCTTTTTGAGCCCAGTTCCTGCTCCCGTACGTAAGGGATTGTGCCCCCTTCATCTCGACCTTCGAGGATCTGTCCCGCAGAACGAAAGTGGCCCATTTTTCGTCGTCCAGTTGTACGCGTCCTGACGCGTCTCACGTCGCCATTATGGCGGATGTCCACTCATCCCTATAGCCGTCGAACATCGAAAGTACCTGCCACCTAAGACTGCAGCCTGTCGCAACTCAACTGTACCAGGCTCCCCAACCGCCTACATATTAAGGTATGTGTCTTTGAACTGATTACCGCTGTGAACGCGAGTGTACCTGTCCCGCGGAGAGCATTTAAGCCCCGCGTACGAGCTGTATTGGGACGCCGCGAGCGAGCCCGTCACATCTCTTGTGCCTACAGGAACTGTCGTCATATTTGTTCACTACTGTTTGCTGCATAAGGCGTCGCGCCCGCATATTTGTACATTCATTCCAAATTACAGACTGTCCATGTTGCAAGTGCTAATTTGTTCATTACTGTTTGCTGCATAAGGCGTCGCGCCCGCATATTTGTACATTCATTCCAAATTACAGACTGTCTATGTTACAAGTGCTACTTTGTTCATTACTGTTCAACATCTGTCGCTAGGTTTAGAGCGCGCGCCAGCTGGTGTTCTTAGATATAATCTATTTATAGATATAGGGCGACGCACTCTGCTGCCCCATTGTAACCCGTGAGTCAATACAAGATTTGTTAGTTAAGGGAACCATTGTTTTGTTTCGACTTGTGCATGTTCTGTTTCAGATAAGCGCCCCCTACAGTGTACTGATTATTGTGCGACGGGACGAGGGAGCTTTGAGCGTACAGGTGGGTGAGACAGCTGCGTAGTCGCGGTCGGATTGGCACCTAATTACAATCCTTGCATAAGGCAATCTCGAAACTGTTATTTGACCTTGCAACTCTTGAGTAATCCTATCGACGGAGTATTTTGCGTGCTTCGCTCCCGTCTAACCGTCCAGGCCCGGTTAGTCGGGTTAAGACAGGCTTGGTGGCGCCCTCATAATTCTGACATACCCTATATATATATTGCTATGATTATAGACTTATGTTCGTTTAATAATAATGGTTTTAACCTTAATAAAAAGGAATAACATGTATCTCAACTCAGGGGTAGGTTCTGAAATATCAAGTAATCTAATTGTAATTTGAATTATGTTAAAACTTCAATAAATTTGACATTTATGTCATTTGCAATTGCTTGTGCAGATAACTAATCAAGATCCTTTACAAATTATATAAAATTCATAAATCAATTCGTAAGTATGACTTTCTTTGTCTTAATGAACCAATTTTAAATGTTCTTTGTTACAGATAACATTAGCATGTATTTATTATTAACTAACCTGCAACGCTCAAACTTCCAAGTAGCTTGAATCAGCCTGTTTCCTTCAGTTCTATCTGTAAATAAACACTAATCACCTAACTTGTAAACTCGCTGCATCCATCACATTGTCGACTCAAACTGTCCAGCTGTGAGTAGCCTCAAAATAATCTCGTTGTTTAACAATCCAAATCCTCATGTATGTTCCCTCAGTCGTCAGGAAGTTGATCTCCGTTCAATGGGACCCAGTCTGTTGTGACAAAACTCCAAACCGCAACCTCGTCCTAAGCTGGAAGATGACAGTTCTCCACCAAGTCCAAACACCCTCCGGCGCAGCACACAGAAACTCCAAGCAGCGTCAACACTCCCAAAAGAACGTCCAATCGCCAATCCTTTGTATTAAACTCTCTTTGTAACTGTCATACCTTGATTTTATAATACTATGCCATACATCTGCATAACTTTTCAGGCTCATATTTATAATTTGCAGCTTCTTATTTTCATATGGTATTGTCCTCATAATATCATCTAATTTAATCAAGTATGTCATAGGCTGTTCACCTATTCTCCCTTCGAAAATTGGTAGCATTTCTGTCTGAAATCCCAGGTAACTCCCTCTTGAACTCCCATTTAAATTTTCTGTACTATCTTGTATCCTTTGTAACTTATCTTCTACTTCCTTGAATTTTACTGTGCTGTTCAAAATCTCTCCTTGTATTTGTACTCTATTTTCATCTACCTTCCTTCCTAAGACATCTACTTTTTGATCCGTATACTCTAATTGTACTTTCATTGTATCTTCCAATGTTACTTTCATCCCCTCTAGTTTTCCTTCTAGTTCTTCTTTATTGCGTTCTAACTCTTTTCCAATGGTTTGTTTCAAGGTTTCCTCTAGCTGTTCATTGGCTTCTTGTCTTTCTTGTCGCACCTCATTCTTTACTTCAACTTTATAATTTTCTAATGTTAAACAAATGTTATTGATTTGTGCTTGTAGTTCTTCCTTATTTCCAATTTGAACTTTATAAAATTCGTCTTTCAATTCCTTCATTGCTTCTTTCATCTTTTCTGTCTGGACTTTTTGATCTTGCAACTTCTCTGTTAATCTTTCTGCAGTGTCTTTTATTGATTGTTGTAGATCCCTCTTTGTTTCCTCAGCTAACTGTTGTGACCTTCTTTCTCTTTCCTCTGCATCCTTCTTTGACCTGTTTTCCCTCTCTTCTGCATCCTTCTTTGACCTGTTTTCCCTCTCTTCTGCATCCTGTAGTAATTGCCTCTTTGTTTCTTCAGCTTTTTCCTCAATTGATTGCTTTAAATTTTCCATTGACTGTTGTGATTGCATTTGCATTTGCATCATCATTTCCATTATCTGTTTGAACCTGTCTTCTTCTGCTGTTTGTTTTTGCTGAAACCTTACCTGGTCTCCTTGTATTTCCATTTCCGCTTCCCCCACTTCTACTTCGGTAGGGATTGTAATATCTTCCATCTCCTGCTGTTCTTCTTCTGTCCTTTTACTTTTCCGTGTGACTCTTTTATCTGCCATATTTATTATTTAACCTTTTACAAATTATTAAAATTCTAATGTAACACCTTTTATTAAATTGTAAATTTTGCAATTTATTTGATAATTACTTTTTATCCAAAAACTTTAACAAGTTTTATTGTTGTTTGTTCTATCCTTTTATTTATTTATAAGGAACAATATTTATAAAATGAAATGTTACTCAGCGTATTTTTTTTTAAACTTGTAGCTTGTACCCTTATTATAGCAATAAACAATTAGCAAACAGCCCCACGTATGCGGCGTCCATAATTTATGCTATGATTATAGACTTATGTTCGTTTAATAATAATGGTTTTAACCTTAATAAAAAAGAATAACATGTATCTCAACTCAGGGGTAGGTTCTGAAATATCAAGTAATCTAATTGTAATTTGAATTATGTTAAAACTTCAATAAATTTGACATTTATGTCATTTGCAATTGCTTGTGCAGATAACTAATCAAGATCCTTTACAAATTATATAAAATTCATAAATCAATTCGTAAGTATGACTTTCTTTGTCTTAATGAACCAATTTTAAATGTTCTTTGTTACAGATAACATTAGCATGTATTTATTATTAACTAACCTGCAACGCTCAAACTTCCAAGTAGCTTGAATCAGCCTGTTTCCTTCAGTTCTATCTGTAAATAAACACTAATCACCTCACTTGTAAACTCGCTGCATCCATCACATTGTCGACTCAAACTGTCCAGCTGTGAGTAGCCTCAAAATAATCTCGTTGTTTAACAATCCAAATCCTCATGTATGTTCCCTCAGTCGTCAGGAAGTTGATCTCCGTTCAATGGGACCCAGTCTGTTGTGACAAAACTCCAAACCGCAACCTCGTCCTAAGCTGGAAGATGACAGTTCTCCACCAAGTCCAAACACCCTCCGGCGCAGCACACAGAAACTCCAAGCAGCGTCAACACTCCCAAAACAATCCTTTGTATTAAAATTCCAATCAATTATATCCAAATCGTTACTCTTACTGATGTTTTATTATATAGTTCCAATTAATAATCTTGATCCTCCATTCTTGCTATATTTTATCTTTGTATTTACTTGCACTCCTGTAGTTATACCATGTAAAATTCAATTACATTGTCGAGTTATATTTTCACTTCAGTACCACGTAAATTTCATGTATAATCCATTTATCATGCCAAAATAGTTCTTAGATAAATAGGACTAGAGTATATTAAAGTTTATTAGTCGAAAAATACTTTACATTTCAGTTTTCAAGTTTTTTTATTTAATAATCCCCTAAAAACATCTTTTTCTATCTCTTGACTACGATTATTTAAATTAAATGCCACACTCTAGACATTAATTTGTTTGCATTATAATATTTCCTAGCCTTTTTCAATGATTACTATACGAATACTATTCCATTCTTTGCACTTAATTTTCGATATATTTAAATTATTTTCTCTCTCTATGTACCATAGCATAATTCCTCAAAATGAAAAGAAACTTTAGAATAATTCAAACTTATTATAAATTCTCTTTTCAATTTTCCACATTCTCTGTGAACAAACATTAATAAATAAAACTTTTAATAAACTCGTAGCAACAAATCAACAACAATTCTACTATCATTATATTTCCATAGTAACATTTTAATAAAACTTAGAATAAACAACAACTCTTTCAACATCTACAGTTTTTATCTAGTCACGATATGGGTAAATCATGGTTACATGGAACCTTCCTCTTATATGTCCATCTGTTTCGCTTATCAATTCGTACGTATTGTTATTGTTGAATATTTTATGTATTTTGTATGGACCCTCATATGCACATAACAGCTTTGCACATACTTATTTTTTTCGATCACCTATTCTCAGTTTTTTAACAACCACTGAATCTCCTACATTAAATCGTACCCGTTTTGAAATTTTTCTATTTTGCTTCTCTTCATACCTATCATTAATTATCTTCAGTCTTCTCCTAGTTCTTTCCAAAAATTGTATTATTTCAACATTTCTCTGCTCTTTCCTCCATGGTCTCGCTGGTACTATCTGTTTACACAGTGTAACTGGGCTGATTTCTGTTGTTGTATTAGGGACATTGTTTATAAAATTTTCCACTTCTTCCAAATATTGTACCCATCTATTATGGTTTTCATAAGTTAAAATTCTTAAATATTTAATTACCTCTTTAATGTATCTTTCTGCAATGTTACTTTGAGGATGTCTTATACTACAAAAACATATTTTGATGTCATTCTTTTCCAAATTACTTATCAACCTTGAATTTTTAAAATAGGTCGCATTATCCGCTAATATCCTCTTTGGTTTCCCCACTTCTTGTTGAAAATATTCAATTGATCTAATAACATGTTTCGTATTGCAACTTTTTGTCGGATATAATTTTACAAATTTTGAAAACGCATCTACCATAATTAAAATGTGTTTGTACCCATATTGTCCTGTCATTAAATTACTTAAGTAATCAATAGCTACCAATTCCATTGGTTCAGTTACTCTGATAATTTTAACAATGTTTTGGTTTTCAAAGTTTCTCTCTTTGGCAATTTGACAAATGTGACAGGTTTGTATTAATTGTTTAATTAATCTAAGATCATTTTTTCTATAAAAGCATTCTCGAAACATCAACCACGTTTTCCTTGCGCCACAATGTCCAAATATTACATGTATTTCCTCAACAACTTCTAACATGTCTTCCCTACTTAAAACCATCAACTCCTTATTTTCAACGTCTTTTACTAACAAATCCTCTTTAATTTTGTACCCTTTATAATTATTCCCTTGACTTTGCAAAACTAAATTTCTTAACTCTTGTATTTCCTCTAACATCTGTTTGTTTAAAATTTCTTGTCTTGATAACCTTCCTTCCTGATAAATTTTTTCAATACCAATTAAAATTTGTTTTGGTTTTTCATAACTCGGTGTGTCTTTTCTACTTAAAAAAATCAGCAACTACGTTTAATTTTCCTGGTCTATGCTTAATTTCAAATTCATATTGTTGCAAGTATAAAGCCCATCTATACAACCTGTCATTGTGAAAAGTTTTATTCTTAAGAAACGATATTGCAGAATTATCTGTTTCAATGTCAAATTTATTACCAGTTAAATAAACTTTTAGTTTATTAACTGCGAAAATTATTGCTAACATCTCCTTCTCCGCTATTGTGTATCTGATTTCATAACCTTTCAAAATCCTTGAAATAAAACATATAGGTACTTCTATCCCATTTTGTATTTGTATTAGCTCAGCTGCGATTGCTTGGTCAGAAGCGTCAGTACGAAGTACAAATTTGTCTTTAAAATTAGGATATTTTAACAATATCCCTTCATGAAACCTCTGTTTGATTGTATTCAATGCTGCTTCACGTTCTTCGTTCCATGCCCATTTTGTATCTTTTCTTAATAACTGTACCAAAGGTAACGTTAATTCTGAATAATTATTAATAAATCTTTTATAATAGTTAAAAACACCTAACAGACCTCTTAACTTCTTCAAATTCTTTGGACGAGGCAAATTCTTAATTTCTTCGATACGTTTCTCATTTATTGTAACTCCATTTTTACTGATCTCATAACCTAAGTACGTTACATTTTCTTGCATAAATTCACATTTTGATAAATTTAATTTTAATCCATTTTTATTCAGTGTTTCTATTACAGTCTCTAAATGTTTTAAATGTTGTTGTTCATTCTTAGAAAACAATAAAATATCATCGATATAGTGCACACAAAAATCCTCAAACTGATTTAGAATTTTCTGCATTGCTCTAACAAGTGCAGCACATGATGTTGAAAGTCCAAATGGTACTACTTTAAATTGAAAAATCTCCCCATCAATACTGAATCCTGTATATTTCCTCGACTCTTCATGTAATGGAATAAGCCAAAAAGAATTCTTTAAATCTAACTTTGTAAGTATTTTCTTATCCCAAATTCTGCTTAATAAACCATCAATCGTTTGTGGAGATTCGTATTGTGGTTTCGTTATTTGATTTATTTTGCGTGCATCTAAACATAAACGAAGCGAACCATCGTTTTTCTTTACAACTACTAGTGGATTAATAAAATTGCTTTTGGAATACTCTATTACGCTATCTTTTACCATTTTATGTATTTCTTTCTTTACTTGTTCTCTCAAATTAAAAGGAATTGGATACGTTTTACTGTTAAAACCTTTTGACTCATCTACCTGCAACTTATGTAAATATTTCTGAGCTTGTCCTACTCTATCATTGATAATCTCTTTGTTTCTAGTAAGTATTTCTAATATTAGGCCCTTGAATTGCAAATTCTTTTCACCTATCTTTAAATCATCCAACAAAATCCCTTTATAATTAATATTATTCATATTTCTTAGTACATTATTAATAATTATTTTATCATTATCATACATCAATGCGTCTCCAATACTATTTGATTGGCTACACTTATTTTCTTGGCAGACACTTCTGGTACTGTTCCAAGATTTAATTACCCCTTTTAAATGAATGCATTTTTGCTCTCCATTTATCTGAATTCCCAATTGTTGAATGATATCGACCCCTATTATTAAATCAATACTCAAGCCTTTTACTACAAATAAACTAACTATGCCTTCCCATTTATCAATTATTATTTTAATACTCAATATTCGATTAGTAGTTGAAATTTTCCTTTTCGTTGCAGATAGTAAATCTGTTTTATTAACCTTGATTAATTTATTATGTAAAACGTCTATATTTTCTAAAATTATTTCTTCCTTTATTAAAGAGGCCATTGCTCCACTATCAATTAATGCTAAATATTCATTATTATTTAAAATAACTTTTAAAAATGGTAATGTTGAAATTTGGCTATCTTCTTCTTCCTCTTCTAATAAAAATTGTCCATTATTCTCCAAACTAGTGTTGATAAACGTATGGTTCTTAACTAAATTAATTAAAATTGAAGTTTTTTTTTTCTTCTGAGGAATCTTCATAAACCTCATCCTCTTGCTTCCGGTCTTCTTCCCTCGGTCTTCCTCTATCATATTCTGTTCTATACACTGTATTAATGTACTGTCTGTTAGGGTATTTATTCTTGTTATCATCTTGATTTGATTTCTGATTATTCTTTTCGTCGATCATTTGTTGATATCTTCTCCGTTCATTGCCATTATAATATCTGTCATTAACATTCCTTTGGTAATTGTTTCTATTTTGGTAGCTTCTCCATCTATCATAATTCCTGTTGTATCCATTATTATTAAAATTCCTCTCACCTTGTCTGTAATTATTAAAATTATTTTGGCCTAAATTATGTTGATTTTGTTGTATTTCCTCGAATTTTCTTTTACTAGAATTTGGAAAACTCGAAACTTCTCTTCTGTAATTACTTCTATGATTTATAATTGCCATATCATAATTTCGAACTATCTCTAAAAAAATCCCTCATGGTTTTTATATTTTGTACTGCAACAGCTCTCGTAATCTCCTCCTCTAAATGTCTTGATAGATGTTGAACTATTTCTTCTTCGGATAATTTTGGAGTAAGATGTTGTGCTTTGTTAAATTTATTAATGACATATATTTCCCGTGTACTACCTCTTTCCATGTACCTTCCAGTTGTTAACTGTGTTCTTACTCGCGCCTGATGTGCATTACTCCAATATTGTTCTATGAATAATTTTCTAAACTCTTTGTAACTGTCATACCTTGATTTTATAATACTATGCCATACATCTGCATAACTTTTCAGGCTCATATTTATAATTTGCAGCTTCTTATTTTCATATGGTATTGTCCTCATAATATCATCTAATTTAATCAAGTATGTCATAGGCTGTTCACCTATTCTCCCTTCGAAAATTGGTAGCATTTCTGTCTGAAATCCCAGGTAACTCCCTCTTGAACTCCCATTTAAATTTTCTGTACTATCTTGTATCCTTTGTAACTTATCTTCTACTTCCTTGAATTTTACTGTGCTGTTCAAAATCTCTCCTTGTATTTGTACTCTATTTTCATCTACCTTCCTTCCTAAGACATCTACTTTTTGATCCGTATACTCTAATTGTACTTTCATTGTATCTTCCAATGTTACTTTCATCCCCTCTAGTTTTCCTTCTAGTTCTTCTTTATTGCGTTCTAACTCTTTTCCAATGGTTTGTTTCAAGGTTTCCTCTAGCTGTTCATTGGCTTCTTGTCTTTCTTGTCGCACCTCATTCTTTACTTCAACTTTATAATTTTCTAATGTTAAACAAATGTTATTGATTTGTGCTTGTAGTTCTTCCTTATTTCCAATTTGAACTTTATAAAATTCGTCTTTCAATTCCTTCATTGCTTCTTTCATCTTTTCTGTCTGGACTTTTTGATCTTGCAACTTCTCTGTTAATCTTTCTGCAGTGTCTTTTATTGATTGTTGTAGATCCCTCTTTGTTTCCTCAGCTAACTGTTGTGACCTTCTTTCTCTTTCCTCTGCATCCTTCTTTGACCTGTTTTCCCTCTCTTCTGCATCCTTCTTTGACCTGTTTTCCCTCTCTTCTGCATCCTGTAGTAATTGCCTCTTTGTTTCTTCAGCTTTTTCCTCAATTGATTGCTTTAAATTTTCCATTGACTGTTGTGATTGCATTTGCATTTGCATCATCATTTCCATTATCTGTTTGAACCTGTCTTCTTCTGCTGTTTGTTTTTGCTGAAACCTTACCTGGTCTCCTTGTATTTCCATTTCCGCTTCCCCCACTTCTACTTCGGTAGGGATTGTAATATCTTCCATCTCCTGCTGTTCTTCTTCTGTCCTTTTACTTTTCCGTGTGACTCTTTTATCTGCCATATTTATTATTTAACCTTTTACAAATTATTAAAATTCTAATGTAACACCTTTTATTAAATTGTAAATTTTGCAATTTATTTGATAATTACTTTTTATCCAAAAACTTTAACAAGTTTTATTGTTGTTTGTTCTATCCTTTTATTTATTTATAAGGAACAATATTTATAAAATGAAATGTTACTCAGCGTATTTTTTTTTAAACTTGTAGCTTGTACCCTTATTATAGCAATAAACAATTAGCAAACAGCCCCACGTATGCGGCGTCCATAATTTATGCTATGATTATAGACTTATGTTCGTTTAATAATAATGGTTTTAACCTTAATAAAAAAGAATAACATGTATCTCAACTCAGGGGTAGGTTCTGAAATATCAAGTAATCTAATTGTAATTTGAATTATGTTAAAACTTCAATAAATTTGACATTTATGTCATTTGCAATTGCTTGTGCAGATAACTAATCAAGATCCTTTACAAATTATATAAAATTCATAAATCAATTCGTAAGTATGACTTTCTTTGTCTTAATGAACCAATTTTAAATGTTCTTTGTTACAGATAACATTAGCATGTATTTATTATTAACTAACCTGCAACGCTCAAACTTCCAAGTAGCTTGAATCAGCCTGTTTCCTTCAGTTCTATCTGTAAATAAACACTAATCACCTCACTTGTAAACTCGCTGCATCCATCACATTGTCGACTCAAACTGTCCAGCTGTGAGTAGCCTCAAAATAATCTCGTTGTTTAACAATCCAAATCCTCATGTATGTTCCCTCAGTCGTCAGGAAGTTGATCTCCGTTCAATGGGACCCAGTCTGTTGTGACAAAACTCCAAACAGCAACCTCGTCCTAAGCTGGAAGATGACAGTTCTCCACCAAGTCCAAACACCCTCCGGCGTAGCACACAGAAACTCCAAGCAGCGTCAACACTCCCAAAAGAACGTCCAATCGCCAATCCTTTGTATTAAAATTCCAATCAATTATATCCAAATCGTTACTCTTACTGATGTTTTATTATATAGTTCCAATTAATAATCTTGATCCTCCATTCTTGCTATATTTTATCTTTGTATTTACTTGCACTCCTGTAGTTATACCATGTAAAATTCAATTACATTGTCGAGTTATATTTTCACTTCAGTACCACGTAAATTTCATGTATAGTCCATTTATCATGCCAAAATAGTTCTTAGATAAATAAGACTAGAGTATATTAAAGTTTATTAGTCGAAAAATACTTTACATTTCAGTTTTCAAGTTTTTTTATTTAATAATCCCCTAAAAACATCTTTTTCTATCTCTTGACTACGATTATTTAAATTGAATGCCACACTCTAGACATTTTATATTAGGACTTTGATTCGTTATCCTGCAACATTAATTTGTTTGCATTATAATATTTCCTAGCCTTTTTCAATGATTACTATACGAATACTATTCCATTCTTTGCACTTAATTTTCGATATATTTAAATAATTTTCTCTCTCTATGTACCATAGCAATATATTATGCCGCAACACGCTTGCCCAGAACGTATCGTGTGACTCACGCCCGACTCCCTGAGCGTTCCAGCCGTGGCCTTTAGCCTATTTTGAACCGATTTCAGGGCAAGTGTGCCAGTTTTTCAGGACTGATTCCGTGGTGCGATGCTCACCTTGGGTGGGTGTCGTAAAGTTCTTTTAATACCGTAACAGGCTAATTTTGGCGCCCAACATCTGGGGCATTGCATGTTTGTTTTTCTTATTAAGCCACCCGTTGTCTGCCTAATTTTGGTGCTCCGACGCCTGGAGCCTATTGGTGCACGACAACGCCCGACCTCATTTTGGGGTTTTCTTTTTTTTTGCGTTGTGTGTCTTAATTTTGGCGGCCCAATTGTTGCTTGTTGCTGTTATTGGACTGGAGTAGTCTCGTTAAGCCCATCCGTTGTGCGTCTTAATTCTGACGCTTTAACGTCTGAGACCTTGTTTGTTTTTTTTTTCTCGTTAGGCCACCCGTCGTCTGCCTAATTTTGGGTTATTCTGACGTGTCGCCCCTTGTTGCGTGACAACGCGCGACCCCATTTCGGATTTTTTCTTTCGTTCCCGTTTACGTTATGCGCCTCGATTTCGGGCGCAGTACTGTCTGTAACCATTGTTGGTCGGTAGTAGGCTCGTTAAGCCATTCGTTGACCGCCTAGTTTTGGGATTTGCTCTTTTTCGCTTGTGTTCGGTCTTTTCGCAAAGAATATGGACAGATAGTCCCGTTAAGCCATCGGTCGTGTGAAAGGTAACAAACCACTTTTTCCCGATTTCTCCCGTCTTGACCGTCTACGCGCTAACGTTTTCCTTTTTATACGACGTATAATATAAGTCGTTCCTTTCCCGTTTGTAAACATGGTGCTAAAGCTACATATTGAACGCCTGCTTCGCGCGGAGGCCAAATACGAGTTGAGAATCAGAGGCCGTGATGCTTCCGGCACGGTTACCTTGTTGCGCTCCCGGTTACGCGACGTATTGAGAGAGGAGGGACGCGCAGATATGGATACGTGACCGACGTACCCGTATACGTTCGAGGAGGATCTCACGGCCGTGACAACATTGATTAGCGAATTAGAGGAAAAGATTCAGGTATATTTAGCTAACCCGACTAAAGAAGTAGCGGCTACGATCGAAACGAAATTTTATCACGGAATGAACCGTCTGACGAATAGTTCAGCTATAACGGAGGAAGAGCGAGCGCTCAAACAAAAAGCGTTCGCGGAATTATCACTCATACGTTCAACCTACGAACTTAACCAAGTAAAGCTAGGGTCGTCTACGACTACGGCTGAGGAGGAAAGCGCCGTAACGCTGCCATCGACGTCCGGTGTCGCACCTACCATTACCGTCGCGACGACGACTACGACTACGACGGCGGCCACTATGTCGACTCCGAGTTTTGTTTCGCCGATGTCGCGTACGATCTCATTTAAGGCAACCCCTGTTTCGAAATGGAACATACAATTCTCAGGTGACCCGAAAGGTCTGTCGGTCAACGCTTTCATCGAGCGTGTTAACGAACTCAGAGTGGCCAGAAACCTTACCGAAGAAGAGTTGTTTATGCAGGCCATCGATTTGTTTTCGGGCAACGCATTGCTATGGTATCGCGCGAATAGAGCGACCCCTAACACGTGGCAACAGTTAGTCGATTTATTGCGTCTAGAGTTTCAGCCTGCTAATTATGATGAACGGTTGTTGGACGAAATTAGACGTCGCACGCAAGGCCCTACGGAAAGTATGGGCATTTATATCGCTATCATGCGCACAATGTTTTCGCGCCTGACCGAAGCGGTTCCCGAGAAGAAACAGTTGCGTATTTTGTTGCAGAATATTTCACCATTATACCAGACCCAGTTGGGATTGACGGAAGTCCGGTCGATCGACGAGCTAGCGCTATACGGACGGAAGATTGAAGAACGGCGCTATGCCATTGAAACTTACGTGCCACCTTCTAGAAAGAAGTCTGACTTAGAAACAGACTTGGCATACGTCGAGGTCGCGCCTATCGCGGAAACGTGCCCAGTTGATGTTGTCGAAACGCGTGACGTTAATACTCCCGAGAGGAGGAACCGAGAATCGGCACCCAAGTCAAGCATGCGGTGTTGGAACTGTAACGAACCAGGCCATAGAGCCAGTAGGTGTCCGCGACCCCGCGGCAAGAAATTCTGTTACCGTTGCGGCAGACCTGAAGTGACCGTAAACACTTGTCCCCGTTGTCGAGCAAGAGATAGGGGAGAGGGAAACGACCCCGCGAGACGCTGAACGGTCGAGCAGTGTCCTCGCGCGTGTTTAGCAATTCGACTAAATTTATGAAGGGACTTATCGAGGAGCGCAAGACCAAATTTAAGAAAAATAAAGTCATTCTCGATTACGTATTAGAAAGGTCATCTGATGACCGTCGACCGCATGTGACTGTTGAAATCATGGGTTTCGAGTTGTTAGCTTTGTTGGACTCAGGAGCGAATCGAACGATCTTAGGAGCTAAGGGTTGGGACGTGTTGCGTACTGTAGGCCTGCACATAAATAAGAAGCTGAGACCCGTTTGCTCAGTGGCGAATGGACAGGCCGTAACCAGTCTAGGTACCCTACACTTACCTATTCGTTTAAATAACAGAGTGGTAGCTATCGATGTTTTAATAGTTCCGGAGGTTCCGCACACCCTAATCCTAGGGATAGACTTTTGGAAGTCAGTGGGAATAGTCCCAGACGTGTTTCGAGGGGAGTGGGAATTCTCAAAACCCGGCTTAGCGGCCATTGATACTCCTACCGGCAATTTGCAGTCTATGCTCGACCTGAACTCGGATCAACGAGCCCAATTAGACACTCTCGTAAACCGACATTTTACTATCGCTAAACCCGAACTCGGCTGCGCCAAGTACGTTCAACATAAAATCACTACTAAGGCGGCACCGGTTAAACAAAGGTACTATCCGGTTTCTCCCGCAATGCAGGCCCATATCGATGCTGAGTTGGACACACTGTATATCTGTCAGAATCGCACCTCTGTGCGCGCGTTTTTTACCGAAAGCTATCAGAAAACAGTCATAGAATAAGGCCTAGTACGTCCCAAGCCGAGATCGGCTAGCAATTGGCTGAAATACGACATTTTTTGTTTCGTTCCATACAAAAAAAAAAGAAAATACATTTTTTTCATATAAAAACTAATTTTAGCGGAAAATTACAAGTTACAAGTTTCATTATAATCAATAAGTTCTGTCGATTGGTATACTCAAAAATGCAATTTTTTAGAAAAAAATCGTAAGTCCGCCTTAATGCTGTTACAGCCCACTGTGCGGCGTGCCGCTCATCTATTCCTCTGCGGTAGCCTCATTGCACCTAACGAAGTTCATCTGCTGCCCGTTACGAGGCCCTCTCCTGGTTGCTTCGTCCACCAGCTCTGCACCACGTGTCGTGGGTACCTGAGAGGATTTTAAAGCAATTTAGATATGTATTGTTTGTCGATTTGGCTTGTAGGTATGCCTTTTTAGAATTTCGATTATGGTATTTTGTGTATTATGCTCTGTGTGCTTTATTTGTGTAATTTGTTATTTGATTAGATTGATTTACTTACCTGGTAGTACGTTCTAGACGTGTTAGCCGGCCGGGGCTGCGGTAAACTCACCCTTTATTACGTAGTTCATTATCCGCCATTTGGCCATTTGCTTGTATGTAAACTTGATAGTACTAAATTAACGGCTGTGTCTAGGGAACCGAACGCGGTACCCTTTTGTTCGATTTCAAGCTTCCATGATTTGTTTGCGCGATTCTAAATATGTTTAACAATGTAAAGGGCATATTCAAGAAGATTTTGGAGAGTTCATTGACTTACTTGATGTCTTTGTAATAGAAAACTACCTTGAATTTATATGGCCATATATAATTGTCAGTGTTTTCGCTTCGTAGAAATTTTGAGTATTATTATAGTCATTTTGAGCTGGCACTCGGGGTTAGACGTCAGCTGATTGCTTGGATAGCTCTCTTCTGCCACACCCAGCCTCACGGGATGCGTGCAGACTATTTATTTATTTAGCTAGATTATTGTTAATGCTTTCTTCCTATTCGCGAAACGCCGTTACAGGGTGATAAAATTTTAATTGCTTATGCCGCGCCCAACTAATTATTTTAAAGTGTTTGTTTTGTCATAGCTTGCCTTGACATATATATATATATATATATATATATATTGTTGTACTTGTTTTTGTGTGTGTGGGTATTTCTGGCACTATAGTACCAATATTAATAAAGCTGTGATATTTTAATTGGTCGTTGCTTTGATTTTGTTTGATCTGCTGGACTTATCTTTGACCTTGTGAACGGTCCGGCACAAGGATGATTCGATGTCGAGGACCTGGCGCCCATTCTGTTCTTATTTCGTTTAGTGTTCTTTTCAGCGTAGTTGGAACCCTGCGAACCTCGTGGCGAGCTAGCCCAACTAGGCCAATAGTTACCAGCCGGCAAAATAACAAATATAGCTTTCGCCAAAAGGTAAGGCCGACCGTCTATCTTCCCTTGCAGTAGATACAGGCACAAAGAGCACGATATAAACAAACTCCACGCCGAGGTTAATGGCATTAGGTGGGATTTACACGATACCGGCAACAATTGAACAGACTTGGAATTACACCAGCCTGATGTCGGAGACGACAGTCTATTTGTAAATTTACCTGGAACAAAAACATTGCTCGCTTGAGTGGCACTTCTTTTTGACAGCGACCTCTGTTCCTAAGGACAGCTCTAATCTGAGGTTAGTCACTGATAAAATCTGAGTTGTTTTTTTAAGCGAACTAGTGGAACTTGGGTTTTTTCAATTTAATATTGTGGATACCAAACGAACCACTTCAGTTGACGTTGTCTACTTCAAAACTATTTAGTAATACATAGTGGTAAAACAAAATATACTTCTTTAAACATTTATTATAGTTACATGTTAAAATGGTTTTAAAATATCAAGAATAAATACATGGAAACAACAAGGTACTACACATGTGTTGTGTTGAAACTCCTAGGTTTAATTTTGACATTTCTATAGGACACCTCTAATGTGGCTCTTAAATTGTATTTGATTTTGTATTTTTTTTACTAAAAAAATTAGATAAACACAATTCATATCAGTGCCACAGACCGCATACACCCACGGCTCCTACAATCGTCTTCTATTTCTATCCTGTACTATCTCCAAAATGTCCAAATCTTACCACATGCACCCATACGCTTCTAGGTCCTCCTCCCCTTCTTTTTGTGTTAGGTCACCCTCTAGAACCATCCTTGTAACCCTCCTATCCTGCAGTGCACATAAATATATGTTCTACCCAGTAATTGGGGGTTATTGATGTATTTGTATTCGTTTTTAGTTTGTTCTTTTTCTCCACCCGTTAGTTTTCTTTATTGTATTCTTCCTCTGCCATTGAATATTTAGTTTCTTTTACCTTTCGATTAAGAGTCGTATCATATCCATATAGTGGGCATAATGACGGTCTTATAAAGGTGAACTTTGTGTTTTAAATTATTCCACCTTTCCATAACATATTCCGACGTTCTTCTATTTCTTCAATGGTTTGTTAGCGTCACTCCTAAATAGTGGAATCTCTCCACTTTCTCAGAGTTGTGTGTTCTAGTCATGCAATTACGTATCGAGAGATAAAAAAAAACTGTTCCTCAGCGGGCTGTGGAAATTTAACTTATGAATAATATGTTGGTGACACTGTACGTCAATGTCAAATTTGAGGTTAGCAGGTTAGGATTTGCGTCATTTTGTGTCATAACTGACGGAAAACCTAACCTGATAACCTCGAATTTGACATTGACGTACAGTGTCACCAACATATTATTCATACGTTGAATTTCCACAGCCCGCTGAGGAACAGTTTTTTTTTGGATCTCTCAATACTTACCAAACATCAGATTTTACTGAATCCATCCATGTTCGTATAGGTCTATCCCTTCTTCTTTTTGTTCGTAGGCCATCCTTCAGAACCATCCTTGTTACCTTCACATCTATCACTCTCTTAAACTCTGCATTTTTGCTACTGTACGTGTAATTCAGAGTTGCATTAGTGTTCTTCGTTTGTCCTTCATATCCACCCGTTAGTCTCTTTCATTTTACCATACATCTTTCTGAGAATCTTCTCATCGTATATATTGAGAGTTTCTTCCAGCTTCTTATTAAAAATCTGTGTATCACATTCATATAGTGTAGATCTATTGACAGTCGTATAAAGGCGACCTTGTTTTTTTCCAGTGATTTTGAAGGATATAGATACAAACACAAGGTTCATCTAATGTGCCAACATAACCAAGACATACTTTTTTGCTATCATCTCTTTCTCAAGCAAAAGAATGTGTATGTATTTATCTTTGTTGCAGTTACTTTACCAACCCTGAAGCAAAAGCACTAAAATTGAAATTGTCAAGATGTTATAGTTGTGACAGATATGTCAAACAGACACCAATGAGTCATGTATTTTTCAATTAATTTCAAAATAATGAGCACCCCATATGTGCTGCAGAAAGTTTCTATGCGAATAGATTTGAAAATTTTACATGACAGAGAGAGGGCAACATTATAGCTACAATTATTCGTAGTGAGGTTATGGGCACTGTTATTGGTTATATGCAAAGCTTTACGTTATTCTGTTAATTTGAGACTTGTGGAATTTTGTGGAGCAATGTGTGCACAAAAAGGACAAATTCATGAAGACATGGCAAACATTTTGGGAACATCTTGTCCTCCATACACAATGGTCAAAAAGTGGGCAGCCGAATTGAAACAGGGGAAGAAACGGCATTGAAGATGATTCTCGCAGTGGAGGACCTGCTTCTGCTACCACTGAAGAAAACATCGATTTGATTCACGATACGGGCATGGCAGATCTGCGAATCAAGGTTCGAGAAATAGCAGAGGCTGTGGCCATATCCTATGAACGGGTTCAAAACATTTTAAGTAATGAGTTAGGAAAGTCGAAAGTTGTTGCGAGGTGGGCTTTTTGGCTTCTGATAATTGATTAGAAACGTGTTCGTTTTCAAACGTCGCTGCTCTGTTATGAGGCTGATCCTAATAATACTTTATTTAAAGATTTGTTATCTACCACCAATGACACATAGATTCACTATTATCAGCCTAACTCAAAGCAGCAGTCGAAACAGTGGAAGCATAAGGGCTCACCACCTCCCAAAAAAGCAATGGTGGTGCCGTCCTTTAGTAAAGTGATGGCTTTGGTTTTAGGGACGGGAAGGGAATATTGCTGGTGGATTCCTTTCTTAAGGGTCAAACCATAACAGGATAATACTACTCTAACTTGTTACATCAACTTCGTGAAGAAATTAAAAGAAAGCAAACTGAAATGCTAACGAAACGTATCCTACACCATCAAAATGAAGCTTTGGCGTAAACATCAACAGTTGCGATGGGTGAAATTCATCGGTACGGTTTTGAATTATTGGTACTTCATGTTCCCTCAGACTTCCATCTATTTCTGAAGCTCAAAAACACCTAGGAGGGCAAAGATTTTTTTCCACGGAAGAAGCTGTAGCAGCCATAACGGGGTATTTTAAAAACCAGGACGAAGCTTTATCAGACTGGGATCACAGCATAAAAAGGGATATATAAATAAATAAACTCCTGTGTTAGGCTGTGAAGTTTTCAATCTCTCTTGAATTTTTCAATTTTTTCCGAGTTAGATTTTATAACGTTTTTCATTGAAAGGTTGTTGTGTCACACTAAAAAATTAAAAATAGTAATATGGCAATGCTTCAAATTAAAATATTTCCCAACGTTGCAATGAAATTAAAGATACTTAAGTAATGCTTATCGTGAATATATTTTGTACATGATACATAATATGTGGATATGCCGGGTGCTGACTTGCGCGACGCACCATAGGAATTTGTAGTGATGGGCACAATCGAATGATTTTGAAAATCGAATGATTGCTATTCGAATGGTTGCAATAATCGAAATGTTCATTCGAAAAATCATTCGGATGTCACAAGCGTCCGCATTTGAAATAATAATTCGAGAATTCGCTGTTCCAATCGAATGCTCCGATCTTGCATTTCCCTATCTCTTTGAAGTTGAAGTGTTATTGATAACTGAATACTCGAATTTCGAATAGTCGAATGTTTACCTGCAAACTCAGGACTGCGCGTTTGAGAGTAGTCTCGTCTCTCTCCTAGCGATTAATGATATTGTTTTGTACTTGTTTACTTGAATTTCATTTGATTTACTTAACCAAACAATGAACTTTATTTACTTAGTCAAAGAATGAATTTATTTTTTTATTGTATTAGGTATTTTATATAAAATTCTATTAATAATTTCATTTGCTTTTTATGTACTCGTGTTGTCTATTGTTTACTTGAAAAATATAATTACCTACTAATATAACTTTATTTGCTGTATAGTAATGTAATTGTATATTTGAATACAATAGCAAAACTTGTTTGTTTATTTTCAAATAAAAATAGACTTAAGCCGATCCTGCTCCAAATTCAAATAATTCATTTTGGCGCTATTGAACACATGTCCGGGCGTTTGAATTGATACCACCGCGACTCACAACTTGCACTGTAGACAAAGCAAAAGAAAATCAAACGAAGCGTCTCTACGGTGTATAATCTCTAGCCTGCATAAAAGTGCAAACGTAGGTATACTGAAATCGACTGAGCGTTCGCTATTCGAAATATTTTGAAGGCATCATCAGTCGTAGTTGCGAGATGCCGAGATGCGTAATGCGATACGATTGAAATGAAAATGAATGACATTTCGAATTATTAAACAAATCGCGAATACGAAATAATAATTCGAAAACCGAATAGTTACTCGAAATATTGAAATCATTCAAATAAATTTTTAGTATCTCGAGATATCTTGAGACATACGAGCAATCGAATATTTCGAATGATTCATTCGAAATACGCCCCATCACTAGGAATTTGCATAGTAAATTCTTTATGTTCAATTATTTGCTCCCCTAATTATTTTAGAGCTAAAGTGTAAATATATTTTTTGTAGAGAAAAAAATACTGCATCCATTCATACTGCTGCTAACAATTTTTCATTTTCCAGAACCGAAGGAATGCAAAAAATTAAACTAGCATTTTTACAAAAATCAGTGATGCCATGGAATTATTGAAACAAGCCAATACCAACGCAAGTGCGTGCGGGGCGTCATCCAGTCACTGCCGTTAAAAGATTGAACGTATTGTCGTTTTTCTCATTTTGGTGTAAGTTCTGAACCTCATTATTGCACCTACAATTATTTAATAACTTGCCTGTAGTCTTAAACAAAATGAATCAGTCTATTAATGGTTGTACTGTTTGGAATTTGCCGATGCGGATATTTTACAATCAACAAGGAGCTTACTTAACGAACGTCCACCATACTCGTAAAACCATTTTTGTTATGGACAAGGTCTAGGTACCTTAGAGACATTAAGCCGAACATAATTAATAATGAATTATTATAAACGTCAAACATCAATGACAAACAAACAAACAGCACATATTGTCGCGCCGCACGCATTTGCGTTGGCATTGGCTTGTTTCAATAATTCCATGGCATCACTGATTTTTGTGAAAATGCTAGTTTGTTTTTTGCATTCCTTCGGTTCCGGAAAATAAAAAATTGTTAGCAACAGTATGAATGGATGCAGTATTTTTTTCTCTACAAAAAATATATTTACACTTTAACTCTAAAGTAATTAGGGGAGCAAATAATTGAACATAAATAATTTACTATGCAAATTCCTATGGTGCGTCGCGCAAGTCAGCACCCGGTACATATAATAAAGCACAAAGCTGCTATTTAAATATCAAATTTATTTGAAATATGTTTTTGTTTATAAAAATAACAGGGATTTACTACATATACTTACAAACTATTCTAATTAAAACAAGTTTTGTATTTTTATAATTGGATAATATCAACTGAAGCATATTAATACAATTAAAAAACAATACCATTATAAAAAATACTATTTAACAAAAATAAGAGGAAGAGCAAAAAATAGTAGTTTATTTATCTAGAACGAAAAGTGACATTTTAAAGGCCGAGGCATCAGCCAAGGACGGAATTACTTGCGAGGACCTTTTAAAAACACTTTTCGTTCGTGGTGAATACAACAGTTTATTTCATACTGCAAGTTTAATGAATTTTAAATAAAAAGTTGTAAATCGTTTCAAATTTAATGTTAACAACTGACGTATAATTTTAAAGTACTTGAACTTTAATATTTTACTTTAATGTACTAAGACTTGAATGTTCCATTTTTTGTACTGGAAGTAATCCAAAAAATACCATTTTTGACATCAGTATGAAATAAAGGAAATCAAGAGTTTTTCGAGTCTTTTTGGAACATTTACAATTTTTTGGCATACTTTGTATGCAATGTGCTATCAACATTTGGGAAAAACTAAAAATTTTCAAATGATAACATTTTATTAATGGACTTAGTTTTATTTAAACAAAATTATGAAAAGAAATGCTTTTTATAGTGACACAATCCTGAAAGGTTACCAAAAATGCCATGACTGCCCTTTTGGAAATATTCATAAAATTGCACCAATATATGCAAATGGTTCAGTTCATTTGTTGAGCAGTATATATTTGCAAACCCACATGGTGGCAGCTTCTATTTAAAAAAAATATATAAATCGGCTTGGTGGAAGTCTCAAAATAGGTGCTGAAAGAAAACTTTTCACATGCAAAATATATAGATATGTATACTATAAAAAAAATATAGCAACTGGCGCGGAACCTTAAGAATTTTAGCGCAGGTAGGTTTGTATATACCTACACCTACCTGTACACAATTCGGTTGGTCTTGTGAGTTAGGATCAAACGGCATTGATTCATTTAACCTGCGTATCAACACATGGTTACTATTTAAAATGGAAAACTCCACCTTCAATGCTGCACGAAGATAACTTTTTCTGAAGTTCTGTGCCGGTTGCTATAGAAAACATGTATGTACCAGCGCCTTCATAGTAAACTAAGCGGTGAAAATATCAAGATACCCTAATTTTCGAAAATTTTGGGTGTGCCTTGTTTTCTGCTAATTATTGTTTCAGTATCGCAGATTTTTCTTTCTGAGCAAGACCCATATGCTCATCCCATTCCTCAATCTGGTTCGATTTATTGCTTTATGAGCTTTTTTAAAGGTGCCATCTTAACTTGTCGTTAAAATTGTCAGTGTCATATGACAGGAGCTTGTTTGAATTTGTCACCATAAATAAAGATGAATGTGTATGAAGAAGTTAGAAGATTAGAAAATGTGTAAGTTCTAGTAGATCTTTATGTTGAAAGTTCGTAACATAGTTGATTTTTTTACTGTTTATTGTTCTCACTCGAACTATTTTTCTGTCAAGAATGAGAAAGTATAAAAGAGTTCTAGATCGACCTCAAAAATTTAGTTTTCTTAGGAAAAAGTTAGTTTTGTTATTTTTAACCAAATTCCATAGTTGAGCTTTTCTTCAGTTTTGTAACAACTTTGTTAAATAAAATTTTTATAAAAGTTAAAAATAAGAGTCAGTACTTTGCTTAAGTTCAATATTACATTTAAAATTTTGTTTAATGTTTTGTATACTTTATCATAAGTTTAATCACTGTGACTTCCTAAGACAAGTAAAACTTTTTATCAAGAATGACTTTTTCCTAAAGAATAAAAAATTCTATAGTTTACAAGAGTGTAGTACCTACCCCATCGGGAGACGCACTATATCTTGGTGTGCTATTTTCCTCATTTTCTAATAAATTTTCTTGTATTTTTGGACAAATAAGTAGATCAATTCCCAATTTCTGCTTTTTAGTAACTGGTTGTAGAACTAGATAAGCAACAATACATATGAATTGAATATATAAAATGGAATTATATTCTTGTTTTTGTTAAATTGGAATAATAAAATCCATTAAGTAGTACTGACTATTTTTTATATAAGTACATTCTAACAATGTTGTATAATAATTTACCCAGACAATAAGTAGTCGCAGTAGTTGCAGAAAGTGTTTCTCATTTTCGTTTTTTAACTGTTGGTTGTGCATGTCAATTTGACTTTATACATAGCTTCAAATATGATACACATAAGTGGTTAATTTTTCTTTTCAAAATGTTGACAACAGAACAGAAAACTCAAATTGTTAAATGGTTTTATCGGAATGGTTTCAAGTCTTTCAAAGTTAAAACGACACAAGAGGTTTTCACAGCTGACCATGGTCGTCGAATGGAATTTTGTGAAGATGTGATGGATAGAGTAAACAATAATTATGAATTTCTTAGAAATATTCTGTTTAGTGACGAATCGACTTTCCTGTTACATGGTCGTCATAATTCTTCGGTAGTGAGATACTGGTCCCAAGCAAACAGTCACCAAACAATAACTTTAAGAACTCAATACCCCCAAAAACTTAACTTTTGGGCTGGTATACTGGGGGACACTATTATAGGATCATTTTTTATTGACGGGAACCTCAATGGCCAAAAGTATTTGCAACTGCTTGACAAGCAAGTGATACCAGCAGTTCAAGGCTTACAAAACATTGATATGGCCCACATCTGGTATCAGCACGACCGATGTCCTGCTCACAATGCGGCTAAGGAATATTTAAATCAATATTTCCTTATCGTATTATTAGCACCACATGAGACATAAAATGGCCACCAAGATCTCCTGATTTGTCCCCAAATATATTTTTTTTGGGCCACAAAGCAAACAATTTATACCCATCAGCATCAAAGAGATAACAACGTGGATGAGCTCTGAATAAAACTTCTTGAAGCCTCTCAAAATATCACTCTTGCGATGTTAAGAGAAATTAGACCAGATTTTTATGATCGCCTGGGATATTGTCAGGCTCAACAAGATGATTTGAACATTTAATAAAATGAACTTAGCTATTTGTTATTCATTAGGTTAATATTGTGTTTGTTAGAATTTAAGTATAATTTGTATCGTGTAACTATTTTTGACTTTGATTCCGTATTTTATTACAAAATCAGTAAAAACTAGAAATTACTAATTATTTTCCGTTGCTTAGTGAATTTAAATATTTGGTTCGGCTAAGCAAAAAATGAGAGTAGTAACTAAGCGCCAAGTAATGCATTGAAATGCTCGTATTCAAAATTTCTGGGGACAACACGTATATCCCCCGCAGACCTCGGTGGAATATAAACTGCACCCACTATAAGATAAGTTGACTGACAGGAAATTTTTACAAACAAGTGTTTAACATTAGTGTTAGTAACATAAATACGGCTACTGCAGAGATGGTTCCGAACAGCTATCAAAACACCACTACCTCTACTAAAAACACTAGTTTCACTATTCCGATCCTTCCTGAACGTGTAGTTCGAGAGTCCCATTTCATTATCAGAAATGTCACTCTGCAACCATGCCTCAGTAAAAATTATTAAATCATAATCACTATTGGTAGTTACTGCAATTTGTAACTGTAATTTGGTCCGAAGGCCACGAGTATTTTGATAGTGCACAGTTAGTAGTTTTTTGAGATACTACGGGAAGTGGCATCCACAATTGTAGGAGCACCATTTAGGTATTTGATTGTTTTATTAGTAACCCCTTCCTTATTAAACCGCTCAATTTTAGCCTTATTATTTTTAAAGTAATCTGTTTGCGCTAGAGTCTGATCAGATTTAATTTGCACATTAGGCACTGCAATTTTATTCTTGTTTCTTAAAATATTTTTTGCTTCTTCACAAGAATTCAGAATAACTTCTAAACGATGTAGGTATTATACTATATCAAATTTTTCTAACCTAAAAAGTTTCAAGTTATTAAGTATCCACTTCGATATCTCAACAGTTCTTTGACTGAGTTTTTGTCTACGTGGGCTTTTTCTGAATAGGAGTTACCATGAGGTTCTTGAACGTTGAAAAGTATAACATTTTTAGCTCGCTGTTGACGTTAAAACATTTCTGAGATCAAAGCTTCGTTGTGACCCATATCCAGCTTATTTGCACATTCATGACATATTGTCATCATTGATCAAATTTACTCTCAAGTAGCTACACTTTCTTAATTAACTCTGGTACACGAAAAACACCAACCTTACATGGTTCACAAAAGATTAGCAGTTTTCTCTTACGTAACTTTAAGCATCTTATTTCGGTTTGGGATATTTCTCCACACTTTTTGCACAGCTCTCTTTTACAGCCATCACATGGAAATAGTTGATCATCTTCTTTATCGCATTTAAAGCATAATTTAGTCATACTGAAATTAGTAAACAGCCGACTTTAAGGTTATGTGTTTACACCTAAACAGTGAACTCAATAAACAACGCTCCACCACTATCACAAAATTATTATATTGAATAACTTAATGTTATTTTTAATAGTTTTTATAAAATCTGCAAGACCAGTACTACATACACACTGTCAACAAGTTTTGTTGACCTCCAGATCCTACTGGCTCTGTCCAGATTACAGTGGCTATATAAGGACAGTGTGGTCAATTTTGGTCCTGTTTCTGATTGGTTGTTTTAAAATCCGCCATTAAGAGTCGTTTTACGAAATCACACATAGTCACACAAAATTTTTTCGAAGTCCTTTATTGTTGAAAGTAGCCCCAATATGAAGTGGAATGAAATAATCCTCATAAAATTCTACAGTGGTCTGAGTAAGCGAATGCCGAATTTTCGTTTGAATAAGTAAATGTAAATTAGTTAAAGTAAAATGCTTTTTGCGAAAATTGCGCATTAGTCCAAATCAAAAGCTATAATAAACTATATACATGTCTTAATGCAAAGATTATTGCATCAAATTAAAGAGAATTTAGGGGCTACGTAACACTGAATATTTTATTCCTCTAAATTAATTGGTGGAATAAATACAACGGTTTGATTATGAATATAAAAAAAATTGTTGAGTTTTTCTACGTAATCTCTGTGTCGATCAACGCAAAATGTTGTCAATTTTCGTTTTCTATGTACAAAAACACAATAAAGAAGATAAAAAAGGACACCTTGACTTATATTCCAATATTAGGTTGCTCGTTAACGAGGATTTTTAATCGCTGGCAGCGATTCCTTACGTTTCACATCGCCTCTTGCAGTTTAATTCTGTTTAAGTAATATTATTGACCTTCTTGTAAAATTAATGTTACACTGCACATTTGACCACCTCATATTGCACGAATTTTCGAGATCGTGGATATACAGCGCTCTGCAAAGCATCTCCGAATTTCACATATGTCCAGTCCGTATAAATAGTAGATTATGCAATGAGGGAGAGAAATGCGTTATTTTGCTGAGGTACAATTTCTGACTCGAGGGGAAGCCCGAGAGTCAGCAATTGCACTGAAGCAAAATAGCATTCTCTCCGAGTTGCATATACTATTTTTTCACGTTGCAGGAAGATTTAAAACGAAAACCCGTTTTTTTTAAACGTCATTTATTGACATTTTAGTTACAATGATTTTAAAATTAGTAGCCTTTGGTAAATTTTAAAGTTGGTGGCACTGTAAGTCATTATGACAAGAGCTCACAATTATGTCAAATTCGAGGTTAGTAGATTAGGTTTTGCGTCAGTTTATGTCAAAACTGACGCGAAACCTAACCTGTTAACCCCGAATTTACATAGATTACCATAGATACGGTAACATTTTTTACTTTAGTCCCTAGGGGCTAAAGTAATTACTTCTGTCCCTAGAGATTAAATGAGCTACTTTAGTTCCAAAAATAAGTGACTAAAGTGCCAACTTTAGTCCCGCAAGTGCAAAAATAATGTTTATGTCACAATTTAGCAGGGTGACGTTTGTCTTACAATTTAGAAGGCCGTGCACAGAACAATACCTAATAAGGGCGTGGCTGGTTGTTGTAGAGACGACTCTTAATGGCTGCCTTTTTAAAAATTGACCACACTGTCCTTATATAGCCACTGTAGTCCAGATCAGCTGATAGACGCCATCTTAGTGACGTCAATGGAAGTGAGCAATTTATTGGAACGGGCTCGTAGCGCCGCGAAAGTGAGGCCGAGTGAAATAGGTATATTGTAGTATCCCCATTGCACTCTAACACACGGCGCACAAGGCGAAAATTAAACCTGTTTTCAATTTTTTTATTATATCTTTGATATTATGAATAATTTACTTATTTTTTTCATGATTTATTAACGAGAAATGATTATTTAAACTCTAGAAAACCTATTGGACCTTCTATTAATTATAAAATGGACAAAAATTAAATAATAAAGTGCACATTGAATATAGGTATGAGCACTATGACCAACTAGTAATATTTGTATTATTAATAATTAACTATTATTCACTTAATATTGTTTGAACACATTTTAAGCTTTACGGTAATTCCTGTTTTAGTGGGTACATCGTTACTTTAATAAAAACTATAATGTTATTTTTTTTAGAAATATATTTGTGACAAATATCATACATAGGTAAAATATTAACAGGTATGTAAACAAAATATAAATAGCAGGTAAATTAGTGCATATATTTAATAAAAAACAATAAAAAATTAAACTAAAATACGACTTAGAGAGTGTGGGTTTACGAGAATAAACAAATATACAATTAACAATAAGGATTATGAAGGTATACGTATACGTAGCTATATGTGTTTTTACAAGTTTTAACAATTTTGAAATAAAATTAGTTTTGCCATTTTCTGCCTAATCTTAGAAGTTTTACCATGAATTTCATTATTTACCAATTTGGAATAATGGTGCATTCTACATTTAAAAAAAATATTTGTAACTTTTCTAACGATTTGAATTTCGTGTAATTCCTCTACAAGAAATTCATGAGCTATGGGGTGTATAGGAATAAAAAGGTTGATTTTTTCGGAAAAATTTTTTATAGCTTTATTTACTAAGATTTTTTTAACATTTAGTCCTTTTTTTAATACCTCTCCCTCATTTATCAACGATCTAAATTGTTTTTCCAAACAAGTAACAATATTATAAATAATGTTTGAAGCTTGAAGCAAACTTGTAAATTTTTTATAATTTTCTATAGAGGAACTATACTCATGGTCGGTAAAATTTTGATTATTTCTATGTAAAAAAATAGCAACACAGTCATTGCAAGTGGATGTTTCTATCAAATTACGAATAACATATCTTGAAATATAATATAAAATATTTTCCTGGAATTCGGAGAGATTTTTTTCCTCCAAATATTTAATTATATTATTTATATCCTCTGTTCGTTCAAAATCGTATTTTTTTTGTATTTGGGTTCTTTTAATTGATCTCAATTCAAATGCAGGACCGCAATATTCTCCAAACTCGCAACAATTGGCACTTCAACTTGCTTTTATAGAATTACGAAATAATAGTTGCCTTAGTCAAAATTTAGTTTAGCTTTAAATAGCACTACTCCGTGTTTTTAATTTCAGCAAACGTGCTAATAGTAGGTATTAGGATCCTTTACACTTAATTCACTAAGTTTTTATTAAAAATACATAAAAATTCTCCACAATTCTAAATTAAATGCAGTAATCGCAGAATGACGCCATTCCCTACTACGCTCAAGAGAAAGACGGGGATCCTACAAGCACGTTTCATCTCTCTCTTACAATTTGGACACAGTTTTGCTTCCCTTCGCGCATTGTCGGGTCCCTTCCAATTCTTTATTGAGTTCACTGCACCTAAAATGTGAGTTTGACATTTCTTGTTCATAACAAGGTGCAATAACCAACATACGTTTTTGAAAAACAAAAATAAGCATGCTGTGTTCTATATCTAGGGTGCTGTGCTAGTAACTGCAAGAAAGATAGAGTATATTCATATTCTGTATTACAGAAGAAGATAGCACGAAAAAGGATGTTACACATCTTGGCACATAAACGTATGTAATTTTAAATGCTATACTTGTATCTATGTCATTCAAAATCACTGGGTTTTTCACACATTTTGCATTCTTCCACCTTGCAATGAATAACTTCTAATTCTTCAATTTATTGTGTTCGGTATGTCATCCTAAATAACAAAATCTATCCACGTTCTCAAAGTTGTTTTTGTCGTCGCAATTACTTACTAGTAATCGAAGGTTCTTGATATATTTGCATTAGTGCTCTTGGTCCCCCCCCCCCCCCATTAGCTTTATTTATTGTACCTCTCTGAGAATCTTCCTCTCGTATATATTTAGAGTTTCTTCTACCTTCTGATTAAGAATCTGTGGATCACATCCATATACCATATGATCCAATACTGTTATCCTCTGGAAGGCTGTATAATTGATATTGGTAATGTTATTTTAACGAATACAAACAATTCCACATCCCCTAGTCTAGAGGATAAAGTATTCGATCATACTGTAGTCCGTCTAATGACGGTCATATAAAGCTGAACTTCGGCCTTTTTTTACATGTTTTGAATTCTTCCACTGCAATAAATCTACTAGAGCTCCAAGGTAAGTGTATTTTTCAACTCTCTTTATCTGTTTATACCGCATGGTAAGTTGACATTGAACATTATCGGATTTTGTGATAACCATAAGTTTGGTCTTCTTTGTATTTAGAGTTAGTCCAGATTCTTCACTATAACTTCTACTATCTTGCTGAGGAATCTTTGTAGATCTTACATACTTTCTGCGAGAATCATGGTGTCGTCCGCGTATCTTATATGTTGTTCATTGGAGTTCATTTAAATACCTCCTGTTTCATTATGGAATATTTCCGAGGAGTAGATGTTAAATAACATTGAGGAAAGTCCCCTCTCTTTCTACTTCTTCGGTTCTATCCTCCACACGTATCGAGCCTTTTTGGTTATAGTAAAACAAGACATTTTTATATCACGAGAATCCAAGTTCTTGCCGTTCAATACATCGATTAGTTGGTCGTGTCTGGCTTTGTCAACTATGTACGCTTTCCCATGGTGTAAAGAATACAAGGTGAAACGCTCCCGGAGATGCGCAGTCGTTCAGAAAATAGAGGGGAGATGTCAACCAATCCCCGATGATCCTGCTCAGGAAATCCATCACGGCCGCGATCATGGTGTAACCATGGTTGCGATCGTATATGTTGCTGGCACTGTCAGTCGATGTCAAATTCGGGGTTAGCAGGTTACATTTTGCGTCAATCTGACACCAACTGACGCAAAACCTAACCTCGAATTTGACATCGACAGCGTCTTCAACAATACACTTCAGTACTACCAATCGTGCCATTTGTCGGACCATGTCCTATTGGTTGAATTTGAGGTCCGCCCACATGCTGCGGAACGTTACACCTTATATTCTTTACACCATGCGCTTTCCAATGTTTTAAGTGTCTCTTCTATACAGCCTGTTTTAAACGAAGTGTGCACTATCACTAACTTCTTTATTATTGGACGTACGATATCGGTTAAATTAGCAAACTAGTAGCATTTTTTCTGTTGATTAGAATGGCG
This sequence comes from Agriotes lineatus, assembly GCA_940337035.1. Taxonomy (NCBI): domain Eukaryota; kingdom Metazoa; phylum Arthropoda; class Insecta; order Coleoptera; family Elateridae; genus Agriotes; species Agriotes lineatus. Next base: position 110,968 of record CALNHX010000949.1, read on the forward strand.
AAAACAGAAAAACAATTGAACATCGCCTTCTCGAGAAATTCGGAAAAGTTTACTTTTGTTAAATGGAATATCCTGTATATTTTTATATAAAACGATTGAAAATCGCGATCTAAACATAAAAGTTCATATAAGGTGCGGGCCTAAAACTAACAATAACCGAGCTATTACAACTTCTTACCTTTAGACGAGGTGGCTGTGTATTTCTGACATATGTACATAAAATTGTTTTGTTTCAATAATTACTTGCTTTGTTGTCACTCGGCAAGTGTCGTTTATATTTAAATAAAACAGATAACTAAATTTGCTTAGCGCTTAGATTTATTTACAATGTTTATTTAAACATGAATTTTATTTTATGGATACACAGCCACCTCGTCTAAAAGTATCTAAATAATTGGAATAACTCAATCATTTTCAGTTTTAGGCCCGCACCTTATATGAACTTTTATGTTTAGATCGCGATTTTCAATCGTTTTATATAAAAATATACAGGGTGTTCTATTTAACCAAAGGTAACTTTTCCAAATTTCTCGAGAAGGCGATGTTTAATTGTTTTTCTGTTTTCGCCATTCTAATCAACAGAAAAAATGCCACTAGTTTGCTAATTTAACCGATATCGTACGTCCAATAATAAAGAAGTTAGCAATAGTGCACACTTCGTTTAAAACAGGCTGTATAGACGATAATAGTGCCATGTTCATCAGCGATGGTGTTATGTTTTTCTGTTTAGTTATTCCAGGTAATTCTTTAACTTTTTATGTAAATTAAATTAATCATGTTGCATTTGAAGATTTTCTATTTCTCAGAGCATTTTTCTTTATATCATTCTTCTTTTGCACTGCGTATTTTCTGTCGAATTATAGTGTATACTCGTTTATATATTTGTCTGTGTCTTTTATATTGTTTCGTTTCTCTTATTGTCTTCGTTTGTCTATGAGTTCTAGGATTTCGTATGTCATTCAGTTCTGTATTTTCTGGTTTATCTCTTTCTTTAGGTGTTTCTTGCTAGGTCAGATAAGAGCCGATTTCAAAAGCTCCCACCGTTCGTTACTGTTCTTATCATTTCAATTCAGCTTTTTCATATTCACGTTGACGTTCTTCTTTAGGCCACTTCTTATGTTATCATCTCGCAGGCATTTTACATTGATTTCTTCATATTTGCGTTTAGATGACACTTTCTACAGTTTTATTTGCATGCATTACAGGGTTGTGGCCAGATGACACGTCCGCTCCCGAATAGGTTCTGACTGACCCTATGCTATTTCTATGTCGCTCATTAATCATTAGGTAGTCTTATTTGTTTCTTATGATGTTTGTTCCATCATCCTGAGGGAATTTCCAAGTATAGTCTTCTATTCGGGAGAGTAAAAAGCGTATTGGTAACTACAAAATTATGTTCTTGACCAAGCTCTGCCCGCTCATTTCTTATTTCTAGACACCATGTTCTCCTATTTTAGCACCTTACCCTTTCCGATTTTGGAATTTAGATCTCCCATTGTAATGGTGATGTTCTTTTTTTCGTTGATTTCAATGCGTTGGTTACTTGTTCATAAAACTCTTCAATTTCTTCATCTTCCTTTACAGTTGTAGGGGCATATACTTGAATCAGGTTTAGTGTACCCTTGCTTAATCTTCAATTGTAGTAGCTTTACTTGTTCAAGGGTAAAAATTTGTAACTGACTATTATTGGGTTGTCCATTGACATATATACTTTCACGTTCCACGTACCAATTTTGATTTTGATTTTCCTCTTGCCGAGCTCTATTCTTTCCATAGCATCATTAAAAACTGCCCCCCGTCCCCCAGAGATCTGTGTGGGGGACTCGAAACTCCGGAATAATTTATTCTGGAATTAGCCATGATGATCATACTAGAGATATCTATGTTGATCTTTAATTCAGTGGTTTCTCGTTGCCTTCTGTATTTTCCTGTCATTGACTGCAGATGTAGTAGCTCATCTGCATTCAGGGCCAGTTTCTTAACCTCAGGGCAAGAGAATGTTCAACTCTTCCACCCATAAGCTGTACACTAGCAATTGGAGACCACTTATCTCGGCAGTCTTCGGTCGTCTTTCAGACTATTTGTATAGGAACCATTTAATTTCATTAGAAAGTTGTCTCGCCCTTTTTGTTTCTACGCTATAGTCAACAACCATCCTTGTTACCCTAATATTCAGCAGGGCACATACGTGGTCTACGTATCTTAAACGCTGCATTTTTGTCACTGTAGTAATTGGGGGTTTTTTGATATAGTTGCATTAGCTCTTGGTTCGTTTTTCTCCACTCATTATTCTCATTTATTTCACCATACATCCTTTTGCAAGTCTTCCTCTTCCACATATCTAGATTATATTCCATCTTTGGTTAAGAATTCATGTACTGCTTGCATATAGTATTTGGGTCTTATAAAGGCGAACTCGACTATTAGATTTTTTGAATTACTTAGTCTTGTTAAAGACCCCACACAGCTACTACTTCTCAACAGCCTATTCTTCTGTTTCGTCAATTTTTTTCGTTAGCATCTGTCCTGAATTATTGAATTGAGTCTATCCACCGTCTTAATGGCGTATTGTTTTAGTCATCAATTTTTGTTTGGAAAAACTTCTCTCTTCAAAATGTCAAAATCAGTGTTGGAGTTCCCCTTGGTATTCTTGCAATTAATCGACATAAGCTACATACTGATGATACCTTTGGCGATATTTTGTCACATAAAAAATTTATTTGTGCCAATGTAAATGTAGATGTACTTTTCATTATTTGTGCTTCTTCTGTGGCAATAAGAGATTATTATTATTATTATTTGTATATTTTTCTTTTTATGCGTATATTGCTTTTCCTAAGAATTTATTCTAATACTAGATTGAACCACATGGTGACATGGGGATAGAAGATTCCATGCCTCAGTTTTCGGTTCGCCTTGAAATTATCTGAGATCCTCCCTTCAACCGGTACTTTGTTCTTCTTAACATCATTCTTATTGACATGACTATTTTTGTTGATACATACTTCAAATCTACATAATTTCAAATATTTTCCCTCTTAACTGTATCGTCGGCTTGTTTGAAATCAAGAGCGATCGTTAGTAATGATGCATCATACTCATAGACATGGCGAAAATGTAATCATTAGTCGATCTATTATGTCTAAATACACATGGATAGTCTCCTAACAATTGTTCGGTTGTTTTCAATCTCTCTCAATAAACATTACAATTACTGTGTATACAACGTCTTATATAGTCTAATCGATTGTAATTGCCTGTGTAATATCCCCACATTAATTTATTAAATTCTGCTGATACGCTGATATATTTTTACTTCCTTTTACGATAAAGGAAGTATTGGATTCACCCCAAAAATTCGAAATTGAATTTTCAACAGATCTTCACGTTTTAGAGTCCCCTGGTCCCAAAAAACATATTTTTTTTCATTGGTCTGTGTGTCTGTCTGTCTGTGTGTCTGTCTGTGTGTCTGTGTGTCTGTCTGTCTGTGAACAGAATATCTCAAAAACGAAAAGCGGTTTGGCGTTGAAACTTCATATATAAGTTTTGTGTACTATGTATATGAGACAACAAGCTTTTGAAAAAAATCGCATAACCGGAAGTAGGTGTTTACTCTTGTGATTTTTCAGTTTTTTTCGATTTTTTCAAAAACGGCTCTAACGATTTTTTTTAAACTTTACATTTTTATTACATTTTGAATGTGTATTGATGTGAGATAGGTGATTTTCTAGTTGAATACTTCTAAAATGGGTTTCTTTTGTTTTTTTGTCTATTTTTTTAAATTAACTCTTATTTTAAATAGAACACCCGGTATATTATTACATTTTTGAATTCAGCTTAAAATTCTAGAGAAAATTTGTCTCTTCAACTAACGCTCTATTTTGAACCGTTTTTGCTGAATTTGTAATTTTTGAAAATTTTTGACAAATGCTTAAAACATTTTAAATAAAATTTTTGGCTAATTATAAGATCACTGTAAAAGGAAGTTGTGTGCGTGTATCACACCAGATTTTTTTGTCTTCCAATAGTGATTTTCTCATAAGTTGGCATGCAATTCATGGAACTGGAAATAGTATTTAACATTACAAGCCAGGTAAAACAGGTTTTACTGGCGATAGGATTGGGATGACTGGCGAGCCGTTAGGCGAGCCTGTCATATCCTTGAGCCAGTAAAAATGGTTACCTGGCGTGTATTGTTGAATGTTTTATTTGTTCCTCACTTGTAAATAACTAGAAATTTATCATTTATTCAAAATGTCAAACCGACAAGCAACTAAATTAATCAATATGACACATACTAAGGAAGACAACTCTGGCTTTGCACGCTATCATTTATCTATGAGCATGCTTGTAAAATATAACTGGCTACCCAGTAAAAAATTTACTGGCTAGCCAGTTAAGAAACATTTTCAAGGTGAATACAGTGACTTGATAAATTGATGTTTACAAGTGAGGAACAAATAAAAGCTTTAAATGTCAGTTCTGTCGTCAGTCGGAATAAGTAAACAACAGAAACAGAAAGAATAAATACTGAGTAAATATATTAGCTAATTGAAATTCCAATTTGTACCAACGATTAAGAAAAATTTTATTTGTTTTAATTTTTCCAGGGAAATTGAATTCATTCGCCCAAATTTTGCGGAAAACTTTTTAATTTAACATATGACAAAAAGTTGTTTGTTTAATTGCTATATACAAAAAGTAAAAGAATAAAATAAACAATACTCCATCGCTTCATTCAAAAACATGTAACAAATATTTTTATCTACGACCACTACTAAAAGTAGGCCTTTTAGCGCTAGCTTGTTCCACTAAAAGTGACGTTTTATAGTTTAGCGTTGTGAAAGAAATCAGCTGTTTACTTTAAGCGCATCTGTCGTATAAAGTGAAGTGGGGTTATAAAACTACAATTTCGAACTGGAAGTGAAGTTGTAAAGTTATTCTAGCTACTTCTTGCGTTACAGGTAAAGTGTTTTTGAAATAATTAAGCGTTATGTAATGAATACAGTCAGATGTGGAGTATTAATAATTACCTTTCGTAACTGACCTTGACAGTACTGGCTTCGTAAACATTCGCCCGCACGCCAAGACCTACTGTTTATTATGACATAAATTATAAGTGTCTCGTGCATAAACGTCAACTTTTAGCATTTGTTGCATAAATAGCTATTAAAACTAATTTAGTAACGCTTTAGCACACAAAGAAAAAGGATAGGTAATAAAAGATGTAGTGGAAAGGTTTAGAAGAAACCGAAAAAGTGTAGGATTAATTTCGTTTTTCCCGAATAGCGGAAATCAGATTACTTCGGGAAAATATAAACATTAGAAAAACTCAGTAGTAATTCTTATTTTAAACAGCAATATTTTTAAATACTTTGAAACGCCTAACAATGTACTCTTGTTTTTCTTAAAAATTACTGCTATTTACTTTATGTTTTTACCATAGCGACATTTTTCGAACGTTTCTGTAGTAGTTCTGAAAATTTGTAAAAAGTAATGGCAATTAATCATAAATTCTTATTTAAAAGCGCCATGGAAATCAGAATGTGTTTTTTAGAACACAAAAATCAGAGAATTTTTACTGCAGCAACGCAGTGTCCTTTATCATTCTGTCTCTATCTAACACAGCTGTAGAGATACTGGCTTAGTTTGATGGAAACATTATGTCTCTACCACCACAAGGAGTACGGTACCCATTTTTTTGAAAAACAATTCTACAAAATCGTGGCTGATACTATCTTTTCAAATACCTTTTGAGCTTCCTCCTGACCATTGTTTTATCTTTGATATGATTTATAATAATAATAATGGTGAGGCACTAACACCCCATGAAGGAGCTATTTATACTAAGATAAAATGTACTAAACAAAATAAGAAAACAACAGTAAAACGACAAATAAATGTAAACTAGAAAATTGTGTGGACTGTATAAAAAGGCATCAAGGCGACGATTTCGGAATTGCAAAACAGGAAATAATCGATTGCACGTGCACCAAAATACTTAAAAGATTTCATTACATCTTCTTCGGGCCGAAGTGATAATCAGAATATTCTTACTGTAGGAAGTTAGTACAGGAACGTCCGCAAAGACGGTAAAAGTAAGGAAAGTAGGCGAGGGTGGTGACACGAAAGGACAAAGGGAATTGTATAGCAGGTAGGAAGGGTAAAATGTACCAATTAGCACTCTTATGAATTGCAATTGTATCTAACATTAATATTAACACTGTGTCTAGGTACACTCCAAAAGGGAAAAAATCTAGGATCAGACGTCAAATTGCCCGTTAGTTTATATCAGAAAAGATAGTTTAGAGCCGTAGAAGTGCTATAGGGGAAAGCTGTGAACGTGAATTTGCACTGCCGGCGCCGCTGCATTACAAAGCAGTTTAAGCCAGTCGAACTTGCTAGGTTGTTGCAGTCATTGTTATTGTTGTAATATTCTATACTGACTAAAGATTTAAAAGAAATATCTTGACAATATCAAATCAATGACAATCATGGTTTGGAGTGCCCCCAATACTAAAAGTTACGTTCACTCTGGAGTGCACCTAGACACAGCGTAATATTAATTAAATTAAATTTATAAATCTAACCGCCAATTTTTTGGACGCGGTCCCTAAGAATGATCTTTAACGAATATCAGCATTGTGTGGCTTTAAACTTATAGTGTCTATTTTAGGCCTTAAGCGCAGAACCTATGAGTAGTTTTAGAAATACATGGTTTTTGAAGAATATTCAGAAAAAAAGTTGTAATTATAATGCAAATATTAGAAACGGGAATTGATGTCGACCGGTCCTTTGATATTTTACCAGTATCACACGAGAATATTAAATATTTCTGTTAATGCATATAGTGATCTTTTGATGTTAACGTCAGTAGTTCTGCGGGTATTTCGTATGGGCCTGTTGCGTTTTCGTATGATACCTATATAATAAAGCACAACACTGCATGCCGTGTTAAACGTGATAAAGTACCATGGTTGCATTCGACCGTTACTATTTTTGGGTTTTTGTAAACAAAGTTTCCATTACTTTTAATAGCGATATTATGACAGAAAACAATTACTTATTATGCCTATTGGTTGTGTTTTAAGAACTACGAACACAAGTACATTTCATTTAATAATGAGGAGAATTTATTATTGCCTTGCTGAATGAGCCCAAACGCAGCGTTTAACGCACTCTTAGAAATAGATTTTCCGAGGTCACCGCCCGATGCAAGTTCGAGTGGCATGTGTGCCAAGAAGATCTCACACTAACGCGCGAAATTTTAAATGCTACGTGAGCCGCGGGCTATAGCTAGTTTGTAAATGATGAGATCCTTTCCTTACTTCGAGCTTGCTAATGAATGGAGTTATTCCTGTCCCGTTACTACTTCAGTTCTTGTAGATATTCGTCCCATCTGTTGAACCTTTCTTTTGTATTCGTTAAACATTTTTCAAATTTTACTAATGTGTTACTGTAGATGCTCTTGTCTGTATATTGTTCGTCTAACCATGTATATTGTGCTGATATCTATTTTGGTGTCTTCCTCTTTCTTCAATTCGTCTTCCATTCTTAATATTACGTCTAAAGCTTCCTGGTTTTTTGTTTATGATGTTTGAGAGTTAAGTGTATGATACGGAAAACCATACCGTGAATTTCGGACTAATTTATCGTAGATAAGGTAGCTTAGAATTTTACGAACGGATCATAAATAAAAATGTGAAAAATAGGAGCCGGCTATGTGTGGTTATCGCTTTAGGTTAGTTGCAGTTTTCATATTGTGTTAGTTGTAAACATCCTTTATCTACGTCCGGGAGTCACTTATCCCACTCATTTTGAGCGAGGTGGGAGTTTTATTATCGCACCTTGTTCACCACCCCACTCTTTTTTAGAAGTAAACAATAGCAACAAATACATATCAACATTTATTGAAACTTCAACTATAAGATACATATTTACAATAAAAGTGAGTTACGAGCATTATTAGCTACTCTTGTTTCAGCTGCATGTTTTACATTTTTGCTCAGGTGATGAGCCAATACTAGCTGAAAAACGAATCCTTAACGCTAAGGCGTGACATCAGCACCAGTAGGTCGAATTGGCCGCTCGAGGCGGAGTAAACCCAATCATTGGCCAATTCGACCTACTTGTACGGACGTCATGTCGAAGCACTAAGATCTTGTTTTACATATGGTATTGGATGAGCACGTCTTCTATTGGCTTCCGCCTTAAGTGGTCGAAATAGCAGCCAGCTGTGATTTTTGCAGTTTTTATTCATGCTCTCTTTAAAAAAATCGGTACAGTTCTATGCTATCTCTTCTGATATAAAAATTAGTGGGTACAACAGTTTTCTTTTCCTATTTTAATTTCCATCCTTGGAAAATCAAACTGTAATTTGAGGGATTCCTTCGAATCCTTTTGAGGGTGAATAGTTACACCGCTTTTCAAATGTCAAAATGACAGTGCTCTCTGTTTTTTTGTTTTACCAACCCTCGCCAAATTTCGCAAGGGGCTAAGCACGGGCTTGTAATCGCATTTCCAACCCTTCGAAAAGAATTGATTTGTGTAAATTAGAAATGATTTGGAGCCCCTCGCGACAGCCGCCCACCGAAACATCGCTGATGTTTACAATGGCTGGCGTGTCAACCCCGGCCTGGCCGCATGCAGTTACGGACACCCCTTTGTATTAGGTTAATTTGTATATTCATTCATCCCGCTTGAAACTGGTCCGTGTTGTTCGGGCTGTGGAGCGAGAGGGATGTCCGGCCCGACGTGTCCACTCTGGTTGTATCCAATCCCGGATTATTACAATAACTAGCTGAAACCCGCGCCATATGCCGCATTTAAAATGTAGGACGAATTTAATAACTTTTGTTGCACTAAAGAAAGTTTTAAAGGCACGCTAGAGATTGGCAGTAAGGAAAAGTTCAATAAAATATATTTTCAAATGGAAAGTCTCTGGAAAGAAAACGCTCGCCCCTGGAAGGCGTCCTAATTAATATGACGTTGTTGGAACGCAGTAAAAAAATCCGGAAAGAATTAATGCTCTTGTGACTTATGAGATTATATGTGAGAATTATTTGCTCCACCGAAATAATTTTCAGCTGCCTGCAATCTGTGTTTCTTTTCAGGTTTAGAGGCCTATTCTGTAACTCGTCGTTCGTTGACGGTGATTTTCCTAAAGGCGATTGTTAGCGACTTTCATAACGGCAAGCTCAACGAATTCGTTAGAAAAGTTATTCCGGACGCGCTGTCGTTCGGTCGCTCGAAGCGCAACGGTGTGTTAGACGTTTTTGGGAAAGTTAATATATTGTTCCCTACTTGATGCTAACTTCAGCTTATCATTTTAGCCATTTGTGGGTTGTAATGTAGCACTTGATCTTTATGCCAACATCGAAAATAGGCTTTTAATAGTCCAATGCATCATTCAACTGAATTACGTACTACACAATGCCGTTGAGTATAACCGTATAACGACCTTCTGGCGTGTCTAAATTTGCTCCAACAATCGGCGTTAATAAAAATGGTTGCAATGGATACCCAGAATCTCCCAACAACTAATAAGTAGTTCGATCATTAGTCTCGGTAAAATGCCTTTGCAGCACTTCCTTAATGTTGCTAACCATCCAAATTGCCGAATCAAGAACTGAACCAGGATACCTGGCATCGAGCTAAAATCTTCAAATTTGACAAATCTAAAATAATTGGACATATTTCAAACAATTTATCACTTAGGTATAAAATAAAACATTCTGATTACAATTTGGCAATTGATGATATAAAATCATTTTCTGCTCATAAAGGCATGTACAGGAGTGCAGTCAATACATCCCGTTATCCCAGTAAAATTAAACTTTTCAAAGAAACTGAAAAAAAAATGTACTAAAATCTGAAGCAGACTGTTTCTATATTATTTGCTTGTTTTTACTCTAGTAGTGTCATTCAGATTTTGAGGAAATTTTATTAACGTAGGAGCCAAATGTTCAATAATAATGTTTTAATTTCAATAAAACAACGGCTAACAGAAGTCTGAGATAAGCCACAATGGTGGTCTTTACCTACAGATTTTTGGTAACTTCCATGTGCTAAGAAATGCATGACCGTTATAAACTACATATCTCAATGACAAAGCTTTATCAATAATTATTACTAGGTAAATAAATCTGCGTAGGTACCTTTACCACTTTTGGTATTTTTGTCGATCTCTAACCATCCTCTATGTGTGGTTCAATTAAGTTACATAAATCAAGGGCCCCTTGGCGGACTAATCGATACAATTTCTGAAATTGATTTCTGGAATCTCAAAAGGATTGCTTGCGTCTCGTAAACGAGCGTTACGTTGTGTTGCGTGATATAAAAGTTTAAAATATTACTGCAAGGAAGATTTGTAAGTTAGTAAAAACAATTTAAAGCTTACAGCGTTCCAACTCCTCTAAAATTACGTTTAGATAATTATTATTCTCCATCTCAAAAGTAAAACAATTACGTGAACAGAAAAATACTCAAATATACTGAAATTTAACTAAGCTAAAATTCACGTCGTTGACTAACGTCAGTCAAATAACCGCCGTTTGTGAACGGTGGCCGGCCGTCGCGTTATAACGTCGCATCAACGAAACTTTGCGCTACGGAATAGCTTTAGAGCGACAGTTCGTTCAAATAACGAAAATCGTTCGCTAACGAGTCGCACTCGCATCGTTAGAGGTTACAGAATAGGCCTCTTAAGCCGTTGGGCGTCATAAAAATATAAATGCGATAACTCAAGTCTCCAGTTACGCCGTTACTGATATTAGTAGAGAAAAGTGGATAGTTCTGGAACCTCCCCCCACCACTTGACCTTGAGTTCAAGGCAAGGCCACGTTCAAGCCCAAGGTCACATGCAAGGCGGGGCCACGTGTAAGCCCAAGGTCACGTTCGAAGCGAGGCCACGTTCGGAGCGAGGCCACCGACAGTAACCTTGAAGAATGAGTATAACAGGAGATGTAGTTTTGTGTTCAGTAGTGTATCGTGTGCTGTACTAGCAAAAACAATGGAGCAAGTACAAAAGGTTGGTGAAAGTGTGAAGCAGCGAGTGACAAACAAAAACGTAAAACTGTCATATCCAGTATTGTTAAACGCAACAACTTATCCGCTGAATATGTCTAGAAATAAATCTGTGAGTTTGGGCTTGACCTGTTATGGATCGTTTGTGCCGGCAGTGGTTATTAGTGGGATTAACAAAGATTTTATACTGTTAGACGAAGGAGAGTGGCAGCTCTTTGTTGCAAATAAAGATGTGATAAATAGGCATTTTAACTATAAAGATGAAGAGCCAAAACCGGTGGATATAAGTCCTGGCAAAAGAACATATTTTCAAAAAATTGGAAACAAAAAAGTGATAGTGCTGCAGGAACGTAAGCGATCCCAAGTTTATTTCGGAAACAAGTCTGTAGCAGAATTGTTGGATATGTTACCGTTGCTGCAACCTAAAGTTGAACTAGTAAAAAGTCAGATGTTTGAAAAATTTTACAGCAGTGTAATCGAAGGTGTTTGGAATTTACCTGGCGACTTTAAAAGGAGTATCGAAGAGTCTTTGCAACCCATCCAATCCGAGAATGTTCGCTGCATGTATGAAATGCTAAAGTTTGCTTCGGACATCATTACATATGATATTGCATTCAAAAAATACGCACAACAGCAATAAGTGTTTATCATGTACTTATAACGATGTAATAAAAAAATTAAAAGAGTTAAAACATTTATTATACAAATAACTTACTGACTAACTTAGAAACTAACCTAACCTAACAACTTAAAACTACTCTTCCACTTCTCTTACATAGTCCGATTCACCACCACTGTCACCATCTTCCATACCTTCGCCACCACCGTCTCCTTCTTCCCCAGACCAACCCTCGGTGGAGACGTCGAAAATGCTATCTCCAACGGAAGATGGCGACATGGCGTCGGATACGTGATCCATACCGTTAATCCTCGGATCGTTTGGACTCCATATCAGACTGATGTTATCAGGTATGGATAACCCATCCGATCCCAGACTCGACGGTGTGGACGACCTGTCCGACGGCATGTTTTCATCAGGCTGGTCTATGTTGACCGAGTCCACATACTCATTCAACACCCTAGACGTGATGTCATCCAGTTCTGGGATGTTGAATGTTCCAATGTCTTCACCATCCGACAACCATACGTGCTCCTCCGCGTAATGGAAGAAGACACAATTGTCGGTTGGGTTGACTCGATTGCGGAGTCGGTCAATCAAGGGGTGGGGTAGCTCTGGAGTCCAGCGGTAGGTAGTAAGAGGGTCCCACACCAACTCATGGGTGAGATTTACTACCTCCTCGTTGGGAGCGAAGTAGATGTAGTTTGTACGGAAGAACCACATGAATCGCATACTATGTAGAAAAAAAATCAGATTAGAGAGGTTATATTTACAACTGGTAACATACCTGTAATGCGACGATGATGTGGGATGTGGGACTGTGGTGGGATGGTGTGGACAGCCTCACTATAGTTGTAGAAAGACATGTAATTTCTCAAAGGAACTAATCAAGTTTTACTTACATAAACCACCCACAGCAAATTCTCGTCTGGTTTAATCTGAAACATTTTTCAGATTAATAAACGCCGGAGATATGAGCGTTTAAAAATTTTTTTTAAAATGTAGTATATGACAGTAGCAACACAATGCAAAAAACCGCATCTAAATATCTTAATAAATATAGAAGATACGAGCATTTTAAGAGTTTGCTTAGAAACATTAGAAAAATGTTAGAAATGTTTAAAATGTAGTACATGACAGTAGGAACATAATGCAAAAAATTCCGATGAAATATGTTAATAAACACCGGAGATATAAACGTTTTTAAGATTTGAAAAAAAAAATTCTAAATGTAGTATATGACAGTAGCAACACAATGCAAAAAACCGCATTCAAATATCTTAATAAATATAGAAGATACAAGCATTTTAAAACACCATTAGAGAAATGTTAGAAATGTTTAAAACGTAGTACATGATGGTAGGAACCCAATGCATAAGACGGTGAAGAAATATCTCAATAAACAAAGGAGATATGAGCATTTTAAGATTACATTAGAAAAGTATTAGAAAAAAAAGAACTTTTGTGTGCGACATTTTGCCGTTGTTTTTTCAGAAATTTTTTTTACTGAGTCCAAACGCATTTTCAAAGTACACATAGGACATATAAGATAAAAAATATATATTTACAAAGACATTTTCAAAGTACAGATATGGACATATAAGATAAAAACAGATATTTACAACAATATCTTACCTGAAGTGTAGTTGCAGTGGATTGTTGAGCGAACTGTGGTTTCTTCAAGAAATTCTCGATGTTTATATATGCAGTTCTCCCGACTACGTATTGAGGGCAGGGAATGGGTAACCAATTTACTTTCCAGAACCTAATTTTACGTCTATCTAATGCGTAATTAGAAAAAAAAAGTATCTAGCGCCATTCAATTGTACGCTAAAAAAGGAACATTTTGATACCAAAAAATCATAGTTTTTAGATGAAATTAGATAGTTATAGTTCTTTGGTTGTTCTAATAATCTATCAGTTATCATAATAACATCATTAGCTTTCAATTAGATTAATTAGACAGTCATTTACCTATTCTAATAAGCAAGTATCTAAATTTAGAGAGATCTACTGCAGGTATTACCAATAAAAAATGGATTTCTTGTATTTGGAACAACACGTTTTTGAACCCCTAGGTTTTCTAGGAATAGATGAATAGCAATGCGTTGTATGACGTAAAAAGTAGATAGGCATTTAGTTGTTCAAGTACGTAAATTTAGCGAGATCTGCTGTAGCCATTTGCCACAGTATTAGAAGACGAAAATATGTCATATAATCCTACAAAATTAGTGTAGTGTTTTTTCCACATTTTTAAATTTAAAATTTGCAGTTAAAATGAAAGCAGTCGTCTCGGATTGATATATTTCTTTGAATAAGTAAATATATAAACGAGTAAATCCTATTATTGCATTGACGTTAGTAATAGACAAGAGACAGTAGACATGTACGCTTTTAGGTTTTGTGTGTACGTGCAGAAAAATTCACGCTCGTTTGAAAAAAGGTCATATTAGCATGGTAAACAACTTGCATTTTCTACAGACAGGTTAATCTGAATCGAGGCCGAGTTTTTAAAAGTCAATGAAAGGCTGCTAGCGACAGATATATATATATATATATATATATATATATATATATATATATCGATTGTTCCGATCAGAGCTGAATTAAAAATCAGCAATTTAAAATTGCTTTGCTTTGTTAATAAGACCGCAATGTTGCTCTTTTAAACGCTTTTACCTAGTAATTACTATTGAAAATAACATTAAAGTGAAACCAGTGCATCGCTTCTGAATTGTTCGAACGTGGTTAAACGGCAGATGTTATTTTGATTAAAATGCCCGGTAACCAGCAAGCAATTGCACATTACTTTTGTACTACATATTAATAGGTAGATATTATGCCAGTGGAATGTTTTCATATGTTCAGATTTACCTGTTATTCAAATGCTATATTGGAAATGCATTGGTAAACAAAATTGTTAATCATTACAGTCGAACAGACGTTGTATTAACTTGCGAAAAATAATTACTCAGGGCTTCACCCCCTCGTAAATTAATATTTCGTTATGTTTTTATTCGCTAGATGTATAAGCCAATATTAGAACACCATTTGCCAAATGTATGTGTGAAATATTCTTAAATATTTCAACATGTTAGAACAACAAATAGCTGGTGCAGTAGTTTCGTACTTTATATTATCTAAGCAAACTGTGTTAGACAATAACTTTTTCCATATTGCCAATCAAATAAGATTGAAGCGCTTTATTTGTGTAAACTGTGTTTTAAACTGTCTGGAAAATTGTGTTTCAATGTTAACTTGAATTGCTGTCTGCAAAAATAGAGGCATGCAACGAACCTAAAGATAGGCTAACTTCCTTTGTGTGAGCCGAGGTAAGAAAAATGTAGATTGCAACAAAGGTAGATATTAGCAGTGAAAGTTTCTCATATACAGTATGTATTTAAACTGCCAATTTTAAATAGATTTGATTGCATATGTTAGATTACACATATATGTTTTTTTGATAAATAAAATTTTGTCTTTAATGTTTGAAACCTTGCGTTCTATTAATGTGAATACAAATTTGCAACAGTGGTATAAAATTTGATTATTAAACGGTTTAAAAAATATTAGATGTATAAGCCTATATTAGAACACCATGTGCTGAAATGTATGTGTGAAATATTTTTAAACATTTTAACATGTTAGAACAACAAATAGCTGTTGCATTAGTTTCGTACTTTATATTATCTAAGCAAACTGTCTGGAAAACTGTGTTTCAATGTTGACTTGAATTGCTGTCTGCAAAAATGTAGGCAACGAACCTAAGGATATTTCAAGGCTACTTCCTTTGTGTGAGCCGAGGTAAGAAAAATGTAGATTGCAACGAACTCAATTTCAACTGGTTTGCGTGCAAAAGTCATCCTTCGCATGTAGTATAAATACACCTGGCTAAGGTGGGAGCAACCAGTCTCTCGTGTTTGCGATGGCTAGTAACAGCGCTATTTGTCCGTTTTGCAAGGGTACGGTTTTACCAAAAAAAAATTCAAAATTTAATAGGCTCAGTTTGAAAAAAACGGGTAACGTTAAACTTTGCCCCTGCACGGAACCATGCGGCATAGCCCTCAGTTCCGTACAGACGTCGCCGCAAGCCACCATAAAGGTTTTAAGTGACGTAGTAATTGCGCCTACTTACGAAACCATTTCTCAAAGTAGTCAAGGTTCCTGCAAAATTTTAAAATCAGCTTTAAAGAAAAGTCAGAAAAGAAAAAGTCCGGCAAAATTAAATTTGGCGAAATATGTCAATTGTATGAATGAGGAGACTGATGTTCCTGTGTCAAAAATCCAAAATATGTTACCTGAGTCTCCTCATTTATCGCAAACGGAACTGTTTATGGAAACGTTCGATTTTGACGACATTCCATTGGAAAAGGTGGCTTCCCGCGACGGTACGGCGCAAGAGTTTACAGCCCTTGTAGATGGTTTGCAGATCGACTCCGGCTCAAGTCGACCGACCAGTCGAATTTCGAAGCAGCCAACAATCCAACCTTCGGAAAATGTGATCGCGGCATCGTCTGTAATTGTGCAGTCTCCGGTTTCGGGCAATGCAGCCGTCATGTCGTCAGCCACTGGGAGTAACGTAGTCGACACTGTGGTGTCGATTACGTCTACCCCGGAGGAGAAGGAGGAAGACATTGATGACATGTCGCCATCCCAGCGTGCCGAACGTGAATACGTGTCGAATCGCTATGCGATAGATGCTAAAGCGGCCGATCTTCGCATTACCTGAGGTATATTAGATATTATTTTTTCTATCCATATATGTTATTTAACATTGAAGGTGTTCAGAACGTGCTTTTCCCAGTTTAGTAGCTTTTATTGTTATTAGCTCCCTAGAAATTCGAGCCGCCAGCCTAGAAGCGGCGATGCATGATGAGTACCTAAAAAGCATAGCTGCTTTACCTAAGATCCGCCACGGCCACAGCGCAACTAACATGGACATCTTTAAGAATGCTGCGTTAGCAAGGCTAGAGCTAATCCAAGATCTGTTAGCTGTGGAGGGTGCGATTCGTGCAAGACGTCAGGAGCTCGATAAAAAGGCTAAGTAACGAGTAGATAATCGTTTAACATATTATACACCCCTAACACAAATAACCTCTCCCCCTATCCTCTCCAGGGTGTCCAAAGCGAATCCTCCCCGTGGTGACACCTGGGTATTCCGTTCGAGGTTTAATTTGTTAGTCAGTGTTTGTAAATAAAGGTGTTCATTTCGTTTGTGAATAGTAAGCCTCGAGCTGGGTAGCTAATCGCGCAATTAGTATATTAACCGATTGCGCGAGACTAATTCCCCATTATGTTCAGGTGCACTGCTTGCGGAGAGTCCTTCACCAGAGCTGACAATTTGTTTCGCCATCGAAGAGATAGCTGTCGCCACGAGGTTGGCCACCCATCGACGAGTGGTAAGTGGAAACGTGTTGATTACTGCTGATTATATCAATTGTGCGTTTCCTAAAGGTGACGCTATGGAGGCTTCGGTAGCAGCTGGTGAGGGACCATCGGCGAGTAAACGCCCAAGACTTAATGACTCCAGCGGTGTTGAGTGTGTCTCTATTGTAGTGTTTCATGTTTTCTAACGTTTGGTTTAACAGAACAGCTCCCCAGGACGCAATACTGCGACGTGTGTGATGAAAATGTTTCTCGGACTTGTTTCGTTGGACACCTGAGGAGCAATCGTCACACGAGGCGGTGTGATGTCGTCCACCTGGGGAAAGGAGTGGTGGCCCTTCCAAGCGCCTTCAAGTCCCATGTTGCCAGCTACAGGGTGTCCACAGAAAATTATCATATAAGTGTTGTAGAATATATGACCGAATTGAAAGACAAAATTATAGGTCTAATAGAAGGACAACTGACCAAATTAAACAGTATAAAATTCAATTTCGAACTTTTCGGGTATTTTATTTTGGAGACTCAAGATGTACAAGACGTCAAAAGTTTTAATATGACCAACGAGGTGGTCACTCGCGGTACAGACTTGAACGAATTATATGATAATTTAACGGGGATATTGGACCAGAAGGTGTCCGAATTTGAGGAAAGCGATTCAGGTGTGTATTACAACTGTAATTCTTGTTAATGTTACTAACCGCAAAAATGTTTACAGGGTGGATCTTGAAGCAGTTGCTGTACCTAGAATTAAATATAAATAAATTCAATCCGTTTCGGGCGTCTTCGTATATCCCGCTCCCGAAGCAGATTCAGTCCAAGAAAGCGATCGTGAACGTCCAAAACATCGATGACGAGTGTTGTTTTGGATGGGCGGTAACCTCGGCCATCTGCGAACCAGATGGAGCGTCTAATCGAACGAGTTCGTATCCAGATTGCAGCGAGTTTTTAAATTTTAAGGACATTGAATTTCCTGTTAGATTGCGCGATATTTCTAAATTTGAAAAAAATAACCCTCAACTTTCTATAATTGTATACGCGTTGGAGAAAACTTTTCAAAACGATATTATCATATATGAAGTTGTAGGACCTCTGTACTATTCGCCACGTATAAAAAACGGACATATAAATTTGCTGCTTCTAACAGACGGCGAAGGTAATAACCACTACTGTTGGATCACCGATTTGTCTAGGTTAGTTTCGCGGCAAATAACGGCTAGGGCCAATGCAAAACATTTTTGTAATGGTTGTCTAAATTCTTTCGCACCGATGCCCACCTGGAGAACCATAAGCTTTTTGACTGTAATCATGTGTGCACAAAGTTGCCTACGACAGAGCCGATCACGGATAAGTGTGTGGAGGTGAGGCCCCAGAGCATTCTTAAATTTGATAATTATCATAAGCAATTGAAAGTGCCCTATATATGCTATGCAGATTTCGAGACCGTTTTATCACCTGTCGATGGTGGGAATCAGAAGCCGGATCGCGAAAGACCATATACGATCAAAACGTGCGAGCACAAACCGTATTTTTTCGCGTATTATTTGAAATGTTCTTTTGATGATACTCTATCCAAATTCGAAATTTATAGGGGTGAGGATGCTGTGGACGTGTTTGTTGAGCGTCTAGACAGAGACGTTCGCGCGCTATATTCCAACAGTTTGAAGCATGTTGTACCCCTCAAGCCTCTGGCTCCGCAAGAAATTCAAATTTTTAAGGATGCTGCTTCATGTCATATTTGCAATCGTCCTTTTGGAGAGGAGAACGTAAAGGTTTGCGATCACGACCATTTGACCGGAGAATATCGGGGAGCTGCCCATTCTAATTGCAATTTAAATTATAAACTTCCAAATTTTATTCCCGTATTTTTTCACAATTTAAATTACGATTCCCACCTTTTGTAAAACAGTTAGCTCAAAATAACGAAGAGCTTGATGTCATTCCAGAAAATAAGGAAAAATATTTTTCATTTGGCAAACGTCTTTGGGTAGATGAAGTCGTTGTTGACGGAAAACGGAAAAACGTTTATATGCAAATTCGATTTTTAGATATTTACCGATTTTTAAGTTCTTCTTTAGCATCGCTGGCCGCTACGTTATCAGATGATCAGTGTGTTGAAATTCATAAGCAATTCGGACATGACATCAAATTCCAACTGATGAGACAGAAAGGTGTGTTTCCCTATTCGTATCTGGATTCTTTTACAAAATTAGACGAGCCGGCGTTGCCCACAATCGCCCAGTTT
Organism: Agriotes lineatus; assembly: GCA_940337035.1. Taxonomy (NCBI): domain Eukaryota; kingdom Metazoa; phylum Arthropoda; class Insecta; order Coleoptera; family Elateridae; genus Agriotes; species Agriotes lineatus. The sequence continues at coordinate 130,239 of CALNHX010000949.1, forward strand.
TATGATCATTTAACCCAGACGCATATTACTGAGGTCGATTACGAGCGCGCCGTTAAGGTCTGGAAAACTTTCAAATGTGAAACGTTGGGCGACTATTCCGATGTTTACCTCAAATGTGACGTGTTTATATTGGCAGACGTTTTCGAAAACTTTCGCAATTTTTATTTAAATCAATATAATTTAGATCCGGCGCAGTACTTCACCGCCCCCGGTTTAAGTTGGGACGCCATGTTAAAATATACGGGGGTTGAGTTGGAACTGTTGACGGATATGGATATGTTTCACTTTTTTAGAAAGGGTATTCCTGGGGGAGTCAGTACTTGTGTCGGGCGAAAGGCTATTGCCAACAATAAATTTGCGGGTAACTATGACGCTTCAAACCCCACTTCTTTTCTTGTTTTTTTAGACGCAACCAACTTATACGGGCATAGTATGAGACAGTTTCTACCGCAAGGTGGTTTTGTTTGGTTGACTGACGAGGAAATTGATAGTTTTGACGTATTTCAAATTTTGGACGACTCAGATACTGGGTACGTGTTGGAAGTTTACTTGCGGTACCCTGAAAATTTACATGACGATCACAATGACTTCCCCTTTTGCCCCGAGCTATTGGTGCTTCCACAGGGAAAATTTAAAAATGCAAAATTAATTCCAAATTTGTATGACAAACACAATTATATTATTCACTACAGAAATTTGAGGCAATGTTTAGAGGCCGGCTTGATTTTGGTTAAAACGCATAAAATACTTAAGTTTAGACAATCTCCATGGCTCAGATCCTACATCGATTTAAACACAAATTTACGTAACCCGTCTGACAATGAATTTAACCGAAATTCATTCAAACTAGCTAATAATAGCGTCTCTGGTAAAACCATGAAAAACGTGGACAAAAGGGTTCTTGTAAGGTTAATTAGTCATTGGGAGAAAATTGGCAATAGAATGGGGGCAGAAGCTTTGATATCGAAACCTAACTTTAAAGATAGAATTCGGTTTGGGGAAAATTTAATAGCAGTGGAAATGAACAGAACGTCGGTTTTATATAACAAACCCATTTATGTTGGTTTCTCAGTTTTAGATCTTTCGAAAACGGTAATGTACGATATTTATTACAAATTTTTGAAGCGTAAATACGGCCTTAATGTGTCTCTACTGTATACAGCCACGGACTCATTCATCCTGGAAATTTTTACTGAAAATTTTTACGCGGACATGCAGGAGCACCTTGATCTCTTTGATACATCAAATTACAAGAATGGTTTGCACGGAATTTCGAGAACCCAGTCTGTTGTTGGCAAATTTAAGGATGAGTACGCTGGAGTGGCTGTGTGTAGCTATTACGGGGTCGGTGCAAAAATATACTGTGTAAACGCTGTTGGTAAGGAAGCCAAAAAGGCGAAGGGAGTTAGAAAGAGTGCTGTTCGGAATTACCTCACCACCGAAATTTATAAATCTGTAGCCGAAAACAAGAGGGAAGTTGTATTTTGTCAGATGTATGTGTTTCGTTCTCATTTACACACTATGTACACCGAATTAATGAATAAGGTTGCGATTTCTTCGCGAGATAATAAACGCTTCCTTATTCCTAATACTACTAAAACCTTAGCGTGGGGTCACCGTGATATAGATGACTACAGTCGTCTAGACAACTTGCTGCGCATTGCCGAAACGATGACGTAGCAATATGTTCGCGGAACAGTATTCGTTATTACTTAACAGCAGAGGTTCTACACGGCAGGAGCTTTCTTGTACTTTGTAGGTTTAGTTATTGTATATAGCAATTATAGTATAGGTTAAGAACACTAGCTTGTATGATATAGGTAGTAAGTTAAATTTTACGAAAAATCTGATTGTTTGGGTCCGCATTACCAAGTATATTTGTTATTTAACACTGTAGTCACTCATGTTCAGCATTTACAATAATAAATTACTGTAAAACATAAAAAGTTTTGATTTAAAGAAAATAAATGGTAGTAAAACAAAAAAAGTGTTTTATTGAATAAGTTCTATAGAATCATAATAAGTTATACAACATTGTTTTTGGATATCCAGGAATTGTGACAATTATCGAATCCCAACCACTTTACGTAAAGCTGATTACCCTTCTTCTTCAACACCTTTTCTACCAGGTATACGTCCGAGTGTTTGGTTTTCTGTAATTCGTGCCCGTAAAATCCACCTTTGATTTCCTGCCCTTCCTGATCGGTGAGTCTGTAGGTGGTAGGAAATGTAAGTCGTATTGTGGTTATTTTGAATATTTCGTTGCTCCAGCTGGGTGTGTAGCCCTTGCTAAATATCGAACGATATTTACTAATGCGTACAGAGTCTCCTTTTTGAAGCTTTTGAGGTGCCGGATCTACAGTTTTTGTGTGGCTGTACACGGTGTGTAACAGACGTTTGGCATTTTTAAGATTAACTTCAGCCGGCTTCATACCTGTTGTGCTATGCCTAGTTGTGTTATATTTGCTTAAAAGTTGGGGTAGAATGTCCAACCATTTGTAGGACCCTTGCAAACTAAACTGCTTCCACATCATGTTCTTAAGGGTGCGGTTACATCTTTCTATGATGCTGCTTTTCATAGTTGAATACGTGCTGTAATGATTTATCATGTAACGTCGCATCAATGCTTGAAAATCGTCGTTATAAAATTCTTTTCCCAAATCGGTTTGCACGTTTTTAGGAGATACCTTCATATTAGCAAGAACTTTTCGCATAGCTGCCGCTACATCTTTTCCCGTTTTCCGTTTTACCGGAAGAGCCCACAAGTATTTAGAAAACGCGTTAATAACGGCTAAAATGTATCGATAACCTTTATTGCTTCGTGCATATGGCTGCATCTCCACCAAATCCGCTTGTAGTAAATCATGCAATCCTTTGAGAATCACCCGTCGTCTCTTGAAATTTCTTCGCGCTGGTTTGTGAAGTTCTGCAACTAGATCCTCCTTAGGACTCATTGTCGAATGTTGCTGTATCGACTGCTATGGGACATTTAAGCAGCAGTTGCACGTATAACTTAGTGTTTATGGATTCGAATTGCAGTTTATCTCCTCGCCGCAATGTCTTACCGACAAGCGTGTCGTGTTCGATGCCGTTGATGTGTGATACTACCAAAGGTCCGTTGACTTAAACACTTATGATTTCACCGATCGTTAACGGAAAAATGTACTCCTTATTACCGAAAATTTTTGAATATCCGCTTTCATCATAACCACGCCCCACTAGCAGCAGTGGTACTTCTATATGGAGTTGGTTTACATGTTGAACTTTCATAAAGATATTTTTGCGATGAGAACCGTAGCGCGCGCTATGGTAGTGGCGCCCAAATTTGTCTATGGGCATTACTCTATCGTCTAACACCTTCTGATCGTAATTCAATAGGTACTCTGCTTTTGTACTCGCCTTAGTGAATTATTTTTGCATCTCGTAGAGCTTGGGTGATGCTTACGATTTCGTTGGAATGGCCGGTGTGCCCCGTTACCTGAGAGGCTAGTAATATGCGCAGACGATCCACTAATGAATTTGGATCTTTCCAAGGAACAAATTCCACTTTTTTATTGGTTACTGTTAATAACCCCCTTCCGGTACGCTGCACTCTGGATGCGGCTCTGGCAGGCTGTCTAACACCGGAGGATGTACTCAGGGGGCGTACTACTTTTATATATTTCGAGCCGGCGTTGCCGCTTATCCTTTGGGTTGGATCGTAGTTCTTACGATTTGCGGCGGACCGGTTCACTATGTCTTGGTAATTGTCAAGATCTTTGGTTGTATAAGTCATCGGTTTCTTTAAGAACATTAATTCATAAAAGCCTGGAGTGCCTTTGTATACTATTCTATTGTCATGATCTGTAATAACCATGTTCTGACCCTCAAAAGTCAGCTGTTTATTCCCAATTGCAAATTTATCAGTGTCTATGTCCCATCGAACTCCATAGTGGAGATCGTACTTGCTCTCTGTATCTCGTATCATTCCCTCGATATATTTTCTAGCTAACCCTGAGAACTGTTCCAGGTATTCCCCTAGAACTTCCGGTTCCATCATTTGTCGCACGGTTTCCCTAGCCTCTGCTACCGAACTTTCAATTGCCGCTTCTTCTTGAGCCTCCACCTGTTGCTGCTCATCCGGTAAACTCTCATACAATACTTCTCTGTCAAGAAATCTAGGTGTGGATGTTACCAACACCGAAGTTGACGGTCCGGGAATGGCAATGTCGGGGGTTGACGCTCGTACGGGGGTTTTACCATTTCTCGGACGGGGTAGGATAGATGGTGTGGACACTCGCCGTTTGATGGTTCTCAGCATGGGTCCTACTTCTTGCTGTATTGTTTGACCACCTTCTTGCTTGATGGATGTTAGCAATTCCGTGAGTGGTTGGGAAATTGGTTTAAATTGCTCCGCAAGAGCCGTCCGCGATTCGGCGATATCTGCTTTTAAAGTTTCATATTTTCGCCTGACAGCCTTTCTAGCTTTAATAAGATCGCTTACTAACCGTTTGTCCATGTTGCTATTACTCTCGTTGTTCGTAGACTAATAATTTGTACAGCAGTGGTCCATGCCTATATAGTGAAATAACTGTCGAACCCTTTTCTATAACGACCGGCGTTGATTTCGTTTTCTTTGTCGATAACTAAAAATCCATGATCTTTGATCCAACAGTGCGAACATAAGTTTTTAAACTTTTCCAATGACATGTCTGTGTTTACATGATCATCGTAAATGTGTTTAAGATTGGTGTGGTCTTGCCGGAATACGATTATGATATTCGCATTATCTCGTACCAGTTGTTTCGGGATTGATGAGTAAGTCTGACAGAGGTAAAAACAATCTATATTTCAATGACGTCCGAAACTAAAATAATCTCTAATTATGCTTTGAGTATCGCACGCCACGTCATCAAACACAATAACAGAATTTTCTTTCGCCTCGTGTGGTTTGATAACCTCACACCCCTCGCTGAATTCGTAGAATCCGTTTTCTTTTAGTGACTTCAGGAGTATCTTCAGAAATTTGTATTTAGGTTGGTCAAGGGTTTTGGAATACAAATACAAGTTTTCAAACCGCACCCCATTGCGGTGCACCAAAAGACTGATCATCGCATTGGTTTTCCCAGAGCCGGAAGAACCAATGATCAAACCCCTTTTACATCCCATACCCAGTAAAGTGCCGTGTCGTCTGAACCTCTGTGACATGGAATTTACTGTATGATTTACTACCGGCAGCGAACATTTTTGTTTCACAAGTTTGACGTTCTCCATCGTTTTCGGACGGGGACGAACTAGCTTCTAACCGCGCTGTGCTAAGTATATATCTACCCCTTTGAGCTTCACACCGTCAGTCGCTCTTCGACGGGCGTTTCTTTAAGATGAGTTATACTAGACGTAAAACTCGTAGTCGTCATCCGGGACATGTTAGGCTTTGAGAAAAAAGTTTATGATGCAGATAGGTGGCACACAGCTGAACATGTTACGAAAATTTTGAACATCAACTCGATTCTTATTCATTGCAACATCTCCGTTGGTTCATATAAAAATGGTAAGCCCGGCCATATCATTCACCAATTCTTCCCCATAGTACCACCCGGGTACAAAATAGTGGAAACCCCTAACCCTGTCATCTATCTACCGATCAGCACGAAACAGATCACTAACTTAACTATTAAAATACTAGACCAATCGGATAATCCTGTCAGTTTTAGTAAGGAGACCGTTACGGTAACATTACATTTAAAGAAACTGTAATGGGTTTTCGATTCACCACTCCGTACCGCCCCTGCTTTACTTCCTATAAGAATCGTCGCCCACACCCTCCTAAGATCAGTACGGCTTTGTCCAACACGCAGCTAACTAAAGCAAACAGAGACTTCTTGCGGTCCTTAGGCTTTACAATAGTGTAATGAGTATTTTAAATATTGGAGAGCGAGTCCTCGTCGACACTTCTATCATTAGCAATCAATTGCACACACATCAACCGTATACAAACCGTTTTGACTATAACGATGAAATTCGAATTCCAATTCCCGAAGATATGTCAACTCTTCCCGGCCTGAGCTATCTGTACCTAGAGGGAAAGTTGCGGAAGGAAAACGGTGAAGTTACAACGGCTAAATTCTTTAACAATGGTTTGGCTCACTTATTTAGCGAAATCCGATACGAAATCAATGGCGTCGTTGTCGACTCTGTCACCAAACCTGGTATTACGTCTACTCTTAAGGGATATGTGTCCTACAGTTCCGCTGACGTTAAAAAGCTTCAAAATGCAGGTTGGTTTGCCGGTGGCGATCCTCCCATTACCGATCAGGAAGGTAACTTTAGTGCCTGCATGCCGTTGAGAATGCTGTTAGGATTCGCCGAAGATTATGGTAAAGTAATACTTAACATCCGACAAGAACTCGTATTAATTCGCAGCAATACCGATGCCGACGCCGTATTCAGTGCTACCGTAGGGGAGACACCTAAAGTTACGATTGACAAACTATATTGGAAGGTTCCTCATATCACTCCAGGTCTTGCTCAAGAATTAGCCCTGACTAAATACATCGATAAAAATATTGACACTCAAGTCGCATTTCGCAGCTGGCAGCTTCATATCATACCCGGTGTTCATGCTGTGACTCAACATTCTCACGCTATCGCTACAAGCACAAAATTACAAACCCCCAGATATGTCATCGTAGGGTTTCAATCAGGTCGTTCGGGGCTAATCGCTAAGGACAATGCTAATTTCGATAAAATTGGTCTTACTAATTTCCGAGTTTATCTGAACACCGAACGATTCCCATACGACAATTTACATAACAATTATGCACTCAATCATTACGCAACATTATACGACATGTATTCCAAGTTTCAATCATCTTATTATAGCAAAATCGATGAGCCCTTCTTCTCCCGCCATGACTTTGCAGACAAGGCGCCCATTGTTGTAATCGATTGTTCCCATCAAAAAGACTACCTTCATGCAAATGCCGTCGGTTTTCGTGTTGAATTTGAAACTTCCGCTAACGTGCCAGCCAACACAACTGCGTATTGTCTCGTTCTTCACGATCGGGTTTTTACTTACAACGCATTGTCAAAAGCAGTTAAACAACTGTAATTTCGCAAAACACTTCAGTTGCACCTCGACTTTTAGCGTAACTAGACCGTGCTCCCTCTACCTAATACGATGAAGATCATTATCGATATTCAAGGTTTTAAGACGTCCGATAAGCACTTTAGCCCAAAAGAATTGGCCTCCTACGACGGTACCTCAGTATCTCACCACATTTTTAAACCCCCTTTCGCCCTCCATTCCTTAACACCTCATTTACAACAACAAGCCCACTGGGTAATGACTAATCACCATTGCATCGACTGGAATGAGGGATTTACTCCAGCATACATGTTTCCTGCAATCTTGCGACGTCTTCTGCAAGGTGCCACCGAAGTATATGTGAAAGGTCGAGAAAAGGCAACTTTTCTACGCCGCTTTACTACCATCCCAATCATCGAAGTGAAAGAAAGACCGGCCCTCACCCCATCACAACCCGCTTGTTTATATCATTCCAAACCGATCTGTTATTGCGCTTTATCTAACGTGTATCATATTTATAATCACTACATAATGGAATAAAACAACCTTTTTTTAATTTTTATTGTTTTTTATTTGTTTACAATATATAGTTTAACTACATGGATTAAACATCTACCTACTAGTGGAAAAGCTTTCTACATAAATTGTCTGCCTATGTTCGGCGCACAAGACGTCTCGCAGTACTTCATCCATAGTAAGTATCCTCCGATGGAACCGCAACCTATCCACACCTGCCCATTCCCACCGTCCTTTTTGAGTTTCTCGATACGCATACGTCCACGTATGCAAATTATAAATCTTATTCTTCGAGTCGTCAAACTGCACGCTCTTCTTCATTTTCCATCCTCTCTATAAAGGCTTTTACTTCACACATATGCCATTTTAGGCCAAGACTATCCATTAAATCTACTAGGAGGCCTTCATTTATGGCTCCGTCTAAAAATAGTTGACCGACAGCAGCACCGTTTTTGTACTGTTTTTCTTTTTTATACAACTCTTCGTCACTGAATCCGGAACGTCCTAACCCATATACGACTTCGTGCGACGCTTCAAAAGCTAAATCCTTTAACGAACTCACTAATCGTTCAACTGCACTAGGTACGTCTCTTGCAGCCGGTCGAGCAGCCTCTTTATAATTCATCCACATGACTACACTGCCAACTGACGACTCAGGGCTTCCACTTCGATGTCGCACTTTACCATAGAACTCGCGAACGTTAGCACTTCCACCATACACGCAGTCTTTTCAGAGTTCTCCTCCAGCTGATCCACTACAGACCATACATTTACTAAACAGGCTCCACAAAGGTTTGCTACACCCTTCACTATCTCTTTATAGAAACTCTCAAAGTGTAACGCTTTTAATTGTGCGAATCGCACTTCCACGAGTTTCTGCAAGCGCCACAATTCTTCTACAGTTTCGCTCGCTAAACGCACCTCTGACAAGCCCACTTCCTCCAATTTGATTATTTTCCTTGTCTGGATCGCTTCAAATACAATCATCTTCTTTCCTATTTCCAGAGCTGGCCACTCACCGTCGAGAGAATAGAAGTAGTTGGAAATCACTCCTTGATTTGCAATCAGGGCTGTCCACTCCCATTCATTTAACTGCACCCAGTCATTTTTGGCACCTCGTATTATAATACTTGGGTTAAATTGCGAACTCCAATCAAACCCTACACTCACGTACTTAGAACTTGATTTATTTAATTTGTACGTGCTACTATTCAGAAGTTCTGGACAGAACAGTGGTTGCGGCTTTCTTGCTTTATTACTCTGAACTACCTCGATAGCTTTCAACAAGGGTTCCATTTCTGCACGACTATCAGATGCTACTACCCTTGCAGACTCTTCTACGCGCTTGTATTTTCACATTTCCAAGGTTATATGTGGTAGAAGGTGACCGTAAACGCAACCTTGAAGTCATGTTTACTGCACTACCTTTTTGGACTCAACAATTATGGGAACCTTGAGTTGAAATTCCACATATAGCATATTTGGCTTGACTGCCCAAAATTTTAGCATATCACCCTTTTTTAATGTCATCCCAATCATTTCGTGTAATTTATATGACCCCATCTTGTTGATATAAATTTGGGTATTTTCGGGATAAAGTAAGACATTTGTTATTTCAGCTTCACGGAAGGGAATAGTATATTCGATGTCACCATGCGGTAGGATGTACCATCTATCATCATTGAAGGCAATGGATACTAGTTGTAAATCTCGTTCATAATATAAAGGTTCGCTTAGCTCTTCAACCACAAACACCTGCGGGTGTGACGTGGAATTCGCATGCATATGTTTGCCAAATTTATCGATAGGCATTGCTCAAGCGTCGAACTGGATATGAATACTGAAAGCGTGGGCTTCTACTTATAAAATATCAATAATCATAGACGTCGGCGTCGCTAGGAGTGCAATAAAAACACAGACACCTTTATATACATATATTTAATCAAACCAACAATAAGTAATATATACTACATCCCCATCTGCTAGCCGAGCGAGAAAGCGCTGGATGGGGACCTCTACATGCTGCCGCCACCACAGGAATGGGTCACCCTTGTATGTGGTGGGTAGCGTCCTCAGGAGGGTCGACTGCCATAGGCGCTCGCTTCCAAGACTCATGGAATAGTCTATTGTTACGGCAGCCTGGAGTTGACGAGCTGATGGAGGTCGCGGTTCGGAGGTGATGAAGTATTCAAACTCCTTGTAAAATGTGGGAGCATCTTCAAAGAGTGCATCAACAACAATATCAGGCATGATGACTGGTAGCTGTGGTGGAAAAACGTTACGCTTTATATGTGAATCTCAAGGTAAGACCCTTGACCTTCTACGTCTCCATTCTTGACTACGCTCCTATATTAAGTTGCCTGTTTTCTGTAACAGTCATCATAATCCTCCAGCACCTACCATAATCATCAAGCAGCTATGGCAACTAACTTCAAGAATGCAGAACAATTTTACCGTCATTTTCGTCGGTTTTTGGCTAGTTGCCCTCCAGCATCCTCTCAACGGTCTCTCCAGGCAGTGGTCACAATGGAGTACGCCCTGAACCTACAAGGAGAGACCCTACCGGAGACGACCACCTTACGGACGTGGCCTGCAGCCTTCGACGGATCGTCAGCTGTGTGGTGGCAGACCAACATCTTCAAGCCAGTGGACCGGTACCTAGGCCTACTGGAGGATGGGGAAGTTACATATATAACTTATACTTGGAAATAAATAAATATATTTAGAAATATTTCGGTGGTTTTATTTTAAAGTTTCGAGATTGTGACCTTGAATTGTAGAATATAAAAGTTTCACAAACGTGTGCGTAGTTAGTTGCCATCATGAGCTCAGAACCTCGATATCCAGAACTTGGGAGCTACTCCAAACGGCTACGAACATTCGGCGATTGGAGTCGAGGTCAAACTCCAGAATCGCTAGCAGATGCCGGTTTCTTTTGCATCAGCGACACGATTAATTGTATACAGTGTTTCTACTGCGGAGTTCAAATTTCTGGTTGGGAGCGCAATGACAAACCCCTATCTGAACACTTCCGTTGGTCACCCAACTGCAAAATTGCCAAGGTCTACCAGCAATTACAAACCATAGAAGACTTGACTATGCAACTTATCGATGCGTTGCATTTTTCCCCAGGAGTAGATGTGGCTGGCAACAATGGAACGGGCGCGGCCGACAAAACAAAAGGTTGCTGTTGTTATAAGTGATGCAAAGTGCGGCGCCAAACCATTCACTAGTTGCCATCGACTTGTTGAACATGCTACCAATACAATTTTTTGTTGCTCTTGCTGCAGTTCATGATGGGATTCTCTACGTCCTTCAACCGCCGCGGTGCAGTTCAGCTTCTTTCGCCTACAATGATGGAGTGCACAACGTTACGTGGCGTAAAATGGATACCAGTTCCTTGACAACTATTTCCGTTTTTAAAATACAAGTGAACAACTTTACTAAACATAACGTTTTAACGTTCAAGATAAAATACCATTTCCCTTCATATGCGGTAGATACGAATTGGCAAACGATTTTGCTAAAAAATAAACCTGATGTCTTGAAGAAGTTGCTCTCACCCGCGGATAATTCCTGCTGTATATCTACTATTGTTTTAAGCACTATTTTATTCGCTCTAATGTGTATGTCTGTAACGTATTTCTTAATCTGTTGGTATTATAATCATTTAGTCTAGCCACTACTGTAATTACTCTTTGTATGTGCATCTTAAATATAACTTTTTATTAAATTATGTGTATCTTTCACTCTACGAAGGTACTCTGGATGAGTAACCAAATCTTCTATCAGACTCGATGGTCTAGAGGTAAAGATACCCTCGGCTGCAGATTGCGCTGCGGATATACAGGGAGACCTAGGTTCGATTCCTAGTCGAGTCATAATTTAGACATGAAGTATCCTAGGCGTTTACTTCATGCTTAAATTTTTTTAATAAATGTGTTAAGCGCAATCTGTTCTAAGCACTACTTAATTCTTTCTATGCCCTTGGCCGTAAACGCGATCTTGACCTTGATTTTTTTTAAAGTAGCCTCAACCTTGAACGCAGGTTTGACCTTGAACGTGGCCTCGCTCCGAACGTGGCCTCGCTTCGAACATGACCTTGGGCTTGCACGTGGCCTTTCCTTGAACTCAATATCAAGTGGTGGGGGGAGGTTCCAGAACCTGTTACGGTTCTTTTGTAGCTTTCCCTGTACTAGTAAAATTTTGATAGCTGAACTCTTATTCCTAAGTATTAGCCCGTAGTTTCAGTTGGTGTTTTGCATGCATTAGTATAGTTAATAGGTGGTTACGTATGCAACTCCCCTAGTAATCAGCTGGATGTCATTATTTAAACTTATTTTGCTCCAATTCTGCAACAGTACGTACATTAATTATAATCTAGATTCCTGGCCTGATTTGTTGCTAGGGTATAATGTTGTTATTTTAGAAGTCAGTCAGATTTTATTGTGGAAGAATTTTGATGTCCTGGAATTTGTAGAACAGGTGATTGCTTCTCACGTTCCTTTCCCGTTTTAAACTTCGTGCAAGCTGTGCCCCGGCTCTGTACTTCATTTATGAGCTAATTGGTTTAGCTCCGCTCCGTTTTGATTTGATGGAGGATCTACAAGTATAGGAGCCCTCTTTAAGACGTTAGTAATTGGTGTGTTAGTACTTACGTCAATTTCGCCTCTGTGGATTTATTGGGGTCAGCTCTTTCTGGCGCGTTCAACATGGCTTCCCTCCAACAAAAGGTAAGCTGATGTAAGCCCTGGCTTCTTAATCGATGGCTTACTTGGGAATTTCTTTGTACGTTTTTAGCCAATTTTGATGGGACTCAGTTATGCCGAGAAACAGTCATGTGTTCCTGTAATTTGATGTGTTGCACTTGGATTTCGCAATCTGCCTGTCACGGTTCCTGTTAGGAAATAGGAGCTCGCTTATTGCCACCCTCTCGCATCTCCTTCGGCTTCCAACGTAAGGCCCCCTGCTAATTTATTTTTGAGAGTTTCGTCTAATAAATGAGGATGAAAATGTACCAGAAATATTAAAAATGTACTTTTGTAGAAACGGTTTCAAAATTTACCAGATTCGTAGAATTGTACCAAGTCTGGCAACGCTGCTCTGCAACCGGCAATATCAAGAACACGCCCACTGTAGCAACTGCACATAGGCCCCGCGTCGAAATGTTGTGACCTTCGGAATTTTCTGGATTATTATAGAGGTATGATGATGATGGGGCGAGCGATTTTTCTGTCTGCTTTCGGCGGATCATGTCTTGTTTTAGTCTAGCGTGCCAGGTTTTTAATAAGGTAAATATTGGGTCGCCTTGGGTCTGGGTCTGGGGTTGTTTTCCAAATACCTGTAAAAGAGCCCACTGATTTCTCTTTCACACAAAGGCGTCGCCTCAGATCGGTTGTGACTTGAATTACAACTGCTGTTGTATAAATTAACACAGTAAAATGCACTTGTGTTTCAATTATAGACCGTGATAATTAGAATTTCAAATAACGATATTAATAGGTCATAGCGAATTGAAACAAAATACTAAAGCAACCTATGATGCCACGGCGTGTTGGGCAATTATTTGGCAAATACAAATTTTACTAATTACCGCAAGCGATTATTGCTCTGTGATGTCACTTGCAATATGTGCAGCGGTTGTTTAATGCTTATAGAGGTCGAGTGTACTGTAATTTTTTTATTGCCCAATTTTGGGCAGTGTTAAACTTGTCAACGAGGACTTGCCTCTTTCCTACTTGCCAAGAACACTAATACTAAATGAGAAGGATCTACAAGTTCACATGGTCTTCGAACCGCGGAAAGGTCCCTTTAAAATTCAAAATTTTCTGAAAAATTATTTCTGTGTATCTATGTATAAAAAATGCGGGACGGTGACGAACGACTGGTTGATAAACAATATAGTAAACAATTGGGAGTCGTTCTTCAGGGCAGCAATTCGAAAGAAAACTTTTTTATCCAAGCCAATATTTTAGAAAGCGTTGTTCCTTTCGCGAGACAACTTACAATAAAGTTTAGAGTCCTAAAAGATTTTAAAATATAAAATGTGCTTATTTCCAAAAGTAAGGTTAATACTTCATAATTACAGGCATATCTTGTTTGGTATGTACATCAGGTTAAAGGTTAAAAAGCAAAATAGTAGTCCGATTATATCACAGTTAATTGATTCATCAATTACAAACAGATTTTAAAACATCATATTCACGTAGAATGACTAATTTTAGGATAGCAAATTTTTTAATCTGTTGGTAGAATCTATATATCAACTGCGATATAATCGGATTACTGTAAGTACAGTTTTCAACCTTTAACCTGAAGATGATTTTTGAGGCTTTCACGGCCATTGTCATTAAGTAACAAACGACTTCCGGGATTGGACCGTGTCATGATTGAGACCGAAGAACTCAACGTTTCGCCCACTTTCGTAAGGGGCTTCATCAGGAGGAAAAAAGCAAAAGAGCACGGTAACTCAACGTGTTAACCACGCCAGAGGCGAAACTCTTTGCAAAGGGAAGGGACAGAAGAGCACGGTAACTCAACGTGTTAACCACGTCAGAGGCGAAACTCGACTGACTATCGGAAGAAGAAAAGCGAGAATTTATAGGCAAGCGCCGTAGCGATTCAGCAAATGCCGTCGCGGTTCAGTGACGGAGGGCGGGGCTTAGAAATTAGCACTTTCCACATAGAAGGAAGGGGAAAGCCTTCGTCCCGATTGAAATTATTAGGGTGTTTGCAAATCTCAATGGCTTCGCGAATCTTTCTGCTAAAGAAGAATGGGGATTTGCAGATGATGGAAGTTTCATCAAAAAGGATCTTATGACCAGTATCGCGTTGGTGTTCGGCGATGGCCGATGATGAAACGAGACCTGACTTGAGACAGCGCTGGTGCTCAGAGATGCGAGTTTTCACCGAACGACCTGTTTCACCAATGTATACAGCATTACAAGAGCAAGGGACTCTATAAACACCATTAGATGACATAGTGTTTAATTTATCCTTAGATGAAGGAAGAACCTGTGAGATTTTGCTCGGGGGTTTGAATACTGTTTTGATGTTTTGTTTTCGAAGAAACTTTCCTATGCGGTCCGTGACTTGGTGGATATAGGGAAGAAAGACTATTGCTGCAGGAGGATCGGGTTTTGGAGGTTTGGGTGGCCGTGGGTGAAGATGGCGATTGATGGCAGACTGTATATCCCTAGCACGGTAACCGTTATTCCTAAGAGCTTTCCGAATGTGATTTAATTCATCGTGGATATTATCGGGTTGGGATATGGAAACAGCCCGGTGTACAAGTGAATTGATAACGGAAAGCTTTTGTGTAGGATGATGGTGGGAATCGGCATGTAGATAGCGATCAGTGTGAGTAGGTTTGCGATATACAGAATGACCAAGTTTGCCACTAGGTTGGCGAGAAACCTGTACATCTAAGAAAGGAAGGGAACCGTTACTTTCTATCTCCATGGTAAAGTTAATGTCTGGATGTTGACTATTGAGATGATTTAAGAAGACGGGTAACGTGTCTTTACCATGTGGCCAAATAATAAAGGTATCATCAACGTATCGGAACCAAACCTTGGGTTTTAATTCTGAAGATTCCAGAGCTACGGTTTCGAAAGCTTCCATGAAGATATTGGCAACGACAGGTGAAAGAGGAGAACCCATGGCCGCACCAGAGATTTGTTTAAAGAACTGACCTTGAAATAGGAAATAAGTGGAAGAGAGGCATTTTTCTATCAGGGCAGGTAGACTTGAAGACGTCTCCCCATGCTCTGATAACAACTGTTGGATTATTACTATGGAATCGGGAATAGGAACTTTGGTAAAAAGGGAAGTGACATCGAAACTCACAAGTAAATCCTCAGGTTCAACGCTTATATTGGATATAAGTTCAACGAAATGGGCTGAATTGCGAACATACGAGGGAGACTTACCAGTGAACTTTCTGAGGATAGTGGTTAGGTATTTAGCTAATGAGTAAGTAGGGGAATCTCCTTTAACCTGAAGTACCAAACAAAATATGCATGTTTATGTTGTTTGTTGCCAATTATGAAGTTCTAGTCTCACTTTTTCGTAAGTAAAGCACATTATTTTTCCTGAAATTCTCTACAACTGTCAACTTTATTGTAGTTGTCTTGAGAAAGGAATAAAGCTTTGCGAAATATTGATTTGAATAAGAAGAGTTTTCTTTCGAATTGCTTCCCTGAAGAACGAATTCTAATTATTTACTATACTTTTTATGTAGAAATGTGAATTTTCGTTGTCAGGCTATATGCATATGTATATCCATTAGGGTGCCCCTTATTTATTTGATTTTTTTATTTACATTTTGAAGAAAGTTGGGCAGAATTATGTTCCAATGGTGCTTGTGGCGGAAATTTTGGGAATATGTAAAATGCCAATTTCGCTGATTTTAAATTACCCGTGTTATTACAATATTTGTATGACAATTTTTGCAAGGGCAAGTTTTACAGGTTCTACAAAATCAACGAAATAAGCTTGACAAGATTTATTAAATTCACCTTAATTAAGTAAATGCAAAATTGGTGAGTTTACTTGAAAATGGTTTTATTTCAAACAGCACTCAAATCAATAAAAGCCGAGGAAAAAATTTTTTTTTTCAAATAACATGCGCTGGAAGCAGCTTCTGCTCCACTGACGAGCATAAAATTATTGCAAGAATTAGAGCAGTACAGAGAAATTCCCGAAGTGGCTATTCGGAATGTGGGAACTGTATCATGTTCACTATTTGACGATTTGGCGATTCGCTTATCGAAGATACAAAACTGAAGAAGGCACATTTTTATCAACAAGAGAAATAAATTTATTTATTTATTTATTTAACGGTTAAGGACCATTTCTTTCACATACAAATACATGATTAATGAAACAATTTATACCATATAATACAATAATAAGCAAAATAAGCAATTAACATAATAATAATGATAATACATACATACATACTACATAAATAATCAAAAATAAGTAATTAACTTTAAAAAAATAATCTGAACATAAACTTATTAATTTGTGGTTTGGCGTATAAGCCTTCTAAAAGAACTACCTATATGAATGGGAGAAGAGTAGTGCAGCTAGGCGGGTTCTGGGACACATTTGACCTTGAACTTCTCCAAGGTCACGGGCCTAGCCGAAGTCAAGGTTGTTGACCTAGCCGATGTCAAGGTCATTGGCCTCACCGAGGTCACGTGCCACTTCCGGTTTCCACGATGAATTTTTGGGGCTAAAAGTGTAATTTTGAAATTTTACAAGATTTCCACGATGAATTTTGAGGTTAAAAGTCTAATTTTATTCCTACGCTTATCAAAAAAAATTTCCCACGCTCAACAGGATGTAAGTCATCGTAACTTGTTCAGACTTGCAGATGCGGGGTGTCTAGCCGGATGTTATTATTTATTATCTACCAATTGCACAATGACACCCATTGTTTGAGAAATCTGCAAGACTGATAAAAATTGAACAATGAAATCATTGTTGTCTGGAAATTTTTTGCTGATGTATAAAATTATCTTGAAATAAATTTGTCAAGTACTGTTGTCTGTTAGACATACAATCCTTTGTCTAAAACGCACATAACACACATATTAAAGGAGAGTAGTAATATAAAAATATACCTGCTACTTACAGAGTTTATAAAAATTGAATCTTAAATTAGATAATAATAAAATTTTGTAAACAGCCAGTAATATTAATCTAAAATTAACTAAAAATTAAGTATTTATTAAATATTATTATTAGCAAAGTTGTTAAACGTATGATAGAGGCAGCTATTAATTACTTAATAAATACAATTGTTCTATATCTAGTATTATAGTTAATAAGAATTAAATTAAATAAAGTCAAATAAAGCAATATATTAGTAAAAAATACTCTTCAGTTAGCAGGTTAAAAGTTTGATGTAGTTTAGTCAATCTTACACACATATAATTCCAGCAGTAAACTCTGGTAGGAAGCTAACACACATAAGTATAGTGGAGTCTTAAACAGCAGAATTTTATAATACAAAACAGGGCGATAGAAGAATCGCGCTAGATCACATTTAACCCCTCGGCATTTTTCAGTTTATCTGATTCAGCAGCTTCCGCATACCAATCTCGCAAAAACAAACACCTTATTTGTTCTTGTGTTAGCACCTTGGCTTTAAGAATGTTATGGTAGTATATTTACGAAATACGGCGCCACAGCACTATATGTTTTAACTACATTTTTTATTAAGCATTCAATAACTACAAAAATAAAAAGCAGCTTAAAATATTGTTCCTAAAAGGAGTGGTGGTTTAGTTTTATCATTGGAATTTCGATTTCTTACAACGGTATTTGTAAATCATTCGTAAATAGTCCAGTTTTTTGTTGCAACGGGCATAGTTGTAGCAGAGATATCTGACGAATAGAAGACTATAGAAGATATAAACAGACAGTAATATTAATCTAAAATTGAATTAACTAAAATTAAGTATTTATCAAATATTATTAACAAAGTTGTTAAACGTATGATACAGGCAGTTATTAATTACTTAAGAAATACAATTGTCCTATATCCGGTATTTATGGTTTATGTCTTAATCAGATTTTAATAGTCGATTAGAGTCGAATAACTAAGGTTACTACAATGCTAAAGACTGTACGCAAAAGGTAAGCTTAAAATCAAAAATTTTAAAATAAAACCCAGAGAATAAGAATTAAATTAAATAAAGCCGAGTAAAAGCTATTAGATCACTGCAATATATTAGTAAAAATACTTTATTAATAAGGATGCTATACTCAATAGTGAGGGACAGTATCATTTTGCCGAATAAAAACTTATCTAAAATCAGATGTATAAGAGAAAATCTCAAACTTGCTTAAAAACATTTTGTAACTAAAGAATCACATTTGAAATTGTGTAAATAAAGCTAAAATTAGAAGGAGGTGCAGAATTTGCAGACTATAGAAAATATCTGTCTAGACCTGCAGATGTGAGCGTCTGGGAATGTGCAAGGTTGTTAAAAATAAACCGAATGTGATTATTGTCTGAGGTTTCTGCACAGGTCTGCGCGATGGTTTCTGCACAGTTTTGGCGGTAAATCCAAATTCTGCGTAGGTTTTGGCGGTAAATTCAAATTATGATCAGAGTTTTGGTGATAAATTCAAATTCTACTCGGGTTTTGATGGTAAATTTAAATTCTGCGTAGGGTTTTGATGGGTGAAATTCAATTATTAAATACACAAAGTTTCGAAATTAGGTGATAGTTATTTATTTCGGTTTTGCTGTTGGATCTATGTACAGAAGGGCAGCATCCCTCACTTTAGCAATAAGCAAGTTCCTAAAGAAATATTATTATGCTGTAGAGATTTACAGGTTACAGTTCGGTGTGTAAACTGAGTTAAAAATTTTGGATATTCTTATACAGCTATTAGCAGCAGTATCATTTAATTGCATATTGTTTTCTTTTACGAAGACCCAAATTTTAGATTCGATTGTTTTAATATAGGTTCGAAAGCACTGCTGACAGACAGACAGACAGGCAGACAGGTAGGCAGACAGACAGACAGATAGACAGACAGAGGTTGAGAAATTGCACGGTGAAGAGGATTGACTGTCTCATATGGATGAACTCGAATTAAGATATTAAGATATATTGACTTTATCAATTGTCCCGGATACCTGATTAATAGAAACGTTTTTGCCACACAAGACTGGGGGCAACAATATATAATTATACTAAGGAAGTTCAATTCTGCGCAGGTTTGGTGGTAAATTCAAATTATGCTCAGGTTTTTTTTTTGGCGGTAAATTCAAATTCTGCGCATCATTTTGACGGTGAATTCAAATTCGGCACAGGACAAATGAATAAATTTAAATTTGACAGACTTGTTTAAGCGGATGTGGGCGTTTGGGAGACGTCATTGTTAGAAAATGATGATGATGAATTTTTGGAGGGCTAAAAGTCTCATTTTTAAATTTTTACAAGATTCCCATGATGAGTTTTGAGGCTCAAAGTCTAATTTTTGAAATTTTTACAAGATTCTTCCCCGCCTAATCAAGTTTCATAAATATTACGTGTTTTTCCAGTACTTTATTAAATATACAGTTTCGAAATTGAGCCGATAGTTATTTATTTCAACCTGTTCCACTCTTAATAACATTCGAACATATAGAGTAAGACTCATAACTTCGAATAAGTTATCCTATCACCACCTTTGTTGCAGGCTATATTTGCAGGCCGCCAGATGTTTAAACAGATGCAGGCGTCTGACCGGATGTTATTGTCTGGGCATCTGTCGAATGCGGCTAACGAGAGTGGGTCAATGACCTCCATTATGTGAGCCGAATGTGATTGTTTGAGAAATGTGCAAGGTTGCTAAAATGTCTGTCTGCCTGTCTGTCTGTCTGCCAGCCTGTCTGTCTGTCTGCCTGTCTGTCTGTTTACCTGTCTGTCTGCCTGCCTGCCTGCCTGCCTGCCTGTCTGTCTGTCGGTCTGTCTGTCTCTCTGTCTGTCTGCCTGCCTGCCTGCCTGCCTGTCTGTCTGTCTGTCTGTATGTATGTCTGTCTGCCTGCCTGTCTGCCTGTTTGTCTGTCTGTCTGCCTGCCTGTCTGCCTGCCTGCCTGTCTATCTGTCTGTCTGTTTGTCTGTCTATCTGTGTGCCTGTCTGCCTGCCTGCCTGCCTGTCTGTCTGTCTGTATGTCTGTATGCCTGCCCGCCTGCCTGCCTGCCTGCCTGCCTGCCTGCCTGCCTGTCTGCCTGTCTGCCTGCCTGCCTGCCTGCCTGTCTGCCTGTCTGCCTGCCTGTCTGCTTGCCTGTCTGTCTGTCTGTCTGTCTATCTGTCTGTCTGTCTGTCTGTCTATCTGTGTGCCTGTCTGTCTGCCTGCCTGCCTGCCTGCCTGCCTGCCTGCCTGTCTGTCTGTCTGTCTGTCTGTCTGCCTGCCTGCCTGTCTGTCTGTCTGTATGTCTGTATGCCTGCCCGCCTGCCTGCCTGCCTGCCTGCCTGCCTGCCTGCCTGCCTGTCTGCCTGTCTGCCTGCCTGCCTGCCTGCCTGTCTGCCTGTCTGCCTGCCTGTCTGCTTGCCTGTCTGTCTGTCTGTCTGTCTATCTGTCTGTCTGTCTGTCTGTCTATCTGTGTGCCTGTCTGTCTGCCTGCCTGCCTGCCTGCCTGCCTGCCTGCCTGTCTGTCTGTCTGTCTGTCTGTCTGCCTGCCTACCTGCCTGCCTGCGTTTTTAATTAATTTATTCATTATTATTTACATTTACCAAAATTTAAAAGCGCAATTGTATTGCTACTATATTCTTCTATTTGCTCAAAAAGCATAACTGTCTCCATATATTTTATTAACGGTGAAAAACTTGACGCAATGATTTGCGATATTTCGAAAATTTCTTCATGTTCAAAAGTTACTAAATACTCGCCTTAAGACACAGCATGCGATGAAAGGGACATCTGTGGAGAATGCCTGAAACAAGAGCAGCGAGATGAACTTTCATTAATAACCCAGAAGGGCAACGTCCAAGAGGAAGGCCGCGCGTTAGATAGAAGGATAATATGACAAAGTACCTAAAACAACGAAAAATACGAAATTGGCTGTTTTAGCAGAAAATACAGATAGGTGAAAAGCAGTCGTGGAAGATGCCAAGGTTCTCCGAAGACCATAGTGCTAAGTGTGTGTATATAACCAATAGTTTAGTTTTAACCTTATCAGTTATCCGCTAGAGTCCGTCAAAATATTCCCATATTTTTTTAAAATATAGCATAGCAAAATGACATTCATTTTTTCAAAATATGGCATATAAAATGGCATTTATTTCAAAATAAAGCATAAAAAATGGTATTTATTTCAAAAACTTGAAATTTTAGAAAAAATTTCACAGGTAATATTAAAAATTCCGCAACACAAATACAAAAGACAAAGTAATCTGATAAAAACGACGGGAGCAAGGCAAATAAGTGGAACATAGGTATCCGCGGTGCATTGAAGGGAAGGGGGAAAGCGCGGGGTTGTTGTTGACGAGTGGACGTAACGGAATACTTACCTGAGCATTGAGGAGCGCGACGAGCGGTTACCCCCGCCACGGGTCATCGACCTTAGTACCTGGCACTTAACAAAACTTCTGTATGTCTATTTTGAAATTTGTAAGCCCTTTTGTTGTGAATTAGTCACATAATATTGATTTTGATTGAAATATAGCATTAAAATATGGCAGTTATTCAAAATATAGCACTTATCACGAAAAAGGGCATTTTATAGCATTTATGGCACCAACAAATGTGGTTCCTTTCACCCCTTACTACATGAAACGCCTAAATACGAAATCTGACCATAAAGGGGCCTACAGTAAGAAACATGGCAAAATGGCATTTGACGGACTCTAGATCACCTAGAGTGATCTACTAAGAAGTCCCATCGGTCTTTACTTACATTTTAAAATGTTAAAGACCATTTTCACGTGTTACCATAGCTCACTATACTTTGCTTTTCACGACGACTAGTTTTTCTATTAATGTTTCACTATTACACTATACAAGTTTGTGAATACGAAATTCGAAAAATTTAGAGACTGCAGGGTAACAATCAAAAAATAATTTTGATCACTGAATTTAAAGATTAACATTCCTGAAATTATTGTGGATGTAGTCACTAAATTTGAAGACTAAAATTCTTGAAATTACTATCAATATGAAGTCATTTAGAGACTAACAAGTAGGACATAAATTGTTACTTCTGGACCAGAACATTTGGCGTCTTAAAAAACAGGGTAGAATCTTACAAATTTAGCGGTTTTCTCAAAAGTAAACAACCGAAAAAGGCCTAAAACCCTTCAAAAAGCATTCATTTTTATTCACTCCAAAAGTACCCAAATATCTATAGACCAACAAAAATTGGGCACATGAAAAAACAGGGTAGAGTCCTACAAATTTAGTGTTTTCCCAAAAGTAAACATCCGAAAAAGATCTAAAAAACTTACAAAATGCCTTGTTTTTAAGCACCCCAAAATGGCTTTTTATTTCTGGACTAGGACATTTGGCGTCTTCAAAAAACAAGGCAGAACCCTAAAAATTTAGCTGTTTTCCCAAAAGTCAACAACCGAAAAAGACCTAAAACCCTTTAAAAAGCATTAACTTTTATGCATCCCAAAAGTACCAAATATCTGTAGACCACCAAAAATTGGGCACACGAAAAAACTGTTGAAATCTCTCAAAATAATGTAAAATTACTTGAAGAACGCCCTAAAAAATTAACAAAATACCTTGTTTTTACACACCCCAAAATGGATTTTTATTTCTGAACCAAGCCATTTGGCGCATGCAAAAAAAGGGAAAAACAACACCAAATCAAAGAGGTATATTTGGCACCTTACAAAACAAGGCAGAATCCTAAAAATTTATATGTTTTCCCAAAAGTTAACAACCAAAAAAGACATAAAATCATCAATTTTTATGCGCCCCAAAAATACTCAAAAATCTATAGCCTATCAGAAATTGGGCACATGAGAAAACCGTTTAAAATCATCCAAAATCAAACATAATTCCCTTAAAAGCACCCAAAAAAGACCTTACAAAATCCGTTGTTTTTAGACACCCCAAAATGACCTTTTATTTCTGGACCAAGTATTACAATCTACGATTGTGCATATTGTTAATATTAGTTTAGTGTTCCTATATTTAGATACTATCTAAATACAGAAACTATATTAGTTAATACAAACCTACCATCTAGCGAAAAATAATACAATCAGGTAAAACCAGCTGAGGACCGGACCAAAGGTCGATTAAAGCATTGCATCTCGGTAGCGTCAGCTGAAGCAGACTCCTGTCTGCGACTAAACATAAGGCCCTTCAAAAAATTTTTGAATTTTGGGATTCGTTTTGAAATTTTATTTTACAACTTGAAATTTTTATTTAAGAAAATATTCTATCGCTATTTTGGGCTTTATCAGGATTTGAACACGCAGTAAATGAATGCACATGTTTAGAGCGCGACGCTTTAACTTCTGTGCTAACGCGGTTTTATTTTACCAACACGCCTATAATGGATTTTATTTAGACGCTTTCGGATTGAATATATTATACTGTTTATGCTAATTTTCTTATTAATTAAAAAAATTAAATTTAATGAAACTGTACAGTGTGTCCCAAATTGGACACTCTTGATAGGAAACATTCATTTCTAGAGGAGATAGTAAAAAACTAACTTACATGTTACGGGCTCGTTTTTTGTGTAAAAATGAATGGCGAAAACCGCACATCGATATCTTGATCGCTTTAAAAGATACAGGGTGATGTTCAATTTGGTGCATTTTTGACTTACCCCCGTAACTTGCTTATTTGTGAATATTTTGTGTTCCTGCAAAAACATTCTTAAGGCACTTTTTTAAAAGGAATCGAATGGTATGCTTAGCGTTTTTGTAAAACAAATGGCGGGGAAGCTGTGACATAAACTTTCATTTTTCTTATGGTAAATTTTCGACTCACCCCCGTAACTTGCTTATTTGTGAATATTTTGTGTTTCTGCAAAAACATTCTTAAGGCACTTTTTTAAAAGGAATCGAATGGTATGCTTAGCGTTTTTGTAAAACAAATGGCGGGGAAGCTGTGACATAAACTTTCATTTTTCTTATGGTAAATTTTCGACTCACCCCCGTAACTTGCTTATGTGTGAATATTTTGTGTTTCTGCAAAAACATTCTTAATGCACTTTTCTAAAAGGAATCGAATGGTATGCTTAGTGTTTTTGTAAAACAAATGGCGGGGAAGCTGTGACATAAACTTCTATTTTTATTTACCATAAGTAAAAACAAAAGTTTATGTCATAGCTTCCCTGCCATTTGTTTTACAAAAACACTAAGCATACCATTCGATTCATTTTAAAAAAGTGCTTTAAGAATGTTTTTGCAGAAACACAAAATATTCACAAATAAGCAAGTTACGGGGGTGAGTCGAAAATTTACCATAAGAAAAATGAAAGTTTATGTCACAGCTTCCCCGCCATTTGTTTTACAAAAACGCTAAGCATACCATTCGATTCCTTTTAAAAAAGTGCCTTAAGAATGTTTTTGCAGAAACACAAAATATTCACAAATAAGCAAGTTACGGGGGTAAGTCAAAAATGCACCAAATTGAACATCACCCTGTATCTTTTAAAGCGATCAAGATATCGATGTGCGGTTTTCGCCATTCATTTTTACACAAAAAACGAGCCCGTAACATGTAAGTTAGTTTTTTACTATCTCCTCTAGAAATGAATGTTTCCTATCAAAAGTGTCCAATTTGGGACACACTGTACATAACAATTGTATTTAAATTTATTTCTTAAAGATAAACAAGCACGTAATACGCTCAATCGTGCAACGATTAAATTTATTAACGAATAACGCATTTTGTACTTTTGAGCGTTTTCATTAAACAGAAGACGGTCCATGGTCGAGCGTTGGTATGGTCTATAACATCCTTCAAAAATACGCTGACACATCGGCCTACTCGTTTAAAAAAATCTGGTGTGATACACGCACACAGCTTCCTTTTACAGTGATCTTATAATTAGCCAAAAATTTGATTTAAAATGTTTTTCTCCATGCCATCTAGTAAGTTACACTTACTTTGACATATCCATTGAAGGTAGGCTGATTTTACTGTTTGTTTACTGGTTGTCATGACATTGGGGAAGTAAGTACCTACTCCCCAAGGGAAGTAAGTGAATGGCGTGTTATTACAGTAATTTTAGTTCTATAAGTGATCTGAACGGGTTTGAACTTAACTGATCCTAACCTATTTGAAATTTAAAAAACTCGTTAAGAAGGGGCGGAGCCCCAAGGCCCGCCTTGGAGATGGGCGGAGCCCCGGGGGGCCACTTGGAGAGGGGCGATGCCCCGAGGGCCCCCTTGGAAAGGGGCGGAGCCTCGACGGCCCCATTAGAGAGGGGCGGAGCCACTAAGGCCCCCTTGGAGAGGGGCGGAGCCCGATGGCCACCTTGGAGAGGGATGGAGCCACGAGGGCCCCCTTGGAGAGGGTCGGAGCCCCGTGGCTTCCTTGGGGAGGGGGGCGGAGCCCCGAGTGCCCCTTTGGGGAGAGGCGGAGGCCGAGGGCCCCCTTGGAGAGGTCGGTGCCCCGTGGGCCCCCTTGGAGAAAGGCGGAACCCCAATGGCCCCGTTGGAGAGAGGCGGAGCCCCCCAGGGTCCCCTTAGAGAGGGGAGGAGCACCGAGGGACCCCTTCGAGAGGGGCGGAGCCCGGGGCCCAGCTTAGAGAGGGGCGGAGCCCGAGGGCCTCCTTCTTTGGTCAGGCGGCGGCAGGGAAGGCAGGTGCGGATTGTGTAACAGAACAGAAATGCCCAACGTAATGGGCCTAAAGATGGTGGTAAATTGAATAGGATATTTTATTCAAATTTTGTTGGGCATGGAGAAAAATGTTATAAGCATGCTCGGGAAGTAACTATCTATATCCAGTCTCAAACTTTGCCAGCCCTCGCTCGCTCGGGCTGGCAAACTCGTTCTCGACTGGTAACAAGTTACTTACTTCCTTGATGCTTAAATAACTATTAAGCATTTAACAAAAATTTTCAAAAATTACAAATTCTGCAAAAACGGTACTAAATAGAGCGTTAGTTGAAGAGACAAATTTTCTCTAGAATTTTAAGCTGAATTCAAAAATGTAATAAATACCGGGTGTTCTATTTAAATAAGAGTTAATAAAAAAATAACAAAAAAACAAAAGAAACCCATTTTAGAAGTATTCAACTGGAAAAATCATCTATCTCACATCAATACACATTCAAAATGTAATAAAAAAATTAATGTTAAAAAAAACGTTAGAGCCGTTTTTGAAAAAATCGAAAAAACTGAAAAATCACTAGAGTAAACACCTACTTCGTTATGCAATTTTTTTCAAAAGCTTGCTGTCTCATATACATAGTACACAAAACTTATATATGAAGTTTCAACGCCATACCGCTTTTCGTTTTTGAGATATTCTGTTCACAGACAGACAGAACAGAGACAGACAACACGACCAATGAAAAAAAATATGTTTTTTTGGGATCAGGGGACTCTAAAGCGTGGAAGATCTGTTGAAAACTCAATTTCGAATTTTGGGGTGAATCCAATCTTCCTTTATTGTAAAAAGGAAGTAAAAACGGATTTACTATAAAAACATTTTTTTTCCGTTATAGAAATTGTTCTTATTCTTATTGTAGTATTCAACGGTAGGCAACCAACAATGTCATTATGCGCACGCAGAACTGTGTGTGTCTTCTCGTAGCGTTGTTACGTACTTGTCTTCATGAAAACCATGTAGAATTATTTGTAATTTTTTATTAAACCTCTTTTAAACTCTAGTGTGAGTTTTATTATGAAAGGCCGATCTACATTATTAACACTACTTTTACATTTTAGTTTATTTTTTTAGTTTGCATATCTAATTGAATACTAGACATAATATTATCAGAACCTCATTCACATCCTAATTGTTACGATTTTACATTGTCTAAAAAAATATTATTACACCTAAGTAAGATGTGAACGTAATTTTTTTTAAGTATAATTTGTCTTCTGTAACCAACTTACTATATTTGAGTTTTTTTTTTTTTGTGATATTAAAAATGTTACACATTTTTTAAATAAAATTTAAATTGGGCCAGTTTATAAATAGAACGCAAACGTAAAATGCAAAACGATAATATGGTTAGCGCCAATCTAGACCAGGATCGCGCGCGACGCTGTTTCGGTCGATAATTCAGTTTGAATTTTACTTGTCGGTTCCATTGGCCAGCGTTGGCGTGTGTTACTGTATTGTTATTTATTAGTGTTTTAGTGTTTGCTAGATCAAATTGTTTTTAGCGAGTAAGTATAAAATGTCTTGATATTATTAAATGTTATAAGTAAAATATAATTTGTCGCTTTCCCTTCATGTTCAACGGTTGTGTCGAAAATTAAAGTAAATGAAATAACTGAACAGCCACGAGGTACCTACCTTTGTTATCGTGTTCCAATGTCGTAAAAGAAAAACGTTGCTTTCTCGCTCAAAACATTGTAGTAATTAATATGATAATTATATTTATTATACTATTACTTGTCAAGCTGTAACATGTGTTGAACTTAACCTAAAATTAGGTACAGGTTAGGCAATTTTCTGAATTTATGTTTTTGTAAAGGTTTTTAATATCTCAGCGGAAATATCTACTTAAAAGCTGACTCGTACTGTAAGTTATTTCTATTCTTAGTTTGCTAGTTTCGTAATCACAGAAAAGTTGTCCAAATCACACAAGACTGCTGGCTTCTGCATTTTTTTATACTTGGAAGTAAGTGAGTAATCTCATTTATCGGAAAAAGGGCATACCTATTTCAATTTATAAAATAGTTTTATTATTCGACTTCGCACTTGTCATCTAGTAATTTCTCACTAGATTTCCGCTACAAAAAGAACGTACCTACAGCAATTTACGTCCAAGAATTTTCAAAAATTTACAACGAGGAATGTTTGGATAGAAATGACACTGGGTAGGTACATGTAATCACAGCCACACATAACAAACTCAGCTTATTTCATAAAACTATTTTCAGATTACCATTTATTAAACTCAACTTAACAGTAAAGTTAACGGTATTTGGACAGTATAAGTAGCTGAGATAGTAAATAAATCTGTCAAAGGTAGTTGCATTCCAAAAAATTAATATGTAAATAGTCTAATTAATTAGAGTTTCAATCACAGAACTATAATGACAAGTTTGTAACAACCTTATTTAAAAATAATTTGCAAATTGCTCTGTTGGTGATTTTATACAAATGGACCTCGAGCACGACTAAAAGGTTGATTTTTTTTTAGGACAATTTGTTTTGCTTAGGATGTCAAGAGATTCTCTGTTTACGTTGTCATCATCGATTAAATTATTTATCATAAAAACATCGTCTTTACCACAATTGGATTTATGCGGACTAAAAATATTGTTTATTACCGATTCTTCGCTATAAAACTATTATACTTACTATATGGTCTTTGGTTAACTTGGTAATATTTTTGACCATCTCTCTTAATTTCAGATTATCGTTGTTCAATTGTTGAATTTCTTTATTTTTATTTTCAATTTGCTTTATCTGATTATCTTATCGAGTGATTTCTCTATATTTAAATAAAGTCTTAGTGTATTCCAAATTTGAATAATATATTTCTTATAAAGTAATATAGTATTCTCTAATTTCTTGACCTCTTTTTGTATTAAAATCTCATTATTAGGATTTAAAATTACGAACACACAATAAAATCTATGTTGTTATATTTAAATTATTTGGCGAAACATTTATATTATCTTTTTGTTATAATTTTTTTGTAATATGATAATTCATTTTTAATCTTATAATATATTAATTCGGTATTCTATTTTATAGTTTTCTAAAATTTTCTTTAAATCTTAATATCGTGTAAATTCAGTGCTACCCCCCACTGCAATTCCATATTGTACAAAGCATAAAAGCTCATTTGTTATTAACATATTTTTCTTTTCGAATAACGGAAACTATAGATTGGTAAACCACGTACTCAAATTAATTTTATAGTTATTTTCACTTATAAAATCAAATATGTTTAATGGATTAGGATTAATTTTATATTGCTTTAAAAGATTATATTCGTTACGTAATTTTCATATTTATCTACCAACTCTTCTAAATGAAAATAATATTTCCTAACTTTTTATGCCTTATTGTTATTCAACATCATTATTGATTCTTTAAAATTTTTAATTGTAATAATATCCAACGCTTTGAATGAATTGTGCGCGAATCCCCATTTTTAATATCATTTTGTATATATTCATATAAATTTCCTTTTTCATGTTATAATAATCTATTTCTTCATATGTAATTTCGTTATCTTTTAAAATGCAACAAAACGGTTTTTATTAGCATATATAAAAATATCGTGGTCGGATTTTTCGACTACGTTTTTTCTAATAAAAATCCCAAAATTCTAACAAGTTATTTGTGATTCTTTCTTTTTCTGCAAAAGAACCCATCTTTCCAAAAAAATACGACTTCGTCTTGTGAGGGTCTTTAGACTCGAATATTTATTATCTGACAAAGCAAGACTATCGATATTCTTTTAAAATCAACACCTACGTCTTCACTTATAGCTTTTGTTGATTTTTCATAACCCAATATTTCTGCTACATCTTTACCTTTAAACCAAGGTGATTTCATTATCTAATATGAAAAATACAACAAATAATAGTGTTATTAATGTCAATCATTTAATTTATTTTTATTACTGAGTGATATTTGTCTTCCTGTATTATAGTTGTTTCAAAATAATTACTACGCTTCATATACCGATCCCATGTATACTAAATCTCTCAGTTTCAAATTATGGTTTTTCAATTGCTCCCAATTCAATTTTTTTATATTTGCCATGCTTTCTTATTAGGGCAAATACTTCTGATGTGCACTTTTTTGCTTTTTCTTTCTTGGATGATAAAATTAAAGAATATAATCCTGATTCATTTATAATTATTGATGATTTTTTCCATATTTTTGTTTGTCTTCTTCATATAATTATTTCTAATAGCTTTATATATATTATTATGTCTAAAATAATTGCTGTCTTTTCCCTTGAACCTAGGTTGATATCTAGCTTTTCATTCATTTTATGTAGACTTTTTATAATACGTAGGTCTCATGTTGCACTAGATCCCTTTTATACAAGTATTTATTTTTTTCGACAATTAATTAAATAAACATTAAATTGATCACCTACATATACAACACATATTTTTTTGAATCTCGAGGCTTGTCACAATTTTACCTAACACGGACAGTGTGTTTTAACAAACACTGTTTATGGATAATTTCTTACGAAAAAAAATGTAATAAAATTCAATGAATCGCTTACATAACGATGGCCAAGAAGCATGGCAAATGTTTCAGAAAATGTTAAACAATATGAAAGTAAACCAAATAATTGACTTTGAACGATTAGTATATCGGAATATGTTTAATCAGTTTAAAATGTATGAAAAAATATATTAAACTTGGCAAAATTAGGTTTTCTTAAAATACACTTTCCTAATCTTGAAGTCTTTGATGAATAAATTTTCTAAATAAATGACAAGTCTTTGCTCTATTTGTTTAGAAGTAAAATGTCCAGATGATTTTTATAACTATAGAAATAAATATGAAAAAACATGTAAACGATGTAAAAAAGCATTTAATTCTACTCGTTATTATGTGATTGTGGTAGATATTACACTAGAACTAATTTAAAAGGCATATAAAAACAGATTTGCATAAAAATGGATTGAATTTATTTATTTGCTAAAAATTATTTGTTAGATTTTTTCCTATAATAAATGGAACGAAGGAACTTAAGTAATCTTTGTTTATCTGAGTTGTTTAATTTGCAAAATCATTATACATCAAATATATTAGAGAATATAATAAAGGAGACTTAATAAAAGCTATTATTAAAGCTGAAGAGCAATTACATAAGGACATAAAAAACGGAAAAAAATCAATTATGCCTCCTTTGCGGAATTCAGAAATATTTTCATTTAATGATGATTTACTTGCTAAACCAAAGAAAAAGAGAGTTAAGAAAATCAAGTGTGACATATGTGGAAAATATATCAAAAGCACCCGAATGCAGCTACATAAAGAGAAAGAAAACAAAAAGAACCTAAAAACATTTCAGTTTGATGGCGATATACAGGCTGTTCCTAAAAAACGCCGCAACCATAACTCCGTTGTTTTAAATTTTAGACCCAGCAAACTATATATATTCTAAATGGCAAGACAAGAGCTACCTTTTGACATCGCCCGTTCGTAAATATCTTTCACCTGTTAGATAAAATATTTCAACATTCTGATTGTTTTCCACGGCACTCTTGAAAATTTATGGTACTGTACGACTGTCTACATGCAATATTAAAAAATTATTTTAAACATTTCTAAGTGTCCCAAAAAACAAATGAAGCATACCTACTGCAAGCAGAATTTCATGCTGAATTCAAATATGTAAAAATATACAGGGTGTTCTATTTAAAATAAAAAAGTTGAACATCGTTGCTCAAAAACAGTTGAAAGATATTTACGAACGGTAGCTCTTGTCTTGCCATTTAGAATATATATAGTTTGTTGGGTCTAAAATTTAAAACAACGGAGTTATGTGTTGCAGTGTTTTTTAGGAAACAGCCTGTATTTGCTAAACCAAAAAAAATTAGAGTAAAGAAGATCAAATGTGATGTGTGGAACATATATCGAGGAAACTCGAATGCATTTGCATAAATTAAAACATGATTTGAATAGTCGTCGTTTGCTCGAATTACGTAATATGGCCAAAATCTTTAGGTATAAGATACATTAAAAGATACAATAAGGCAGAATTGATAAACGAGATTATTAATGCTGAAGAGCAATTAAAAATAAAAAGAGAAAACAAGAAGAGCTTGGAAATATTTCTGTTTAATGATGCCATATTTTCTAAACCGAAAAAGAAAGAGTAAAAAAGATCAAGTGTAATGAATGTGGAAATAAATTAAGGGAAGTCGAAGCAGTTGCATAAAGAAAGACATAATCCAGAGCCAGATTTTATTTTAGTTCAGGTTGCTTTTAAGGGAACATTATTAACGTATCAACATAATAAACTAGAAGAAGGTATATATTTAGAAACATACATGGATATGATAAAAGAAAAGGCTATTAAAATAGTTATAATTGTCTTTAAATCTTCATAAAATATTAAAATTAATTTAGAGATGGAATGCGAGCTTATGAAACTGGAAATGAAAACTTTACAATGATACATAAATTTCAGTTATTAAATGTTATACTAAGAGATAAAGATGGTCTGGAGGAATACTGGATGAACAAAAGGATTTATTGATATCAAGATGTGATGAACTACAAGAAAAGGGATCTGAATGGACTTTGAAAAATATAAATATTTGTGCATTAATATAAATAAATATACACCTTTAAGCGGGAAATTCATATGTAGAATTACCCAAGCGGATTAAAGATAAAAAAGCTTGCGTTAATGTTAAAAACAATGATAACAAATGCTTTATGTACAGCATAATATCCTGTTTACATCAAGCAAAAGAACATGTAGATAGACTGAATCGAGACTGAATCATTATAGTAAGCCAGAATATATAAATGAATTAAATTTTGAAGGAATAAATTTTCCTGTCAAAATCCAGGACATACCTAAATTTGAATCACATAATAAAATTAATGTTACGTGTTTATAGTTACGAAGAACAAATATTTTATCCTTTGTATCATAATAACAAGCAATTCTACGAAATGAATATCGACTTA
Source organism: Agriotes lineatus (assembly GCA_940337035.1). Classification (NCBI taxonomy): domain Eukaryota; kingdom Metazoa; phylum Arthropoda; class Insecta; order Coleoptera; family Elateridae; genus Agriotes; species Agriotes lineatus. Next base: position 163,113 of record CALNHX010000949.1, read on the forward strand.
CTATACTTTGGAAATAAAGACAAAAATCATTAGTGTTGGATCAAGAATTTGAGTCGATTGTTAAATGATCAGTTGGAAGTAAATAGAACAAAAAACATTTCTGTAGAAGATGTTTAAACTACTCACACTAGAACTGAAGATGCTTTAAAGAAACATCAAAATGTGTGCTTTAGTGATGAACCGTGTGTTCCGAACATGCCTGAAGATAATGTATTAAAATTTAAAAATATTCAAAGAATGTTAAGACATCCCGTATGTAATTTATGCTGATTTTGAATCTATTCTGAAACCTATTCATACATGAGACCAAATCCTGAATCATCATATACTCATAAAACACAATTTCATATTCCCTGTGGTTATAGATTATACAGTAAGAGTGCTTATAATAGTATTGATAACCCATTGGAAATTTACAGATGAGAGGAAAGTGATAATGTTTTATAAAAAGAATAACTGAACATGCAGAACAATATATAAGTTATTAAAAGAAAATAAACCCATAAGAGATATCGAACTAGAAGAATATAAGAAAACAAAATATGTTATCTTTGTGAAAATGTGTTTTCTATAGAAAACCCAAGAGTAAGAGATCACGATCATTACACTGGAAAATATAGAGGAGCTGCAATTTGAAATATAAATAACCGTTGTTTATTCCAATTTTGTTTCATAATTTAAGTTCTTACGATTGTTATTTGTTATAAAAAATCTAGAAGATAAAAGTCAATTGAAATTAATACCTAATAACGAAGAGAAATAAACACACCGGCAAATTTAGAGGAACACAAAATACGTCATATTTTGGATATTCTGTAGCATTATTTAATTGAATTATGTTTCAAGCTTTAATATTATCAATACACACCTTCAGAGAATAACAATTAACGATATAACAGATGAACCTACCTAATTCAGGTTGCCGTCGGTGTAACAACCCGCAAGAAATTGCGTTATATTTATAAATCTTGTAGATTTAAGTTGTCATGAGGAAGAATAAATCAAAGCCGCCCCTGCGTAAATTACAAATATAGCGAACGCAAAAGTTCATTTTCTAAGAACGAAAAGACTACATCGTTATAATCCAAGAAGCGGTTGAATTACATCCGGTGTTAATTAACCAACAGCTTCTCAGAATAAAGAAGTGCCGAATTGGCAGGAAGTGCAAAACGGCCTGGGATATGCAGAATTTGCAATCCGCGAAGTTCTAATTCAAAAATGCTATCTTGCAAAACGGGAGAGTACGAAAGACATTCGTTTTTGTCCGAAAGAAAATTACCTTTTGGGGAACGCGAACTGGACAGTCAGTCTTCCCGTATCCCGCGAGATAAGAAATTAATTACCGGCAAAAGCCGTTTTCGGGCGTACCGCGTCCCGGCGCCATGCTGCGAGCCGGCGAAATAACCTAAGTTAAAATTGAAAGTTCTATTTAAAATTTATGTGAGCCAGTGTTGTGACAAGCCACTCAAAAATTGAAGGAATATCAATGAAGCCAGGGGCATTCAAGTAACATCCTAACTCCTTTCGAAATCCCATAAAACTTTCGGGCGTACCGAGTAAAATTAAAATTAACATTCACCCTCCAAGTTCTAGCAACGGCACCTGGACTAAGGTCAGTCATTTATGTGTATTTTATTAACCAGGGCTGCTATGTTATTCTTTCCTTCCAAAGTAAATTGATGTCATAAAAATTAAGCGTAATTCCGATCAATTCTATTCACGAAACTATAGCAATTAAGCATAGAGCCGTTTGGGCGAATGATCATTGTAATTGGGCAGAATTGATACTTGTTTTTCAATATAGTGTTATATTATTCTTTGGCGTTTATTTTATTGAAATTAGGCTTTACAACCCCTAAATTAAGAGCAGGGTTCAGCGATCGAGTTATCCTCCGAAGAAGCAAAATTTGTGGTCTAAGAGGGAAAACTACCCCTAAGACCACCATAAGGGTTGCAGCCCCTAACATAAGGGTTGCAATACTTTACATCGGGCATTTTTCACAACAACAGAAAACAATCGTAAACCCTCGTTGTAAACTAACCAAGAATAAGCATTTGTCTTCAAAAACAAAATCGTAAACCTCGTAACCTAACCAACAAATGAGCACTTGTTTTTGAGAACACAAAAACCCAAGCAATATGTCAACAATAAAACAAATGATAATTAGGCTCGAATGGTGGCTAGATTTATTGTTAATTGCTATTTTTTATTTATTATACATGCAGAAGTAACATTTATAACCAAATTGAGTAATATACCGGGTGACTATAAATGATTGAGATTTTTTTTCTTAGGTTGGCACTGTTTATGTTGGTGACACTGAAAGTCTATGTCAAATTCGAGGTTAGCAGGTAGGTTTTGCGTCAGTTTGAGCAAGAATGACGCAAAACCTAACCTGCAAACATTGAATTTGACATAGACTTACAGTGCCACAACATAAATAGTGCCAACCTAAGAAAAAAAATCTCAATCATTTATAGTCACCCGGTATATCCTAAAACATAGCGAAAATATGACTTTTTTTGTGTTCCTCTAATTTTACCGGTGTGTGTATATTTCCTTCAGTAAAATTTTAAGAATGGATGATAATGGATATATCGAATTGAGATTTATCGATTCATTTAGATTTTTAGCAAGTAGCCTAGACAATTTGTCATCTAATCTAGAATCAAGTCAGTTGAGAGAAATAATTAAGTACTTTCAAATCATGAATTAGATGTGTTATTTAGGAAAGAAAAAAGCAAGATAATTAGAAAAGGAAAATATCCCTATGAATACATGATTCTTTTGAGAAATTTTCTGAAACAAAACTCCCATCAATAGATAAATTTTATCTTCGCTCACAAAAGAAGAATTTCTCAAGAAGAATTCAAACATGCAGTGAAAGTATGGAAATATTTTAAAATTAAAAACTTGAGCGAATGGCATGATTTATACTTAAAACTAGATGTTTTGCTGTTAACTGATGTATTTGAAACTTTTAGAGACCTTATGTTTAGAAAAAAGTTATGGACTGGATCCTGTTTGGTATTATTCAACTCCGGGGTTAGCTTGGGACTGTATGCTCAAATATACTTCAGTGGAATTGGAATTATTAACTGATTATGAAATGTATTTGTTTTTTGAAAAGGGAATTAGAGGCCGTATTTCACAGTGTAGTATCAGGTATTCGCAAGCAGATGAAAATACTCAGGTTATCTATATAGATGCCAATAATTTAATGGATGGGCTTTATCTCAGAAATTACCAGAAAAGGACTTTAAATGGTTGACTTTTGATAAAATTTAAAATGTTGACGGTATATTGTTATCAGATAGTGATACGGGTTATGTTTTAGAAGTCGATTTAGCATTTCCTGCAGACTTTGCTATGCATAACAAATTCAATGACCTGCCTTTAGCTCCCGAAAATAGAATTCCTCCGGACGGAAAAGTAGAAAAACTGCTTTGTCATTTCTATGATAAGAAAAATTATGTAATCCATTACAAAACATTAAAACTTTACAGAAGTTTAGGTATGAGAATAACAAAGGTTCACAGAGGTATAAAATTTACTCAGTCAAATTTCGTAGCACCATATGTAAAATTTAATACTGAACAAAGGCAAAAGGCAAAAAATGATTTTGAAAAAAATTTCTGGAAACTAATGGTTAATGCCCCATATGGTAAGTCTATGCAGTCTGTTAGAAACCAACAAAATATTAAATTATATTGTGATGAAGAAAAGTTACAGAAAGCGATAAACAAACCTAATTTCAAACACAGAACTATATTTAGCAAACACCTGGCAGCAGTTCATAATTATAAAACGAAAGTACTGTTTAATAAACCAATTTACATTGGGCAAGCCGTATTAGATTTATCGAAATTATTAATGTACTAGCGTTCTGCACCGAAATTGGGCGTGAAATAATTCATTTAATGCAATTTTTACAAGAGTGATCCATTTTGTGTGTCGAGTTAATTTTGAGGTTATGTTATCCACATAAAAAAAGTCACTTATAAAAATTTGAAAACCCTACTACTGGCTTACTTGCGTCGCCCTGCGAGTCGATTGATACCAAAATCAGCCAATTCAGCCCACGGGTTGGCTCACAAAGTGGGGTCAAGCAAGCAATGAAAATTATTATGTCGGATAACTTCCATTACAATGTAATTAAAAAAGAATTTAATGAAAACATAAAACTTCTTTATGGAGACACTGATAGTTTTATATATGAGATTAAAAATGCCGATTTCTATGAATTTTTGAAAAACAATTCGGACTATTTTGATACATCTGACTAACCAAAAGATCATCCATTATATTCTGATAAAAATAAGAAAATAATAGGGAAATTTAAAGATGAATTGAATGGTATTAAGTAATTAGAATACATAGGTTTAAGGTCAAAAATGTACAGTTACAAAACTGAAACGTCTGTTTCGAAAAAATTAAAAGGTATCAAGAAAGCAGTATTGAAGAAAGAAATAAGTTTTGAAGATTACAAAAATTAATTATTTAATAAAAAAAAATACTTCCATAGTGAGAAAGTGATCAGGAGTCATAAACATGATATATTTACTGAAAAAGTAAAGAAAAAGTCTCCAAGTTGGAAAGACGATAAAAGATACCTTTTACCTAATTCTACTGATACATTAGCATATGGACACGTATTAGTTTATGGAAATTGTTGAATAAATCGCTATTTTTTATTAGTGTTGAAGTAATAAATTAAGAAAACAATAATAACAATTACCATAATACATATAAGAACAAAAATAATAATTTTTAATTTATTAACTTGTTGAATAAGACTTGAAAACTTTTTTCGAAGTTTTGGATATTCTTCATTGAATACATTTAAATTCCTGAATACAGTACTTTCCATTTAATTTACAATTTTTGAATGTTTTCATTTATTGCTCTCATATTTTTAGTATGTCTTTCAAATATTTTCAGAGTTCTTTTCATCACATCATCGATGTTTGATGGTATTACTGCTGTTTTGTTTCTTAATTCTGCTAATTTCTTAGGATCATAATTATTGTAGATGACTAATTTATATTCCAATTCATCTATTTTATTATTACTGGACTCTAGTTCACAGTCTATCATAATTAATTGTTCAAGGAATAAATTAGCTGCTTTTCTTGCAATATATTTATCTACTACTTCTTGTTTGACACCAACTATTTTTGCTCCATCTTCTAATCTGTCTATTTCAGTAATGATAGGTTTTAAATCTTTTTTCCATTTTCTTTCTCATCATTAGGAATGTATGAAACTAGTTTGTCCATTTATGATTTACTAATTCATCTGCTTCTTCATCTAAACTTATATTTTTACAACTACCTGCTTTATGTTGTACATTATCGAATTTGTTCTTATTTTTTATTTTATTTTTTCTCTCAGTTGTTCCCAGTTGTTCCGATTTGTTCTCTTTTGTTCAGGATTGTTCCCGTTTGTTCCCATTTGTTTTTGTTTTACATACAATCTTAATGCCAACTGAATTTAGACCCATATGGAGGGAATTTCTGGAAATACTTTTAGATTTGCAAAATTCTGTCTTTGTTAGTTTTTTATTTACGGTCGAATTGAGATATTCAATGGCAAAATTACGATTTCTCATTTGAGTTACTTCATTGAAATTTTTTGGTATATTTAGTTTTTTATCTTGAGTAAAAGTTTTGTACCTAACTATTTTTAAATTGTTGGAGTTCAGATGGTTGTCTTGTTTTTAATGGTGTGTAATATTCGGCCACTATTTTGTTTTCTCTAGTATTGGTAATTTTTTTAATTTATTGTAAAAAAATTATTTAATCATTAAATTTATTATGCTTTTGATAAGTGACAAAGATTCCTACCTGATAGAAGTAATTGTTTTATTGCTAGTTGAAACTTTCAAAGTTGTTTATAAAATTGCGTCCAAGTACAAAATAATTGTGAATAGGTGAAATTGTATGTGTTAGGATTGAAAACCAGAATTGAAAAAAAAACTTAATAAAGGAAATTCACACATTTACGAAATATGATTACTAAAAATAGGAGACTAATTTTAGAAATATAACCGGTATTTACAACCAACAATGCATCCGCTGCGCCAGTCAATTGAACACACGCAATTACAGGGTAAAACATGAGATTTCAAGTAGGGATGTCGTACCCGGTCTAAAATCAAACCCGGGTACCCGAAAACAGTACCCGGGTACCCGAAGATTTTACATTTTGCCTTATTATTTTCTGGCGAATGAAAATATTTCCATACAGGCGATTTTTTTGATGACATTGTTTTTTTATTTGTACTTTTGTAGTTTTATACAATGTTCAAGCTCTATGAGTCTATGATCTACGCATATTAACACCGCAAGTTTTCAACTGAACTAATTTGAAATACTACCTACTCGCCAATTCAAACTGCAAGTCCTAAATATTTTCACACTTCCAAGTGCTATCAAATTCAAGTACGTGAGTTTTGATGTTTATGTTACTTCAACCCGTACTGCTGCAATTTAATGGTACTATTGACGGGTTGAATATTTCCGTGAAGCGGATTTATTGCCTTATATGAAACAAGAATCAACATTATGTGGTATGGTGGGTTGATTCTTGTTATTACTGCATTGTTGTGTTTTTCTAAAGCTTATTTCTATTGTTTTTTAGTTTTTATTATCTTCTCCGAAAAAGGCTGGGCATTACATAATTTACTAGTCGGGTACCCGGGTCCTGAAAATATACCCGGGTTGTCTATTACCCGGGTCGGCCCGGGTACCCGGGTATCGCCGACATCCCTAATTTCAAGCAATCTTTCCAAAACGGTTTAGTTTCACTATTATTATGTGTTTTATTATTACATGTATTAATAATCCAATAAAATTCGCTATAGTCCCATTAATGTTTATTAATTTATTTATTCATTACTAATACCTCTATTACAGACATCTTATGGATGAGAGAGACAAGAAAAGAAGAAGAATGAATACGGAGGGTGAATCTGTCAACCGGGATCATGACAACGAAAAAACTGATGGTGCCCAAATTGTTGCTACCGATAATAGACCAACAAAGGTAATATAACGAATTGATTGACCAACATAATTATGGTAATGTAGTTTTTTGTCTTTGTTTTACATATGCGTTCTGTTTTATGCTTTGATTCGTTTTGCTGATTTATTGTTTTTCATGCATATTTAAGTGTGGTTAATAGCTAGTTAAATTAATGAATTTTTTTTATTTTGTTTATAGGATCCGGACACATTAGATTCATTAGATATCGCCGATTTAAGTACAACAGATTTTAAGATTGTCAAAAAAAAACTCACCTTTGTAGATAAGAGCGAGGGCATAAAACGTTTTTTTGAATGTGGAGCATCTGGGATCCAGATAACAGCCCCGAGGCGATTTGGAAAATCAACATTTATGAATATGCTCGAGGTATTTTTGATGATAACAATGGATGAAGATGCAAAGCCAATTTCAAATCCAGAAAGTTCTGATAATTACAAGATGTTTATGGATTTAAAGCTAGGTCAAAACCATGGTGATTTTGTTAAGGAACATTGTGGTCAATATCCTGTGATTTCGATGAGCCTAAAAAGTGTAGAAGGTGAAACAGAAACAGATCTTTTAAATAGCCTAAAGCAAATGATTTGTAACACATTCAAGAAGCATCTTTACTTGCTTGAGAGAGCTCCTGATGGTTCTAAGAGCTTTAAAAATAAGGAAATAGACGGCATCCAAACATTTTTGAATTATTGTGAAGATGATAGGTTGAAAGAACTGTCCGAAGCGCGTGTAACAAATTCTTTGAAATTCTTGTCTAGAATCTTGTACACTCACTTTAACAAGAAAGTTGTTATACTTGTAGACGAGGCCGACGCGCCCATTATGAAAGGTATTACATCCAATATGGGAGATGAAACCCTGAAATACCTCATGCGTCGTCTTATGGCTATGTTGTCAGCAGGCTTGAAGGATAACGAGTTTTTGGAACGTTCATTAGTTTGTTCTTGCGTTCACTTATTAGCAGGCGTACATTCCTGGGAGATAAACAATCAATATCATGCTCGGTTCCTCCAAGAAAAAGGTTTTTCTGAAACATATGGATTCACAGAACAAGAAGTACATAATCTGTTAGAGAATGCTGCATTTCGAGAAGTGAATGATTTTGATGGTGTTAAAAAGTGGTATAATGGATACCAAATGTTAAATAAAGATGGGGCACCGATTTACAGTGGCTGGTCTGTTATAAGTTATTTGAGCAAGAGTATTGAAGAAGGGAAAAAAATGTTTGGCAATTATTGGGCTACGTCAGGCTTACTGGATATTTTAAAAAAATTGTTTGTGAATCATGAGATACAAGAGAGAATCAACGACCTTATTAAAGACAAGAATATTTCAATAGAAGCAGCTGAGCCAACAGTTGCTAATATATTGGAATTGAAAAATACGATTTCTTATCCATCTAGTAAGTTGAATAAGTCACAAGTGGATTTCTTCTTGCAGCTACTGTGGGATCATGGTTTGTTGAATGCAATTGAGGAGAATTGGGATATTGTAGTACTAAAGATACCAAACTTTGAGATCAAGACGGAAATCCAACGTAAATGTTACACTCAATCACTTTTTGAAGCCAAATATAACCTCAAACCTGAGAATATAGACAGATACATACAAGCACTGAATCAACTGCTACTAACAAGTAGTAATGAACAAGAAAGTGATGAAGAAAAAGGTGAAATAGAGGAATCTGAGGAAGGGACAACTGAAAAATGTGAAGAAGCAATGGGCAACCTTGTTAATGCGGTTTCACTTCTTTTCTCAGGTGATGCGGCAATTCCAGTTAATGAGTCAGAGTTACATCACATACTGTTTTGTTTAACATATAATAATGAGCTTTTCTCAACACACTCTAGTAGGCCAGTTGTGAAAGTATCAGAAGAGTTGCGAGATACCGACAAACTTAAGAAGCTTTATCCACACCAGGCTAAGACAAGTTCTCAAAGTAACGGAAAAGAGAAACGTGGAAGAAAAAATGAGTGGGATATATGTGTGACTCGTGGAACAGGTGGAGTCATATTGGAATTAAAATTACTCAAGGATAACGCAAACGAAAATTCAAGAGCTGCGCTTCAAAAAATTATTGACAAAAATTATTATACGCTTTTTGACAAAGACGAGTATAAGCATGTTAGAACCAAAATCTATGTTGGTCTGTGTTTTAAAAAAAACTTGGATGTGGCAGCGCATTACTTAGTCGACAATATTGATATAAACAAAGCAAAAATTGTATGTAGAAACAAATAGGTTTTTTTTTATATTTTTTGTTTACTAAGTGTATGTATTTTAATTTCAGTTAGTTTATAAAATAATCTAAGAATCTTTGTATATTTTATATTAATAAATAATAATTAATAATAATTGTATATTTTTATTAACAATAAAATATTTCGGTAAAAATTTTTAAAATAAAATGTCACAAAATCAACTTTTCAATAAGTTGTCTAGCTCTAGCCAACTGATAGATTTTATATAAAAGTAATAGATATTTAATTGTATCACAAATAATGCTGTTGAGACATGTTAATTTAACACAATAATGACCTGTTCTGTTAATTTGCCAAAGGCTCATGAGTCGAAGACGAATTCAGGATTCATAGTTGTGCCGATGATTCTCCTCGATAGACATACCAATAAACGGTATAAGCTGTCGTCAAAGAGGAGATGCTAGAAGAATAGATTGACTAAATATTGGGGTGTTGAAAACCGAGGGATTTAAATAAGAATTTACTAAGTTTTTAAAGTGTCTAATTGGTCTAAATTAGGATATTATGAAAAAACAGATAAAGCTATCAGAATCCATGTAGACGAAGAAGACAAAGTATGGAAAAATTTAAACTTCCCCATTGGGGGGGGGGGGGGGGAGATAGGCTGTTGAATGGTAATGAAAAATAACCAATATTCATCAGTGAATCTGGATACAAGACTTTTTTTAAATTTTATCAGTTATTATCCTGATCCATCAATGAAAAGCAGTGCCCTAACGTCCTGGTCCAGAAATAAAAATCCATTTGGAGGGTTCGAAAACCTGATAAATTTGAATGAGACTTTTGGCTCTTTCAATGATTTTTGCATGTGTTAATTGGCTTGGTCCAGAAATAAAAAGTCATTTTGGGGTGTCTAAAACAATGGATTTTGTAAGGTCTTTTTTGGGTGCTTTTAAGGAAATTATGTTTGATTTTGGATGATTTTAAACTGTTTTCTCATGTGCTCAATTTCTGATGGGCTATATATTTTTGGGGCGTATAAAAATTCATGATTTTAGGTCTTTTTCGGTTGTTAACTTTTGGGAAAACAAATTTTTTGGATTCTGCCTTGTTTTGTAAGGCGACAAATATACCTTTTTGATTTGGTGTTGTTTTTCCCTTTTTTTTGCATGCGCCAAATGGTTTAGTCCAGAAATAAAAAGCCATTTTGGGGTGTGTAAAAACAAGGTATTTTATTAGTTTTTTAGGGCGTTCTTGAAGTAATTTTGCATTATTTTGAGAGATTTCAACAGTTTTTTCGTGTGGCCAATTTTTGGTGATCTACCGATATTTGGTACTTTTGGGGTGCATAAAAGTTAATGCTTTTTAAAGGGTTTTAGGTCTTTTTCGGTTGTTGACTTTTGAGAAAACCGCTAAATTTGTAAGATTCTACCGTTTTTTAAGACGCCAAATGTTCTGGTCCAGAAGTAATAATTTATGTCCTACTCTAACAATCTTGAAATTCTTTTGAATGTTAAATGACACTACAATTAGAGGCTAACCACGTAGCAACCAGAAAATTATTGTGAATATGAAGTCTCTAAAGTTGGAGACTTAATAGTGTAGTATACATAATATTATATTTATTGTAAAGGCACTACATTTGGAGACTAAATTTAGAAACAAATATTTTTGAAATTGCTATGAATGTGAAGACACTAAATTTACAGACTAACAATCATAAAACTATTTTATGTGAAGTCACTACATTTAGAAACTAACAATTCAACAGTCCTACAATTATGTATTGTGCGTATGAGGTTACCTATTTTAGATACTAAAAGTTTTGAAATTACTAAGAATTGGAAGATACTAAATTTAGAGACTAACATTCTTGATAACATGAAGCTACTATATGTAGCGACTAACAATGTAACAATCACAAAATTATTGAATGTGAAGTCACATTTAGTAACTAACAAAAACGATATAACAATCCTAAAATTATTTTGAATGTGAAGTGACTAAATTTTGAGACTAATATTATTGAGCATATTGTGAATGTGAATGCACTACAATTAGGGACTAACAACGCTTTCATCATAAAATTGTTGTGAATATGAAGTCACTACATTTAGGGACTTAATAGAGTAATATTCATAAAAAAAATTTTTTGTTTTTTTTTGGGAAGTCAGGAAATTTTAAATTACAAATATAGTGGCCATCCTGAGTGCAATAATCACAAAATTATTTTGAATGTGAAGTCACTAAATTTAGAAACTAACATTCTTTAAATTATTGTGAATGTGAAGTAATTAAATTCAATAACTAACATATGAAATTGTTGTGGATATGAAGACACTAAATTTAGAGACTAACACTGTAACAATAATAAAATTATTTTTAGTGTGAACTCACTAAACTTAGAAACTAACATTCATGAAATTATTTCGTATGCGAATTGACTAAATTTTGAAACTTCACATTCACAAAAAAACAATAATGTGTTGATACACTAAATTTGGAGAATAACAATGTATCAGTCATAACATTATTGTGAATGGGAAATTACTAAATCTGGTAACAATAATATCTGAATCAAAGAAAAATTCTTTGGTGTGCCGCAAGGAAGTGTGATAGATCCACGCCTTTATCACTTTATGTCACTACTGTAGTAACAGAGTTTTCAGAGTTTGCAATTGCAGTGATGATCGCAAAGTTTTCATCAAATATAGCGCTGGGACTAATTGTGGATATTATATAAAAGTAACACTGGATTAATTTATTAGTAACAGATAATAATGTTACCGTCCACGGCGATATTGAATTGCACGTGAACATAAATTTACAAAACTCATAGGTATAGATTACCTTGTTCTTCGTATATGAAGAAATGGACGATCATATATTGTAATGCTACTGTCTAGTACATTTTACGAAAAATTGATATGTTTATATATTCCAGAGCGATAATTCATATGAATATTTCAATAATCAAGTTGATGGAATGAAGCTGCGATTGTTTATATTGATTTGTTTTAAAGAAGTTGAACAGGCAAAAACATTTGATGCTAAAAGATAATGTCGTGGTATATCCTAAAGTACCTTGCATTTCTACCTAACCTCGCTGTCTTGTTATTTATTGAAAAGCTTCTAATATTGTCATTTTTCATGTTTTCTCATTCTCTGTGTTCACAAAAGTGAGGCATGAACGTCGATTCCTCTGTCAGCTCCCGGTCCATTTTCATGTTTGAAAAATTAACTGGTTCAAAGATATAAATACACCGATCGACAAAAAAAGTGGGACAGTTAGTTTTATAAGTTATTTTAAAAATAAATGTATAATATGCCTTGAAATGCTTAATTGCTGCCTTAATTTATCAAAATACGCTAGTTTTAGTCTTCATGTTGATATTTAATTCGAAATTCCTTCAAATTTTAACAAATATCTGAACATCATCTAGTCGACGTATGTGCATATTTTGTTAAGTTATTGTTTTCGTTGTTTCGTGTTGTATCTGTCAGTTTATGTCAAATGCATGAATATTAATCTTTCCCTTTTTACTTCCCTTTACAATAAAGGAAGTCTTGGATTCACCCCAAAAATTCGAAATTGAGTTTTCAACAGATCTTCCAAGTTTTCGAGTCCCCTGAACCCAAAAAACATATTTTTTTTCATTGGTCTGTCTGTCTGTCTGTGAACAGAATATCTCAAAAACGAAAAGAGGTATGGGGTTGAAACTTCATATACAGGGTGTTAGTAAATAAGTGCGACAAAATTAAGGGGGTGATTCTGCATGGAAAAATAATGATATTTTGTTATATAAATGTATATTCGCAAATGCTTCGTTTCCGAGCCACAGTTAGTTAAAGCTTTTCTTAAAAATTGATAATTTTTTTATTGCTCTGAAACCGGTCAAGATATGCAAATGAAGTTTAGTGGGTTTTAACAGGTACTTATAGCACATTCTTTGATATGCAATTAAGTATGTTATATTCATCATTGGCGCGCATACGGGTAATGATCCCGATATTTTTATAGAAAAAAATGGTACGCCACTGAGATATTTCAAAATAAAAATTAGTTTTTAATTTCTCGTTCAATTTGTGACAAAAAAAGCTTTCTTGTCATTTTTTTGTAGGTAGCGCCATTTTTATGCAAAAAATAAGACATCTTAGCGCGTATTTTTAATTTCTATTAATAGATTATCAAGAATTAACTAATACAGTAACATTAAACCAGAACAGTAACAGCAAACAACACGAGTAGGCAGTAGAAGTTAAAAATACGCGTTAAGAGGTCTTATTTTTTACATAAAAATGGCGCTACCTACAAAAAAATGACAAGAAAGCTTTTTTGTCACAAATTGAACGAGAAATTCAAAACTAATTTTTATTTTGAAATATCTCAGTGGCGTACCATTTTTTTCTATAAAAATATCGGGATCATTACCCGTATGCGCGCCAATGATGAATATAAAATTCTTAATTGCATATCAAAGAATGCGCTATAAGTACCTGTTAAAACCCACTAAACTTCATTTGCATATCTTGACCGGTTTCAGAGCAATAAAAAAATTATCAATTTTTAAGAAAAACTTTAACTAACTGTGGCTCGGAAACGAAGCATTTGCGAATATACATTTATATAAAAAATATCATTATTTTTCCATGCAGAATCACCCCCTTAATTTTGTCGCACTTATTTACTAACACCCTGTATAAGTTTTGTGTACTATGTAGATGCGACAGCAAGCTTTTGAAGAAAATCGCATAACCGGAAGTAGGTGTTTACTCTTGCGATTTTTCAGTTTTTTTTCATTTTTTTCAAAAACGGCTCTAACGATTTTTTTAATCTTTACGTTTTTATGACATTTTTAGTGTGTATTGATGTGAGATAGGTAATTTTCCAGTTGAATACTTCTAAAATGGGTTTCTTTTGTTTTTTTTCCTATTTTTTTATTAACTCCTATTTTAAATAGAACACCCGGTATATTATTACATTTTTGAATTCAGCTTAAAATTCTAGAGAATATTTGTCTCTTGAACTAACGCCCTATTTTGTACCGTTTTTGAAGAATTTGTAATTTTTGACAAATGCTTAAAAATTAAAAATCAAATTTTTTGCTAATTATAAGATCACTGTAAAAGGAAGTTGTATGAGTGTATCACACCAGATTTTTATGTTTAATTTGGTTAATGTTTGTTCAATTTAACACATTTATTTATTGATACTTGTTTATGTTGATTAAAATCTTGAATTTGTTGTGTTCTATATTTTACTGTTACTGCGTGATTGTATAAAAGTAATAATTTACTGCTAGTGTCTCAGGCTGTTTCAAAATTATGAAAATATTAAGTGTCCCACTTTTTTTGCCTTTCAGTGTATATAATAACTATAAAAAAATGTTGATATCATTTGCATAGTCTTGCAATTGTGAATGAATTGAAAAATAAATTATTTGGTGTGTCACAAGGAAATGTAGAACCTCACTTTTCTCGTCTTATATTAATACAACATATAGTATGAGCAAAAAGTAACTCCATCAAAGATACCTTTGCAATTTTGAAGTCATGTGTATTATAACACCAGAAAATTAGAAGCTATCATTTGACATTTGTTATTATGTAATAATTTTTTGTCAATAATTTTTGAATAATTTATTTTTAAAATGTTACCGGAACATAAAATATTTATAATAGAAGCATATTTTCGAAATGGACAATGGTAATTGGCAGTACTCTGCACATGCTTGTTTAAACGAATTTAGAGAAAGATTTCCTAACATTGAAATATTAGCAACAGACTCTTTTTATCAAGTACGACATTCTGTAGCTGTTGCTAAGTAAGAACTGGTAGACCACATGCAGAGCTGGGCAGTACTTGAGTAAAAGTACTCAAACACTGTACTCTAAGTACAATTCGGGTACTCTGTACCCGGTACCCAGTACAATTTTCAATAAAGTACTCTGTATTCGTACCCGTCATCACATTGGGTAGAAGTATCCGATACCCGCGTCTTTTATGAGTACATTTGTCCGAGTACTTTAATACACAACGCGCAAGTGAGCCACGCAAGTCTGGACTTGGTTGTGTTTGACGGTGTCGCCGGTGTCTGTACGAGAAGGCGCAACGACTGACAAGCTGACAACACTCTAACCCTCCAACGATTCAAATACAACACTTTATCATAACTAACCCTATAAGCTGCCGCTACTGTGGTTTTCTTAAAGACTTGAGCACTCGAGGTAGGGGGCATATTGATATTGTATTATTACTTATATATTTTTGTTGGTTGTACAAAGGAATGTAATAAACTGATAAACTGTTTTGTTTATTTTGCTTATTATAAACCGAAAACAATGTTAAGTAAAAGTGGTGAAAGAAGAAACATGTACTTGCAAATAGTACTCTTGAAATTCGAGTACTTGTACTCGGAGTACTGTACTCGACAGGGTGTGCAATGAGTATAGTACTCGGTACTCTGTACTCGTTCTTCAGTTAAGGCATGTACCTGGTACTCGGTACCCGAGTACAATTTATCAGTACCCGGCCCAGCTCTGACCACATGTGAGAACTGCGGAACAAAGTGCAGATGACCAAAATCGAATGCAAAACGAACCCTCGACATCAATCCGAAGGCTTGCTTAAGAAGTGAATTTGAGTTATGGTACTTCTAAAAACGATTTAAATATATATGCATACAGACTACAAATGTATCAAGAGCTCTTACCTCCAGATTACAATATAGAAATTTTATACTGGGACCGGTTTTTGCAACATTTAAATAATGATGTTTTGGATTTTACTTTCTTCTGATGAGTCGTTTTACTTAAATGGCTACATTAATTCATAAGTAATGCGCTTATGGAGCGCTATTGATAATTCACATTTCATTTGTGAAACTTCTTTGCATTGCCCTAAAATAGACGTTTGGGTAGCGTGCTCTCGCCGGAAAATTATCGGACCAATATTCTTTGAAGATGCAATAAATGCCGAAAGATATCAAAATAACATTCTTGAAGAATTTGTGAATCAGCTCCATGACGGTGAAATTCGACAAGAATACTTCCAACCAGATAACGCAACACCTCATGTAGCTGGAACCACGTTGGAACATCTACAGTTCTTTGATGACCGATTAATTTCAAAAGGTCTTTCGCCAGCCAGATCTTGTGATCTCATCCTTTTGGACTTCTTTTTATTTTCACTACGAAAAAATTCCGTATTTAAAACACCTGTTCATACAATGTTAGAACTTCTTCTTCTTCTTCCTCTTTTTGTAAGGCGAAACGCCTGTTTATTCTGGGTTGCATTCCTCTGTTTGTGTCTTTAACTTTACTGGTCTTGTGATACTGACTGCCAGCTATCGCTGTTAGAACTGAAAGAAGGAATCACCCAGGCAAGTAATGCAATAACACCTGAATTGTTGCAACGTGTATTCGAAAACATGAAACGACGAAGAAGAAGGAAGGCATTTTCGGCACCTCTTGTAAATGTGTATAAACTGTAACATGTTAACATTTCCAAACATTTAATTTGTTTACAGACTGAAGTGAGGTTATGTGCCTAACCTGCAATTTAATTTAGTAGTGTCTCCATTAACACAAACGAGATACTAATTTTAATTCATTAATTTTGTTCTAAATGCTCTCCCTTGTAATTTTAATTTTTCATTTATTAAATTTAGGAAGTTTCCTTACAAGACTGGATTTTTTAATTTAAACGTCAGTAACGTCATTGACAAGAATCAACACAAAGCAACGCTAAAATTGGCAAAACTGCTTTTTTTAAATCATTAGAAAATTTATTTTCGTCGGGTTTTTCTGTAAACGACTTTTGTCACTTTGACATTTAAAATTAAATTGTCAGTTTTTCTTTTTTGAAACTGAATACGCGTAAAAATGGAATCTTTTAAAATTAAATGTAAAAAAAACATTTTTAAAGTGTGCAGAGGAACTGTTGGATCTGCATCTTAACACACAAGAAGAAGACGTTTACGAAAGATCAGCAAGAGCTTTTGATGTACAGTCGTGTGCAAATAAATCTGGGACAGTGTTTTTTTCACATGCAGATTCAGTTAAGAATTGAAGAATATCTCCATGGATTTCCTGCTATCAGAAAGAGTTACATTAAACTTTAACAGGTACTGAAACCCGTAACTCTCTCTGACAAGAGGAAATCCATAGAAATATTCTTCAAATTCTTAACTGAATCTGCATGTGAAAAAAACACTGTCCCAGATTTATTTGCACACGACTGTACATAGAACTTTTAATGCCAGATTTTAAATTTCCCACCAATTTTTAGTTCTATAAAGTATAAGCATGTTAGAACCAAAATCTATGTTGATCTGTGTTTAAAAAAAAACTTGGATGTGGCAGCGCATTGCTTGGTCGACAATATTGATATAAACAAGGCAAAAATTGTATGTAGAAACAAATAAGTTTTTGTTATATTTTTTCTTTTTTTTTTGTTTACTAAGTGTATGTATTTTCATTTCAGTTAGTTGATAAAATAATCTAAGAGTCTTTGTATATGTTATATTAATAAATAATAATTAATAATAATTGCATATTTTATTAATAATAAAATATGTTGGTACAAATTTTTAAAATAAAATGTCAGAAAATCAACTTTTCAATAAGTTGTCTAGCCAACTGATAGATTTTATATAAAAGTAATAGATAGTTAATTGTTGCTGTGTCGTTACTGGGATGGGTTGACTCGATTAATAAGCTACTAAATATGGACTACTTCTTTATTCAGTTGACTACATTACTGACGTACAAGCAATACATTAATTATGTGTTTTGGCGCACACTCGTGTTGTACTTATAATATACAACTCCAAAACCTATACATACATTACTAACTTATACTAGATATAACATACATACATAGCATATCTCCCTTTTTAGATTTCTTATCTACTACTTGTTAAAGGTTTAGCCGCTGTGGTGGCTTAACTACCCTAGAACTCCGACGTCTAACTAATGGAGATGGGATAGTTACATTCGGTGAAGGATTGGGATTAGGCATTTCATCGTTTGGTTGGGGGTTCTCTTTAGGCAACTCACCATTGGGATTCTCTATTTCCTCAAGTGTTGGCTCCAAGGGAATTTCGGTTATATCCTCATTGATATCAATACTTGTAGTGGGATATGACATTGGGACTCCCTTATCAGCGATGTCGCTCTGAAGATAACTTTTTTTTAACCCATCAGCATGTGTGAGTTTTACTTTGCCATCCGTCATTATCAAGTAAGTTACGGAACTCAATCTCTTCATAACTTTCCCTCTTTTCCAATTGGCGTCTTTCCCTCTTTGTGTATGCACCAACACTTCTTCACGTTCGACAAAGGTTCTCATTTTTCCCCTGTTTTTATCTTCATTTTCTTTTATCTTGTGTTGACTGTCTTTCTTTTCCTCTACTGGTTTCTTCTTCAACATTGTTATTCTGGTTCTCGGGACTTGTTTTAACATTAGTGATGCGGGACTAACACCTGTTATTGAGTTGGGTGTGGTTCGATATTTCAATAGAAAATTATCTATCAGTAGTTGTAAATTCTTCTGACTATCAATTTTCTGGCCTCCATGTAGTCCCTTCATCAGACACTTCTTTATAGTTTGTACTTGCTTTTCTGCCATTCCGTTTGAACATGGATGTAATGGTGGTGCGAACGTGCATTTTATCCCATTTGATTTACAGAATAGTTGATATTCAGCTCCAAAAAATGGTGGACCGTTGTCGGAAACTATTTCTTCTGGGATACCAAAGCATACAAAACTTTGGCGTAATTTTTCTATAGTCTTTTCCGCATTTGTTCCGCTGCGCATGATGTACACGTCTAGCCATTTGCTATGACTATCGACAAGTAATAACAAATGATACTCTTTAAATTGCAAAAAATCTACGTGGACTCTTGTCCAGCATCGTGAAGTTTTGGGCCATGGCGTATATGGAACAGATACTGGTTTATTTTGCTGTAATTGACATGGTTCACATCTCTTCACAAATTCTTCAATATCCATATCTATATTTGGCCACCAAAATTCACTCCTAGCTACTAGCTTCATTCTGACCACACCAATATGTTGATCGTGTAGCAATTCTAAAACTGAATTTCTCAGCTCAGTTGGTATTATTAACCGGTTGCCCCACCAAAGGCAATTATCATCTAATGAAAGTTGTAATCGTTTGTCAAAATAGGGTTTAAGGCCGACATCAGTATTTTTATCTGGCCAACCGATTCTAGTAAGTTCTAACACTTTTACAATAACCTTATCTTTCTTTGAACTTTTAGCTATATTCATCAGGTTGATTGGTACTTCGTAATGGTCTGAAAATGAATATATGGGTTCTTCTAAAATGTCTTTTGATGGTAAACGACTCAAGCAATCTGCATTTGCAAGTTCCTGACCCTTCCGATACTGAATATCGTAATCAAAGGTTGATAATTCAAGTGCCCAACGTTGTAGCTAGAGTGGGTATGTTAGTCTTAGGATTCAGTATAGTTTTTAGTGGTTGGTGGTCAGTAACTAATATGAACTTCCTCCCGTATATAAATCTGTGAAATTTCCGCACTGCAAATATTATCGCTAGCGCTTCCTTGTGCAACTGCGGATAATTTCTTTCATTTGGAGCAAGTGTACTCGATGCAAACATAATTGGATGTTCAACCCCATTTATAATGTGACTCATCACTGCACCTACACCATAGGGTGATGCATCTGCTGCTATTACTATAGGTTTCCTAGCATCATAGTGAACTAATGCTGGACTATCAATAATCATTCCTTTACACTTTTCAAAAGCGTCCTGACAATCTTTTGTCCATTTAAACTCAACATCTTTGCGTTCTAAATCATATAACACCTTCAAATGTGATGAAATCATGGGCAAAAACTTGTGATAGTAATTAACCATTCCCAGAAATGATTTTAACTGACTTACATTTTCTGGTGGTTTTGACTTCCCTATTTGCTCTAGTTTTGACTGTAGCGGTTTAATACCCTGACTATCCAAAATATGACCAAGACATTCGACACTTTTCTTAAAGAACGAGCATTTCTCCATGTTTATTAATATGTTATAGTTCTTTAACCGCTCTAGTACCGTTCTCACATTCTTTCCACAATCATCTAAGGTTTTTCCTGCTATAATCACATCATCAATATAACATGCACACAATGGAATTCCGCTTAGTACCCTGTCCATTATTGACTGAAAAATGGCTGGTGCCGACGTGATACCAAATGGTAACCTTGTAAATCTAAATAATCCTAAATGTGTGTTAATTGTGAGTAATTCTTGACTTCCTGGACTTACTTCCAATTGCAGATAAGCGTTTGACAAATCTAAAGTGGTAAAGTACTCTCCCCCACTTACTGCATTAAAAATATCTTCACATACTGGTAACGGATAGTGCTCCACTTTCAGGTTTGGGTTAATTGTGACTTTGAAATCTACACAGATTCTGACTTGCTTCGAAGCCTTTCTTGGGACGATAACAATCGGACTTGCCCATTCTGAATATTTGACTGGTTTTAATATTCCCGCTTCTACCATAGACATTAATTCCCTTTCTACCGCCTCTTTTATGGAATATGGGACTCGGTAAGCTTGGTGGAAGATAGGAGTAACATTGTCTTTTAATATTAAATTTGCTTGGAAATTTTTGATGGTTGAAGACCTCTCACCCTGCATAACTTGTTTAAAATCTTTTTTTAACTGAACAGTTAATTTTTCTGCCTTAACAATTTCATGCTCTACCACAACAGTTGAAAAGACTGTCCTCCAATCTGGACATAACCTATCTAACCACGTCCTACCTAATAATGGTTGACCTACTGACTCCGTTCCAATTATAACCAACGGTAATTTAGCGGGTGAACATCTAGTATCTGTACTAACATTGACATAAACCTGACCTAACACATTTAACTCGTTACCTGCCACGGTTTTTAATTTAACTTTACATTATTCCCATTTAATATCAGGAAACTTTGCCAAAAATAATTTATCGGACATGACCGACACGCTAGCACCTGTATCAACTTCCATATCACATGGTGTGTTATTAATAAAAACTTGTCTAATTACTGGTGCATATACAGACTGAATATTACTTATGTACTCTACATTTTGGCAAGACATTTCATTACAAGACATATTTGTACTAACTACTTGACTTATCTGACTAAATTGTCCATCGTCGCTTGCTTCAGGACTCCCTTCGGCGCTAGATTGACCTTCATTGACCGCGTTGACCTTCTTGTTTGCCTTCCTGCATACCGTCGACGTATGACCTGTTCTGTTGCATACGAAACACTTCCATTCCTTGGCTGGACACGTACTGGGATTATGATTCCTTCCACATCGGAAACATTGACTCTGGCGGAAATGCTTCTGTTTTTCTACGTTCGATGAGGTTGCAGCTTTAGGCTTAGATTTGGACTGAAATACCTTATCTACACTCAGAGGTTTTAACAATTTAGCTTGTTTCTCTGCTGATTCCATATTTAGCGCAATTTTGCAGGCTCCATTGAATGACAACTCCGTTTCTCCTAGTAGTTTCCTTTGAGTAGCTTCATTTTGTATGCCGCATACTAATTTATCTCGCAGTGCTTGCTCGAGAAACGTCCCGAAATCGCACGACTTCCCCAGCTTCCGAATTTCGACAATGAAATCGGCTATTGACTGCCCTGGCTTTTGAACTGCTTTGTAGAATTCAAATCTTTCTGCTATAACTGACTTTGTTGGCGAATAGTGTTTTGATAAGACCTCCTTGATTTGTGCGTAGGTCATTTTTGTTGGATCCTTAGGTGACGCTAAATTCTTCAAGGTGCCATACACTTCCGGCCCCACTAATGTTATAAACATCGACCCTTGTATGCTCGAACCTACGTTGTTGACTACGAATAATTGTTCCATCCTCTCTGTATACGAAATGAAATCACCAGCCGACTCGTTGAAATGTTCAATGCTTCCTATTAAGGCCATCTTCGAACTATTTCCTTACCGCCAATGGACTTTTGAGGTTAGCGTTAGACAATTTCTTCCTACAATACGTGGATATCGTAATTATCGCTTTTAGGACTCACCGCCTCGTCGCCAAATATGCTGTGTCGTTACTGGGATGGGTTAACTCGATTAATAAGCTACTAAATATGGACTACTTCTTTATTCAGTTGACTACATGACTGACGTACAAGCAATACATTAATTATGTGTTTTGGCGCACACTCGTGTTGTACTTATAATATACAACTCCAAAACCTATACATACATTACTAACTTATACTAGATATAACATACATACATAGCAATTGTATCACAAATAATGCTGTTGAGACATGTTAATTTAACACAATAATGGGCTGTTCTGTTAAATCCCCTAAGGCTCATGAGTCGAAGGCGAATTCAGGATTGATGGTTGTGCCGATGATTCTCCTCGATAGACATACCAATAAATGGTATAAGCTGTCGTCAAAGAGGAGATGCTAGAAGAATAGATTGACTCTGTAAATATTGGGGTGTTGAAAACCGAGGGATTTAAATAAGAATTTACTAGGTTTTTAAAGTGTCTAATTCGTCTAAACTAGGATATTATGAAAAAACAGATAAAGCTATCAGAATCCATGTAGACGAAGAAGACAAAGTATGGAAAAATCTAAACTTCCCCATTGGGGGGGGGGGGGGGACAGGCTGTTGAATGGTAATGAAAAATAAGCAATATTCATCAGTGAATCTGGATTAAAGTATATTTTTTATGGGGTAAATTTGGGGATGCCAGAATATGTTATAGATGTTAAGAGATTTTACCAAATTTTATTAGATGACAAACTTGGTAATACAGTCAGAGATATACGGTTTTAATTTTTGGTTTAACAAAATTTTTTATTCTAATTTTAAACCTATTCAGACAAGACTTGTTTTTTTTTATTTTACCAGTTATTATCCTAATCCATCAATGAAAAGCAGTGCTCTAACGTCCTGGTCCAGAAATAACAATCCATTTGGAGGGTTCGAAAACCTGATAAATTTGAATAAGATTTTTGGCTCTTTCAATGATTTTTGCATGTGTTAATTGGCTTGGTCCAGAAATAAAAAGTCATTTTGGGGTGTCTAAAAACAACGGATTTTCTAAGGTCTTTTTTGGGTGCTTTTAAGGGAGTTATGTTTGATTTTGGATGATTTTAAACGGTTTTTTCATGTGCCCAATTTCTGATGGACTATAGATTTTTGAGTATTTTTGGGGCGCATAAAAATTGATGATTTTAGGTCTTTTTCGGTTGTTCACTTTTGGGAAAACATATAAATTTTTAGGATTCTGCCTTGTTTTGTAAGGCGCCAAATATACCTCTTTGATTTGGTGTTGGATTTCCCTTTTTTTGCATGCGCCAAATGGCTTAGTCCAGAAATAAAAAGCCATTTTGGGGTGTGTAAAAACAAGGTATTTTGTTAGTTTTTTAGGGCGTTCTTGAAGTAATTTTGCATAAATTTGAAGACACTAAGTTTATAGAGACTAACATTCTTAAAATTATTGTGAATTTGCAGTAATTAAATTTAATAGCTAACATAAGCAATTGCTGTGGATATGAAGACACTAAATTTAAAGACTAACACTGTAACAATCATAAAATTATTTTTAGTGTGAAGTCACAAAATTTAGAAGCTAACAATTTTTTAAAATAGGTAATATGAATGTGAAGACACTAAGTTTCGAGACTAACAATCTTAAAATTATTGTGAATGTGAAGTAATTAAATTCAATAACTAACATATGAAATTGTTGTGGATATGAAGACACTAAATTTAAAGACTAACACTGTAACAAACATAAAATTATTTTTAGTGTGAAGTCACAAAATTTAGAAGCTAACAATTTTTTAAAATAGGTAATATGAATGTGAAGACACCAAGTTTAGAGACTAACAATCTTAAAATTATTGTGAATGTGAAGTAATTAAATTCAATAACTAACATATGAAATTGTTGTGGATATGAAGACACTAAATTTAGAGACTAACACTGTAACAATCTAACAATCATAAAATTATTTTTAGTGTGAAGTCACAAAATTTAGACTAAAATTTTTTTACATTTAATATGAATGTGAAGACTCTAAATGTAGAGACTAACATTCTTAAAATTATTGTGAATGTGAAGTAATTAAATTCAATAACTAACATATGAAATTGTTGTGGATGTGAAGAAACTAAATTCAGAGACTAACACTGTAACAATCAAAAATTATTTTTAGTGTGAAGTCACAAAATTTAGACTAACATTTTTTTACATTTAATATGAATGTGAAGACACTAAATGTAGAGACCAACATTCTTAAAATTATTGTGAATGTGAAGTAATTAAACTCAATAACTAACATATGAAATTGTTGTGGATATGAAGACACTAAATTTAGAGACTAACACTGTAACAATCATAAAATTATTTTTAGTGTGAAGTCACAAAATTTAGAAGCTAACAATTTTTTAAAATAGGTAATATGAATGTGAAGACACTAAGTTTAGAGACTAACAATCTTAAAATTATTGTGAATGTGAAGTAATTAAATTCAATAACTAACATATGAAATTGTTGTGGATATGAAGACACTACATTTAGAGACTAACACTGTAACAATCATAAAATTATTTTTAGTGTGAAGTCACAAAATTTAGAAGCTAAAAATTTTTTAAAATAGGTAATATGAATGTGAAGACACTAAGTTTAGAGACTAACAATCTTAAAATTATTGTGAATGTGAAGTAATTAAATTCAATAACTAACATATGAAATTGTTGTGGATATGAAGACACTAAATTTAGAGACTAACACTGTAACAATCATAAAATTATTTTTAGTGTGAAGTCACAAAATTTAGACTAACATTTTTTTACATTTAATATGAATGTGAAGACACTAAATGTAGAGACTAACATTCTTAAAATTATTGTGAATGTGAAATAATTAAATTCAATAACTAACATATGAAATTGTTGTGGATATGAAGACACTACATTTAGAGACTAACACTGTAACAATCATAAAATTATTTTTAGTGTGAAGTCACAAAATTTAGACTAACATTTTTTTACATTTAATATGAATGTGAAAACACTAAATGTAGAGACTAACATTCTTAAAATTATTGTGAATGTGAAGTAATTAAATTCAATAATTAACATATGCAATTGCTGTGGATATGAAGACACTAAATTTAAAGACTAACACTGTAACAATCATAAACATATTTTTAGTGTGAAGTCACAAAATTTAGACACATTTTTTTACATTTAATATGAATGTGAAAACACTAAATGTAGAGACTAACATTCTTAAAATTATTGTTAATGTGAAGTAATTAAATTTAATAACTAACATATGCAATTGCTGTGGATATGAAGACACTAAATTTAAAGACTAACACTGTAACAATCGTAAAATTATTCTGAATGTAAAGTCACAAAATTTAGAAGCTAACAATTTTTTAAAATAGGTAATATGAATGTGAAGACACTAAGTTTAGAGACTAACATTCTTAAAATTATTGTGAATGTGAAGTAATTCAATAACTAACATATGAAATTGTTGTGGATATGAAGACAGTAAATCTAGAGACTAACACTGTAACAATCATAAAATTATTTTTAGTTTGAAGTCACAAAATTTAGACTAACATTTTTTTACATTTAATATGAATGCGAAGACACTAAATGTAGAGACTAACATTCTTAAAATTATTGTGAATGTGAAGTAATTGAATTCAATAACTAATATATGAAATTGTTGTGGATATGAAGACACTAAATTTAGAGACTAACACTGTAACAATCATAAAATTATTTTTAGTGTGAAGTCACAAAATTTAGACTAACATTTTTTTACATTTAATATGAATGTGAAGACACTAAATGTAGAGACTAACATTCTTAAAATTATTGTGAATGTAAAGTAAGTAAATTCAATAACTAACATATGAAATTGTTGTGGATATGAAGAAACTAAATTTAGAGACTAACACTGTAACAATCATAAAATTATTTTTAGTGTGAAGTCACAAAATTTAGACTAACATTTTTTTACATTTAATATGAATGTGAAGACACTAAATGTAGAGACTAACATTCTTAAAATTATTGTGAATGTGAAGTAATTAAATTCAATAACTAACATATGAAATTGTTATTGATATGAAGTCACAAAATTTAGACACATTTTTTTACATTTAATATGAATGTGAAAACACTAAATGTAGAGACTAACATTCTTAAAATTATTGTTAATGTGAAGTAATTAAATTTAATAACTAACATATGCAATTGCTGTGGATATGAAGACACTAAATTTAAAGACTAACACTGTAACAATCGTAAAATTATTCTGAATGTAAAGTCACAAAATTTAGAAGCTAACAATTTTTTAAAATAGGTAATATGAATGTGAAGACACTAAGTTTAGAGACTAACATTCTTAAAATTATTGTGAATGTGAAGTAATTCAATAACTAACATATGAAATTGTTGTGGATATGAAGACACTAAATTTAGAGACTAACACTGTAACAATCATAAAATTATTTTTAGTGTGAAGTCACAAAATTTAGACTAACATTTTTTTACATTTAATATGACTGTGAAAACACTAAATGTAGAGACTAACATTCTTAAAATTATTGTGAATGTGAAGTAATTAAATTTTATAACTAACATATGCAATTGCTGTGGATATGAAGACACTAAATTTAAAGACTAACACTGTAACAATCATAAAATTATTCTGAATGTGAAGTCACAAAATTTAGAAGCTAACAATTTTTTAAAATAGGTCATATGAATGTGAAGACACTAAGTTTAGAAACTAACATTCTTAAAATTATTGTAAATGTGAAGTAATTCAATAACTAACATATGAAATTGTTGTGGATATGAAGACACTAAATTTAGAGACTAACACTGTAACAATCATAAAATTATTTTTAGTGTGAAGTCACAAAATTTAGACTAACATTTTTTTACATTTAATATGAATGTGAAAACACTAAATGTAGAGACTAACATTCTTAAAATTATTGTGAATGTGAAGTAATTAAATTCAATAACTAACATATGAAATTGTTGTGGATATGAAGAAACTAAATTTAGAGACTAACACTGTAACAATCAAAAATTATTTTTAGTGTGAAGTCACAAAATTTAGACTAACATTTTTTTACATTTAATATGAATGTGAAGACACTAAATGTAGAGACTAACATTTTTAAAATTATTGTGAATGTGAAGTAATTAAATAACTAACATATGAAATTGTTGTGGATATGAAGACACTAAATTTAGAGACTAACACTGTAACAATCATAAAATTATTTTTAGTGTGAAGTCACAAAATTTAGACTAACATTTTTTTACATTTAATATGAATGTGAAGACACTAAATGTAGAGACTAACATTTTTAAAATTATTGTGAATGTGAAGTAAGTAAATTCAATAACTAACATATGAAATTGTTGTGGATATGAAGAAACTAAATTTAGAGACTAACACTGTAACAATCATAAAATTATTTTTAGTGTGAAGCAACAAAATTTAGACTAACATTTTTTTACATTTAATATGAATGTGAAGACACTAAATGTAGAGACTAACATTCTTAAAATTATTGTGAATGTGAAGTAATTAAATTCAATAACTAACATATGAAATTGTTATTGATATGAAGTCACAAAATTTAGACACATTTTTTTACATTTAATATGAATGTGAAAACACTAAATGTAGAGACTAACATTCTTAAAATTATTGTGAATGTGAAGTAATTAAATTTAATAACTACCATATGCAATTGCTGTGGATATGAAGACACTAATTTTAAAGACTAACACTGTAACAATCGTAAAATTATTCTGAATGTGAAGTCACAAAATTTAGAAGCTAACAATTTTTTAAAATAGGTAATATGAATGTGACGACACTAAGTTTAGAGACTAACATTCTTAAAATTATTGTGAATGTGAAGTAATTCAATAACTAACAAATGAAATTGTTGTGGATATGAAGACACTAAATTTAGAGACTAACACTGTAACAATCATAAAATTATTTTTAGTGTGAAGTCACAAAATTTAGACTAACATTTTTTTACATTTAATATGAATGTGAAAACACTAAATGTAGAGACTAACATTCTTAAAATTATTGTGAATGTGAAGTAATTAAATTTTATAACTAACATATGCAATTGCTGTGGATATGAAGACACTAAATTTAAAGACTAACACTGTAACAATCATAAAATTATTCTGAATGTGAAGTCACAAAATTTAGAAGCTAACAATTTTTTAAAATAGGTTATATGAATGTGAAGACACTAAGTTTAGAAACTAACATTCTTAAAATTATTGTAAATGTGAAGTAATTCAATAACTAACATATGAAATTGTTGTGGATATGAAGACACTAAATTTAGAGACTAACACTGTAACAATCATAAAATTATTTTTAGTGTGAAGTCACAAAATTTAGACTAACATTTTTTTACATTTAATATGAATGTGAAGACACTAAATGTAGAGACTAACATTCTTAAAATTATTGTGAATGTGAAGTAATTAAATTCAATAACTAACATATGAAATTGTTGTGGATATGAAGAAAATAAATTTAGAGACTAACACTGTAACAATCAAAAATTATTTTTAGTGTGAAGTCACAAAATTTAGACTAACATTTTTTTACATTTAATATGAATGTGAAGACACTAAATGTAGAGACTAACATTCTTAAAATTATTGTGAATGTGAAGTAAGTAAATTCAATAACTAACATATGAAATTGTTGAGGATATGAAGAAACTAAATTTAGAGACTAACACTGTAACAATCATAAAATTATTTTTAGTGTGAAGTCACAAAATTTAGACTAACATTTTTTTACATTTAATATGAATGTGAAGACACTAAATGTAGAGACCAACATTCTTAAAATTATTGTGAATGTGAAGTAATTAAACTCAATAACTAACATATGAAATTGTTGTGGATATGAAGACACTAAATTTAGAGACTAACACTGAAAATTATTTTTAGTGTGAAGTCACAAAATTTAGAAGCTAACAATTTTTTAAAATAGGTAATATGAATGTGAAGACACTAAGTTTAGAGACTAACAATCTTAAAATTATTGTGAATGTGAAGTAATTAAATTCAATAACTAACATATGAAATTGTTGTGGATATGAAGACACTACATTTAGAGACTAACACTGTAACAATCATAAAATTATTTTTAGTGTGAAGTCACAAAATTTAGACTAACATTTTTTTACATTTAATATGAATGTGAAGACACTAAATGTAGAGACTAACATTCTTAAAATTATTGTGAATGTGAAGTAATTAAATTCAATAACTAACATATGAAATTGTTGTGGATATGAAGACACTAAATTTAGAGACTAACACTGTAACAATCATAAAATTATTTTTAGTGTGAAGTCACAAAATTTAGACTAACATTTTTTTACATTTAATATGAATGTGAAGACACTAAATGTAGAGACTAACATTCTTAAAATTATTGTGAATGTGAAATAATTAAATTCAATAACTAACATATGAAATTGTTGTGGATATAAAGACACTACATTTAGAGACTAACACTGTAACAATCATAAAATTATTTTTAGTGTGAAGTCACAAAATTTAGACTAACATTTTTTT
Organism: Agriotes lineatus; assembly: GCA_940337035.1. Lineage (NCBI taxonomy): Eukaryota > Metazoa > Arthropoda > Insecta > Coleoptera > Elateridae > Agriotes > Agriotes lineatus. Next base: position 193,066 of record CALNHX010000949.1, read on the forward strand.
ACATTTAATATGAATGTGAAAACACTAAATGTAGAGACTAACATTCTTAAAATTATTGTGAATGTGAAGTAATTAAATTCAATAATTAACATATGCAATTGCTGTGGATATGAAGACACTAAATTTAAAGACTAACACTGTAACAATCATAAACATATTTTTAGTGTGAAGTCACAAAATTTAGACACATTTTTTTACATTTAATATGAATGTGAAAACACTAAATGTAGAGACTAACATTCTTAAAATTATTGTTAATGTGAAGTAATTACATTTAATAACTAACATATGCAATTGCTGTGGATATGAAGACACTAAATTTAAAGACTAACACTGTAACAATCGTAAAATTATTCTGAATGTAAAGTCACAAAATTTAGAAGCTAACAATTTTTTAAAATGGGTAATATGAATGTGAAGACACTAAGTTTAGAGACTAACATTCTTAAAATTATTGTGAATGTGAAGTAATTCAATAACTAACATATGAAATTGTTGTGGATATGACGACAGTAAATCTAGAGACTAACACTGTAACAATCATAAAATTATTTTTAGTTTGAAGTCACAAAATTTAGACTAACATTTTTTTACATTTAATATGAATGCGAAGACACTAAATGTAGAGACTAACATTCTTAAAATTATTGTGAATGTGAAGTAATTAAATTCAATAACTAACATATGAAATTGTTGTGGATATGAAGACACTAAATTTAGAGACTAACACTGTAACAATCATAAAATTATTTTTAGTGTGAAGTCACAAAATTTAGACTAACATTTTTTTACATTTAATATGAATGTGAAGACACTAAATGTAGAGACTAACATTCTTAAAATTATTGTGAATGTGAAGTAAGTAAATTCAATAACTAACATATGAAATTGTTGTGGATATGAAGAAACTAAATTTAGAGACTAACACTGTAACAATCATAAAATTATTTTTAGTGTGAAGTCACAAAATTTAGACTAACATTTTTTTACATTTAATATGAATGTGAAGACACTAAATGTAGAGACTAACATTCTTAAAATTATTGTGAATGTGAAGTAATTAAATTCAATAACTAACATATGAAATTGTTATTGATATGAAGACACTAAATTTAAATACTAACACTGTAACAATCATAAAATTATTTTTAGTGTTAAGTCACAAAATTTAGACTAACATTTTTTTACATTTAATTTGGATGTGAAAACACTAAATGTAGAGACTAACATTCTTAAAATTATTGTGAATGTGAAGTAATTAAACTTAATAACTAACATATGCAATTGCTGTGGATATGAAGACACTAAATTTAAAGACTAACATTGTAACCATCATAAAATTATTCTGAATGTGGTCACAAAATTTAGAAGCTAACAATTTTTTAAAATAAGTAATATGAATGTGAAGACACTAAGTTTAGAGACTAACAATCTTAAAATTATTGTGAATGTGAAGTAATTAAATTTAATAACTAACATATGCAATTGCTGCAGATATGAAGACACTAAATTTAAAGACTAACACTGTAACAATCATAAAATTATTCTGAATGTGAAGTCACAAAATTTAGAAGCTAACAATTTTTTAAAATAGGTTATTTGAATGTGAAGACACTAAGTTTAGAGACTAACATTCTTAAAATTATTGTGAATGTGAAGTAATTAAATAACTAACATATGAAATTGTTGTGGATATGAAGACACTAAATTTAGAGACTAACACTGTAACAATCATAAAATTATTTTTAGTGTGAAGTCACAAAATTTAGACTAACATATTTTTACATTTAATATGAATGTGAAAACACTAAATGTAGAGACTAACATTCTTAAAATTATTGTGAATGTGAAGTAATTAAATTTTATAACTAACATATGCAATTGCTGTGGATATGAAGACACTAAATTTAAAGACTAACACTGTAACAATCATAAAATTATTCTGAATGTAAAGTCACAAAATTTAGAAGCTAACAATTTTTTAAAATAGGTTATATGAATGTGAAGACACTAAGTTTAGAAACTAACATTCTTAAAATTATTGTAAATGTGAAGTAATTCAATAACTAACATATGAAATTGTTGTGGATATGAAGACACTAAATTTAGAGACTAACACTGTAACAATCATAAAATTATTTTTAGTGTGAAGTCACAAAATTTAGACTAACATTTTTTTACATTTAATATGAATGTGAAGACACTAAATGTAGAGACTAACATTCTTAAAATTATTGTGAATGTGAAGTAATTAAATTCAATAACTAACATGTGAAATTGTTGTGGATATGAAGACAGTAAATTTAGAGACTAACACTGTAACAATCATAAAATTATTTTTAGTGTGAAGTCAGAAAATTTAGACTAACATTTTTTTACATTTAATATGAATGCGAAGACACTAAATGTAGAGACTAACATTCTTAAAATTATTGTGAATGTGAAGTAATTAAATTCAATAACTAACATATGAAATTGTTGTGGATATGAAGACAGTAAATTTAGATACTAACACTGTAACAATCATAAAATTATTTTTAGTGTGAAGTCACAAAATTTAGACTAACATTTTTTTACATTTAATTTGGATGAGAAAACACTAAATGTAGAGACTAACATTCTTAAAATTATTGTGAATGTGAAGTAATTAAATTTAATAACTAACATATGCAATTGCTGTGGATATGAAGACACTAAATTTAAAGACTAACATTGTAACCATCATAAAATTATTCTGAATGTGGTCACAAAATTTAGAAGCTAACAATTTTTTAAAATAGGTAATATGAATGTGAAGACACTAAGTTTAGAGACTAACAATCTTAAAATTATTGTGAATGTGAAGTAATTAAATTTAATAACTAACATATGCAATTGCTGTAGATATGAAGACACTAAATTTAAAGACTAACACTGTAACAATCATAAAATTATTCTGAATGTGAAGTCACAAAATTTAGAAGCTAACAATTTTTTAAAATAGGTTATTTGAATGTGAAGACACTAAGTTTAGAGACTAACATTCTTAAAATTATTGTGAATGTGAAGTAATTAAATAACTAACATATGAAATTGTTGTGGATATGAAGACACTAAATTTAGAGACTAACACTGTAACAATCATAAAATTATTTTTAGTGTGAAGTCACAAAATTTAGACTAACATTTTTTTACATTTAATATGAATGTGAAAACACTAAATGTAGAGACTAACATTCTTAAAATTATTGTGAATGTGAAGTAATTAAATTTAATAACTAACATATGCAATTACTGTGGATATGAAGACACTAAATTTAAAGACTAACATTGTAACCATGATAAAATTATTCTGAATGTGGTCACAAAATTTAGAAGCTAACAATTTTTTAAAATAGGTAATATGAATGTGAAGACACTAAGTTTAGAGACTAACAATCTTAAAATTATTGTGAATGTGAAGTAATTACATTTAATAACTAACATATGCAATTGCTGTAGATATGAAGACACTAAATTTAAAGACTAACACTGTAACAATCATAAAATTATTCTGAATGTGAAGTCACAAAATTTAGAAGCTAACAATTTTTTAAAATAGGTTATTTGAATGTGAAGACACTAAGTTTAGAGACTAACATTCTTAAAATTATTGTGAATGTGAAGTAATTAAATAACTAACATATGAAATTGTTGTGGATATGAAGACACTAAATTTAGAGACTAACACTGTAACAATCATAAAATTATTTTTAGTGTGAAGTCACAAAATTTAGACTAACATTTTTTTACATTTAATATGAATGTGAAAACACTAAATGTAGAGACTAACATTCTTAAAATTATTGTGAATGTGAAGTAATTAAATTTTATAACTAACATATGCAATTGCTGTGGATATGAAGACACTAAATTTAAGGACTAACACTGTAACAATCATAAAATTATTCTGAATGTGAAGTCACAAAATTTAGAAGCTAACAATTTTTTAAAATAGGTTATATGAATGTGAAGACACTAAGTTTAGAAAGTAACATTCTTAAAATTATTGTAAATGTGAAGTAATTCAATAACTAACATATGAAATTGTTGTGGATATGAAGACACTAAATTTAGAGACTAACACTGTAACAATCATAAAATTATTTTTAGTGTGAAGTCACAAAATTTAGACTAACATTTTTTTACATTTAATATGAATGTGAAGACACTAAATGTAGAGACTAACATTCTTAAAATTATTGTGAATGTGAAGTAATTAAATTCAATAACTAACATGTGAAATTGTTGTGGATATGAAGACAGTAAATTTAGAGACTAACACTGTAACAATCATAAAATTATTTTTAGTGTGAAGTCAGAAAATTTAGACTAACATTTTTTTACATTTAATATGAATGCGAAGACACTAAATGTAGAGACTAACATTCTTAAAATTATTGTGAATGTGAAGTAATTAAATTCAATAACTAACATATGAAATTGTTGTGGATATGAAGACAGTAAATTTAGATACTAACACTGTAACAATCATAAAATTATTTTTAGTGTGAAGTCACAAAATTTAGACTAACATTTTTTTACATTTAATTTGGATGTGAAAACACTAAATGTAGAGACTAACATTCTTAAAATTATTGTGAATGTGAAGTAATTAAATTTAATAACTAACATATGCAATTGCTGTGGATATGAAGACACTAAATTTAAAGACTAACATTGTAACCATCATAAAATTATTCTGAATGTGGTCACAAAATTTAGAAGCTAACAATTTTTTAAAATAGGTAATATGAATGTGAAGACACTAAGTTTAGAGACTAACAATCTTAAAATTATTGTGAATGTGAAGTAATTAAATTTAATAACTAACATATGCAATTGCTGTAAATATGAAGACACTAAATTTAAAGACTAACACTGTAACAATCATAAAATTATTCTGAATGTGAAGTCACAAAATTTAGAAGCTAACGATTTTTTAAAATAGGTTATTTGAATGTGAAGACACTAAGTTTAGAGACTAACATTCTTAAAATTATTGTGAATGTGAAGTAATTAAATAACTAACATATGAAATTGTTGTGGATATGAAGACACTAAATTTAGAGACTAACACTGTAACAATCATAAAATTATTTTTAGTGTGAAGTCACAAAATTTAGACTAACATTTTTTTACATTTAATATGAATGTGAAGACACTAAATGTAGAGACTAACATTCTTAAAATTATTGTGAATGTGAAGTAAGTAAATTCAATAACTAACATATGAAATTGTTGTGGATATGAAGAAACTAAATTTAGAGACTAACACTGTAACAATCATAAAATTATTTTTAGTGTGAAGTCACAAAATTTAGACTAACATTTTTTTACATTTAATATGAATGTGAAGACACTAAATGTAGAGACTAACATTCTTAAAATTATTGTGAATGTGAAGTAATTAAATTCAATAACTAACATATGAAATTGTTATTGATATGAAGACACTAAATTTAGATACTAACACTGTAACAATCATAAAATTATTTTTAGTGTGAAGTCACAAAATTTAGACTAACATTTTTTTACATTTAATTTGGATGTGAAAACACTAAATGTAGAGACTAACATTCTTAAAATTATTGTGAATGTGAAGTAATTAAACTTAATAACTAACATATGCAATTGCTGTGGATATGAAGACACTAAATTTAAAGACTAACATTGTAACCATCATAAAATTATTCTGAATGTGGTCACAAAATTTAGAAGCTAACAATTTTTTAAAATAGGTAATATGAATGTGAAGACACTAAGTTTAGAGACTAACAATCTTAAAATTATTGTGAATGTGAAGTAATTAAATTTAATAACTAACATATGCAATTGCTGCAGATATGAAGACACTAAATTTAAAGACTAACACTGTAACAATCATAAAATTATTCTGAATGTGAAGTCACAAAATTTAGAAGCTAACAATTTTTTAAAATAGGTTATTTGAATGTGAAGACACTAAGTTTAGAGACTAGCATTCTTAAAATTATTGTGAATGTGAAGTAATTAAATAACTAACATATGAAATTGTTGTGGATATGAAGACACTAAATTTAGAGACTAACACTGTAACAATCATAAAATTATTTTTAGTGTGAAGTCACAAAATTTAGACTAACATTTTTTTACATTTAATATGAATGTGAAAACACTAAATGTAGAGACTAACATTCTTAAAATTATTGTGAATGTAAAGTAATTAAATTTTATAACTAACATATGCAATTGCTGTGGATATGAAGACACTAAATTTAAAGACTAACACTGTAACAATCATAAAATTATTCTGAATGTGAAGTCACAAAATTTAGAAGCTAACAATTTTTTAAAATAGGTTATATGAATGTGAAGACACTAAGTTTAGAAACTAACATTCTTAAAATTATTGTAAATGTGAAGTAATTCAATAACTAACATATGAAATTGTTGTGGATATGAAGACACTAAATTTAGAGACTAACACTGTAACAATCATAAAATTATTTTTAGTGTGAAGTCACAAAATTTAGACTAACATTTTTTTACATTTAATATGAATGTGAAGACACTAAATGTAGAGACTAACATTCTTAAAATTATTGTGAATGTGAAGTAATTAAATTCAATAACTAACATATGCAATTGCTGTGGATATGAAGACACTAAATTTAAAGACTAACATTGTAACCATTATAAAATTATTCTGAATGTGGTCACAAAATTTAGAAGCTAACAATTTTTTAAAATAGGTAATATGAATGTGAAGACACTAAGTTTAGAGACTAACAATCTTAAAATTATTGTGAATGTGAAGTAATTACATTTAATAACTAACATATGCAATTGCTGTAGATATGAAGACACTAAATTTAAAGACTAACACTGTAACAATCATAAAATTATTCTGAATGTGAAGTCACAAAATTTAGAAGCTAACAATTTTTTAAAATAGGTTATTTGAATGTGAAGACACTAAGTTTAGAGACTAACATTCTTAAAATTATTGTGAATGTGAAGTAATTAAATAACTAACATATGAAATTGTTGTGGATATGAAGACACTAAATTTAGAGACTAACACTGTAACAATCATAAAATTATTTTTAGTGTGAAGTCACAAAATTTAGACTAACATTTTTTTACATTTAATATGAATGTGAAAACACTAAATGTAGAGACTAACATTCTTAAAATTATTGTGAATGTGAAGTAATTAAATTCAATAACTAACATATGCAATTGCTGTGGATATGAAGACACTAAATTTAAAGACTAACATTGTAACCATTATAAAATTATTCTGAATGTGGTCACAAAATTTAGAAGCTAACAATTTTTTAAAATAGGTAATATGAATGTGAAGACACTAAGTTTAGAGACTAACAATCTTAAAATTATTGTGAATGTGAAGTAATTAAATTCAATAACTAACATATGAAATTGTTGTGGATATGAAGACACTACATTTAGAGACTAACACTGTAACAATCATAAAATTATTTTTAGTGTGAAGTCACAAAATTTAGACTAACATTTTTTTACATTTAATATGAATGTGAAGACACTAAATGTAGAGACTAACATTCTTAAAATTATTGTGAATGTGAAGTAATTAAATTCAATAACTAACATATGAAATTGTTGTGGATATGAAGACACTAAATTTAGAGACTAACACTGTAACAATCATAAAATTATTTTTAGTGTGAAGTCACAAAATTTAGACTAACATTTTTTTACATTTAATATGAATGTGAAGACACTAAATGTAGAGACTAACATTCTTAAAATTATTGTGAATGTGAAATAATTAAATTCAATAACTAACATATGAAATTGTTGTGGATATAAAGACACTACATTTAGAGACTAACACTGTAACAATCATAAAATTATTTTTAGTGTGAAGTCACAAAATTTAGACTAACATTTTTTTACATTTAATATGAATGTGAAAACACTAAATGTAGAGACTAACATTCTTAAAATTATTGTGAATGTGAAGTAATTAAATTCAATAATTAACATATGCAATTGCTGTGGATATGAAGACACTAAATTTAAAGACTAACACTGTAACAATCATAAACATATTTTTAGTGTGAAGTCACAAAATTTAGACACATTTTTTTACATTTAATATGAATGTGAAAACACTAAATGTAGAGACTAACATTCTTAAAATTATTGTTAATGTGAAGTAATTAAATTTAATAACTTATATATGCAATTGCTGTGGATATGAAGACACTAAATTTAAAGACTAACACTGTAACAATCGTAAAATTATTCTGAATGTAAAGTCACAAAATTTAGAAGCTAACAATTTTTTAAAATGGATAATATGAATGTGAAGACACTAAGTTTAGAGACTAACATTCTTAAAATTATTGTGAATGTGAAGTAATTCAATAACTAACATATGAAATTGTTGTGGATATGACGACAGTAAATCTAGAGACTAACACTGTAACAATCATAAAATTATTTTTAGTTTGAAGTCACAAAATTTAGACTAACATTTTTTTACATTTAATATGAATGCGAAGACACTAAATGTAGAGACTAACATTCTTAAAATTATTGTGAATGTGAAGTAATTAAATTCAATAACTAACATATGAAATTGTTGTGGATATGAAGACACTAAATTTAGAGACTAACACTGTAACAATCATAAAATTATTTTTAGTGTGAAGTCACAAAATTTAGACTAACATTTTTTTACATTTAATATGAATGTGAAGACACTAAATGTAGAGACTAACATTCTTAAAATTATTGTGAATGTGAAGTAAGTAAATTCAATAACTAACATATGAAATTGTTGTGGATATGAAGAAACTAAATTTAGAGACTAACACTGTAACAATCATAAAATTATTTTTAGTGTGAAGTCACAAAATTTAGACTAACATTTTTTTACATTTAATATGAATGTGAAGACACTAAATGTAGAGACTAACATTCTTAAAATTATTGTGAATGTGAAGTAATTAAATTCAATAACTAACATATGAAATTGTTATTGATATGAAGACACTAAATTTAGATACTAACACTGTAACAATCATAAAATTATTTTTAGTGTGAAGTCACAAAATTTAGACTAACATTTTTTTACATTTAATTTGGATGTGAAAACACTAAATGTAGAGACTAACATTCTTAAAATTATTGTGAATGTGAAGTAATTAAACTTAATAACTAACATATGCAATTGCTGTGGATATGAAGACACTAAATTTAAAGACTAACATTGTAACCATCATAAAATTATTCTGAATGTGGTCACAAAATTTAGAAGCTAACAATTTTTTAAAATAGGTAATATGAATGTGAAGACACTAAGTTTAGAGACTAACAATCTTAAAATTATTGTGAATGTGAAGTAATTAAATTTAATAACTAACATATGCAATTGCTGCAGATATGAAGACACTAAATTTAAAGACTAACACTGTAACAATCATAAAATTATTCTGAATGTGAAGTCACAAAATTTAGAAGCTAACAATTTTTTAAAATAGGTTATTTGAATGTGAAGACACTAAGTTTAGAGACTAACATTCTTAAAATTATTGTGAATGTGAAGTAATTAAATAACTAACATATGAAATTGTTGTGGATATGAAGACACTAAATTTAGAGACTAACACTGTAACAATCATAAAATTATTTTTAGTGTGAAGTCACAAAATTTAGACTAACATTTTTTTACATTTAATATGAATGTGAAAACACTAAATGTAGAGACTAACATTCTTAAAATTATTGTGAATGTGAAGTAATTAAATTTTATAACTAACATATGCAATTGCTGTGGATATGAAGACACTAAATTTAAAGACTAACACTGTAACAATCATAAAATTATTCTGAATGTAAAGTCACAAAATTTAGAAGCTAACAATTTTTTAAAATAGGTTATATGAATGTGAAGACACTAAGTTTAGAAACTAACATTCTTAAAATTATTGTAAATGTGAAGTAATTCAATAACTAACATATGAAATTGTTGTGGATATGAAGACACTAAATTTAGAGACTAACACTGTAACAATCATAAAATTATTTTTAGTGTGAAGTCACAAAATTTAGACTAACATTTTTTTACATTTAATATGAATGTGAAGACACTAAATGTAGAGACTAACATTCTTAAAATTATTGTGAATGTGAAGTAATTAAATTCAATAACTAACATGTGAAATTGTTGTGGATATGAAGACAGTAAATTTAGAGACTAACACTGTAACAATCATAAAATTATTTTTAGTGTGAAGTCAGAAAATTTAGACTAACATTTTTTTACATTTAATATGAATGCGAAGACACTAAATGTAGAGACTAACATTCTTAAAATTATTGTGAATGTGAAGTAATTAAATTCAATAACTAACATATGAAATTGTTGTGGATATGAAGACAGTAAATTTAGATACTAACACTGTAACAATCATAAAATTATTTTTAGTGTGAAGTCACAAAATTTAGACTAACATTTTTTTACATTTAATTTGGATGTGAAAACACTAAATGTAGAGACTAACATTCTTAAAATTATTGTGAATGTGAAGTAATTAAATTTAATAACTAACATATGCAATTGCTGTGGATATGAAGACACTAAATTTAAAGACTAACATTGTAACCATCATAAAATTATTCTGAATGTGGTCACAAAATTTAGAAGCTAACAATTTTTTAAAATAGGTAATATGAATGTGAAGACACTAAGTTTAGAGACTAACAATCTTAAAATTATTGTGAATGTGAAGTAATTAAATTTAATAACTAACATATGCAATTGCTGTAGATATGAAGACACTAAATTTAAAGACTAACACTGTAACAATCATAAAATTATTCTGAATGTGAAGTCACAAAATTTAGAAGCTAACAATTTTTTAAAATAGGTTATTTGAATGTGAAGACACTAAGTTTAGAGACTAACATTCTTAAAATTATTGTGAATGTGAAGTAATTAAATAACTAACATATGAAATTGTTGTGGATATGAAGACACTAAATTTAGAGACTAACACTGTAACAATCATAAAATTATTTTTAGTGTGAAGTCACAAAATTTAGACTAACATTTTTTTACATTTAATATGAATGTGAAAACACTAAATGTAGAGACTAACATTCTTAAAATTATTGTGAATGTGAAGTAATTAAATTCAATAACTAACATATGCAATTACTGTGGATATGAAGACACTAAATTTAAAGACTAACATTGTAACCATGATAAAATTATTCTGAATGTGGTCACAAAATTTAGAAGCTAACAATTTTTTAAAATAGGTAATATGAATGTGAAGACACTAAGTTTAGAGACTAACAATCTTAAAATTATTGTGAATGTGAAGTAATTACATTTAATAACTAACATATGCAATTGCTGTAGATATGAAGACACTAAATTTAAAGACTAACACTGTAACAATCATAAAATTATTCTGAATGTGAAGTCACAAAATTTAGAAGCTAACAATTTTTTAAAATAGGTTATTTGAATGTGAAGACACTAAGTTTAGAGACTAACATTCTTAAAATTATTGTGAATGTGAAGTAATTAAATAACTAACATATGAAATTGTTGTGGATATGAAGACACTAAATTTAGAGACTAACACTGTAACAATCATAAAATTATTTTTAGTGTGAAGTCACAAAATTTAGACTAACATTTTTTTACATTTAATATGAATGTGAAAACACTAAATGTAGAGACTAACATTCTTAAAATTATTGTGAATGTGAAGTAATTAAATTTTATAACTAACATATGCAATTGCTGTGGATATGAAGACACTAAATTTAAGGACTAACACTGTAACAATCATAAAATTATTCTGAATGTGAAGTCACAAAATTTAGAAGCTAACAATTTTTTAAAATAGGTTATATGAATGTGAAGACACTAAGTTTAGAAAGTAACATTCTTAAAATTATTGTAAATGTGAAGTAATTCAATAACTAACATATGAAATTGTTGTGGATATGAAGACACTAAATTTAGAGACTAACACTGTAACAATCATAAAATTATTTTTAGTGTGAAGTCACAAAATTTAGACTAACATTTTTTTACATTTAATATGAATGTGAAGACACTAAATGTAGAGACTAACATTCTTAAAATTATTGTGAATGTGAAGTAATTAAATTCAATAACTAACATGTGAAATTGTTGTGGATATGAAGACAGTAAATTTAGAGACTAACACTGTAACAATCATAAAATTATTTTTAGTGTGAAGTCAGAAAATTTAGACTAACATTTTTTTACATTTAATATGAATGCGAAGACACTAAATGTAGAGACTAACATTCTTAAAATTATTGTGAATGTGAAGTAATTAAATTCAATAACTAACATATGAAATTGTTGTGGATATGAAGACAGTAAATTTAGATACTAACACTGTAACAATCATAAAATTATTTTTAGTGTGAAGTCACAAAATTTAGACTAACATTTTTTTACATTTAATTTGGATGTGAAAACACTAAATGTAGAGACTAACATTCTTAAAATTATTGTGAATGTGAAGTAATTAAATTTAATAACTAACATATGCAATTGCTGTGGATATGAAGACACTAAATTTAAAGACTAACATTGTAACCATCATAAAATTATTCTGAATGTGGTCACAAAATTTAGAAGCTAACAATTTTTTAAAATAGGTAATATGAATGTGAAGACACTAAGTTTAGAGACTAACAATCTTAAAATTATTGTGAATGTGAAGTAATTAAATTTAATAGCTAACATATGCAATTGCTGTAGATATGAAGACACTAAATTTAAAGACTAACACTGTAACAATCATAAAATTATTCTGAATGTGAAGTCACAAAATTTAGAAGCTAACAATTTTTTAAAATAGGTTATTTGAATGTGAAGACACTAAGTTTAGAGACTAACATTCTTAAAATTATTGTGAATGTGAAGTAATTAAATAACTAACATATGAAATTGTTGTGGATATGAAGACACTAAATTTAGAGACTAACACTGTAACAATCATAAAATTATTTTTAGTGTGAAGTCACAAAATTTAGACTAACATTTTTTTACATTTAATATGAATGTGAAGACACTAAATGTAGAGACTAACATTCTTAAAATTATTGTGAATGTGAAGTAAGTAAATTCAATAACTAACATATGAAATTGTTGTGGATATGAAGAAACTAAATTTAGAGACTAACACTGTAACAATCATAAAATTATTTTTAGTGTGAAGTCACAAAATTTAGACTAACATTTTTTTACATTTAATATGAATGTGAAGACACTAAATGTAGAGACTAACATTCTTAAAATTATTGTGAATGTGAAGTAATTAAATTCAATAACTAACATATGAAATTGTTATTGATATGAAGACACTAAATTTAGATACTAACACTGTAACAATCATAAAATTATTTTTAGTGTGAAGTCACAAAATTTAGACTAACATTTTTTTACATTTAATTTGGATGTGAAAACACTAAATGTAGAGACTAACATTCTTAAAATTATTGTGAATGTGAAGTAATTAAACTTAATAACTAACATATGCAATTGCTGTGGATATGAAGACACTAAATTTAAAGACTAACATTGTAACCATCATAAAATTATTCTGAATGTGGTCACAAAATTTAGAAGCTAACAATTTTTTAAAATAGGTAATATGAATGTGAAGACACTAAGTTTAGAGACTAACAATCTTAAAATTATTGTGAATGTGAAGTAATTAAATTTAATAACTAACATATGCAATTGCTGCAGATATGAAGACACTAAATTTAAAGACTAACACTGTAACAATCATAAAATTATTCTGAATGTGAAGTCACAAAATTTAGAAGCTAACAATTTTTTAAAATAGGTTATTTGAATGTGAAGACACTAAGTTTAGAGACTAGCATTCTTAAAATTATTGTGAATGTGAAGTAATTAAATAACTAACATATGAAATTGTTGTGGATATGAAGACACTAAATTTAGAGACTAACACTGTAACAATCATAAAATTATTTTTAGTGTGAAGTCACAAAATTTAGACTAACATTTTTTTACATTTAATATGAATGTGAAAACACTAAATGTAGAGACTAACATTCTTAAAATTATTGTGAATGTAAAGTAATTAAATTTTATAACTAACATATGCAATTGCTGTGGATATGAAGACACTAAATTTAAAGACTAACACTGTAACAATCATAAAATTATTCTGAATGTGAAGTCACAAAATTTAGAAGCTAACAATTTTTTAAAATAGGTTATATGAATGTGAAGACACTAAGTTTAGAAACTAACATTCTTAAAATTATTGTAAATGTGAAGTAATTCAATAACTAACATATGAAATTGTTGTGGATATGAAGACACTAAATTTAGAGACTAACACTGTAACAATCATAAAATTATTTTTAGTGTGAAGTCACAAAATTTAGACTAACATTTTTTTACATTTAATATGAATGTGAAGACACTAAATGTAGAGACTAACATTCTTAAAATTATTGTGAATGTGAAGTAATTAAATTCAATAACTAACATATGCAATTGCTGTGGATATGAAGACACTAAATTTAAAGACTAACATTGTAACCATTATAAAATTATTCTGAATGTGGTCACAAAATTTAGAAGCTAACAATTTTTTAAAATAGGTAATATGAATGTGAAGACACTAAGTTTAGAGACTAACAATCTTAAAATTATTGTGAATGTGAAGTAATTACATTTAATAACTAACATATGCAAATGCTGTAGATATGAAGACACTAAATTTAAAGACTAACACTGTAACAATCATAAAATTATTCTGAATGTGAAGTCACAAAATTTAGAAGCTAACAATTTTTTAAAATAGGTTATTTGAATGTGAAGACACTAAGTTTAGAGACTAACATTCTTAAAATTATTGTGAATGTGAAGTAATTAAATAACTAACATATGAAATTGTTGTGGATATGAAGACACTAAATTTAGAGACTAACACTGTAACAATCATAAAATTATTTTTAGTGTGAAGTCACAAAATTTAGACTAACATTTTTTTACATTTAATATGAATGTGAAGACACTAAATGTAGAGACTAACATTCTTAAAATTATTGTGAATGTGAAGTAATTAAATTCAATAACTAACATATGCAATTGCTGTGGATATGAAGACACTAAATTTAAAGACTAACATTGTAACCATTATAAAATTATTCTGAATGTGGTCACAAAATTTAGAAGCTAACAATTTTTTAAAATAGGTAATATGAATGTGAAGACACTAAGTTTAGAGACTAACAATCTTAAAATTATTGTGAATGTGAAGTAATTACATTTAATAACTAACATATGCAATTGCTGTAGATATGAAGACACTAAATTTAAAGACTAACACTGTAACAATCATAAAATTATTCTGAATGTGAAGTCACAAAATTTAGAAGCTAACAATTTTTTAAAATAGGTTATTTGAATGTGAAGACACTAAGTTTAGAGACTAACATTCTTAAAATTATTGTGAATGTGAAGTAATTAAATAACTAACATATGAAATTGTTGTGGATATGAAGACACTAAATTTAGAGACTAACACTGTAACAATCATAAAATTATTTTTAGTGTGAAGTCACAAAATTTAGACTAACATTTTTTTACATTTAATATGAATGTGAAAACACTAAATGTAGAGACTAACATTCTTAAAATTATTGTGAATGTGAAGTAATTAAATTCAATAACTAACATATGCAATTGCTGTGGATATGAAGACACTAAATTTAAAGACTAACATTGTAACCATTATAAAATTATTCTGAATGTGGTCACAAAATTTAGAAGCTAACAATTTTTTAAAATAGGTAATATGAATGTGAAGACACTAAGTTTAGAGACTAACAATCTTAAAATTATTGTGAATGTGAAGTAATTACATTTAATAACTAACATATGCAATTGCTGTAGATATGAAGACACTAAATTTAAAGACTAACACTGTAACAATCATAAAATTATTTTTAGTGTGAAGTCACAAAATTTAGACTAACATTTTTTTACATTTAATATGAATGTGAAGACACTAAATGTAGAGACTAACATTCTTAAAATTATTGTGAATGTGAAGTAATTAAATTCAATAACTAACATGTGAAATTGTTGTGGATATGAAGACAGTAAATTTAGAGACTAACACTGTAACAATCATAAAATTATTTTTAGTGTGAAGTCAGAAAATTTAGACTAACATTTTTTTACATTTAATATGAATGCGAAGACACTAAATGTAGAGACTAACATTCTTAAAATTATTGTGAATGTGAAGTAATTAAATTCAATAACTAACATATGAAATTGTTGTGGATATAAAGACAGTAAATTTAGATACTAACACTGTAACAATCATAAAATTATTTTTAGTGTGAAGTCACAAAATTTAGACTAACATTTTTTTACATTTAATTTGGATGTGAAAACACTAAATGTAGAGACTAACATTCTTAAAATTATTGTGAATGTGAAGTAATTAAATTTAATAACTAACATATGCAATTGCTGTGGATATGAAGACACTAAATTTAAAGACTAACATTGTAACCATCATAAAATTATTCTGAATGTGGTCACAAAATTTAGAAGCTAACAATTTTTTAAAATAGGTAATATGAATGTGAAGACACTAAGTTTAGAGACTAACAATCTTAAAATTATTGTGAATATGAAGTAATTAAATTTAATAACTAACATATGCAATTGCTGTAGATATGAAGACACTAAATTTAAAGACTAACACTGTAACCATTATAAAATTATTCTGAATGTGAAGTCACAAAATTTAGAAGCTAACAATTTTTTAAAATAGGTTATTTGAATGTGAAGACACTAAGTTTAGAGACTAACATTCTTAAAATTATTGTGAATGTGAAGTAATTAAATAACTAACATATGAAATTGTTGTGGATATGAAGACACTAAATTTAGAGACTAACACTGTAACAATCATAAAATTATTTTTAGTGTGAAGTCACAAAATTTAGACTAACATTTTTTTACATTTAATATGAATGTGAAAACACTAAATGTAGAGACTAACATTCTTAAAATTATTGTGAATGTAAAGTAATTAAATTTAATAACTAACATATGCAATTGCTGTGGATATGAAGACACTAAATTTAAAGACTAACATTGTAACCATTATAAAATTATTCTGAATGTGGTCACAAAATTTAGAAGCTAACAATTTTTTAAAATAGGTAATATGAATGTGAAGACACTAAGTTTAGAGACTAACAATCTTAAAATTATTGTGAATGTGAAGTAATTACATTTAATAACTAACATATGCAATTGCTGTAGATATGAAGACACTAAATTTAAAGACTAACACTGTAACAATCATAAAATTATTCTGAATGTGAAGTCACAAAATTTAGAAGCTAACAATTTTTTAAAATAGGTTATTTGAATGTGAAGACACTAAGTTTAGAGACTAACATTCTTAAAATTATTGTGAATGTGAAGTAATTAAATAACTAACATATGAAATTGTTGTGGATATGAAGACACTAAATTTAGAGACTAACACTGTAACAATCATAAAATTATTTTTAGTGTGAAGTCATAAAATTTAGACTAACATTTTTTTACATTTAATATGAATGTGAAAACACTAAATGTAGAGACTAACATTCTTTAAATTATTGTGAATGTGAAGTAATTAAATTTTATAACTAACATATGCAATTGCTATGGATATGAAGACACTAAATTTAAAGACTAACACTGTAACAATCATAAAATTATTCTCAATGTGAAGTCACAAAATTTAGAAGCTAACAATTTTTTAAAATAGGTTATATGAATGTGAAGACACTAAGTTTAGAAACTAACATTCTTAAAATTATTGTGAATGTGAAGTAATTAAATTCAATAACTAACATATGAAATTGTTGTGGATATGAAGACAGTAAATTTAGAGACTAACACTGTAACAATCATAAAATTATTTTTAGTGTGAAGTCACAAAATTTAGACTAACATTTTTTTACATTTAATATGAATGCGAAGACACTAAATGTAGAGACTAACATTCTTAAAATTATTGTGAATGTGAAGTAATTAAATTCAATAACTAACATATGAAAATTGTTGTGGATATGAAGACAGTAAATTTAGAGACTAACACTGTAACAATCATAAAATTATTTTTAGTTTGAAGTCACAAATTTTAGACTAACATTTTTTTACATTTAATTTGAATGTGAAGACACTAAATGTAGAGACTAACATTCTTAAAATTATTGTGAATGTGAAGTAATTAAATTCAATAACTAACATATGAAATTGTTGTGGATATGAAGACACTAAATTTAGAGACTAACACTGTAACAATCATAAAATTATTTTTAGTGTGCAGTCACAAAATTTAGACTAACATTTTTTTACATTTAATATGAATGTGGACACTAAATGTAGAGACTAACATTCTTAAAATTATTGAGAATGTGAAGTAAGAAAATTCAATAACTAACATATGAAATTGTTGTGGATATGAAAAAACTAAATTTAGAGACTCTGTAACAATCATAAAATTATTTTTAATGTGAAGTCACAAAATTTAGACTAACATTTTTTTACATTTAATATGAATGTGAAGACACTAAATGTAGAGACTAACATTCTTAAAATTATTGTGAATGTGAAGTAATTAAATTCAATAACTAACATATGAAATTGTTGTGGATATGAAGACAGTAAATTTAGAGACTAACACTGTAACAATCATAAAATTATTTTTAGTGTGAAGTCACAAAATTTAGACTAACATTTTTTTACATTTAATATGAATGCGCAGACACTAAATGTAGAGACTAACATTCTTAAAATTATTGTGAATGTGAAGTATATAAATTCAATAACTAACATATGAAATTGTTGTGGATATGAAGACAGTAAATTTAGAGACTAACGTTGTAACCATCATAAAATTATTCTGAATGTTGTAACAAAATTTAGAAGCTAACAATTTTTTAAAATAGGTTATTTGAATGTGAAGACACTAAGTTTAGAGACTAACATTCTTAAAATTATTGAGAATGTGAAGTAAGAAAATTCAATAACTAACATATGAAATTGTTGTGGATATGAAGAAACTAAATTTAGAGACTAACACTGTAACAATCATAAAATTATTTTTAGTGTGAAGTCACAAAATTTAGACTAACATTTTTTTACATTTAATATGAATGTGAAGACACTAAATGTAGAGACTAACATTCTTAAAATTATTGTGAATGTGAAGTAATTAAATTCAACAACTAACATATGAAATTGTTGTGGATATGAAGAAACTAAATTTAGAGACTAACACTGTAACAATCATAAAATTATTTTAGTGTGAAGTCACAAAATTTAGACTAACATTTTTTTACATTTAATATGAATGCGCAGACACTAAATGTAGAGACTAACATTCTTAAAATTATTGTGAATGTGAAGTAATTAAATTCAATAACTAACATATGAAATTGTTGTGGATATGAAGACAGTAAATTTAGAGACTAACGTTGTAACCATCATAAAATTATTCTGAATGTTGTCACAAAATTTAGAAGCTAACAATTTTTTAAAATAGGTAATATGAATGTGAAGACACTAAGTTTAGAGACTAGCAATCTTAAAATTATTGTGAATGTGAAGTAATTAAATTTAATAACTAACATATGCAATTGCTGTAGATATAAAGACACTAAATTTAAAGACTAACACTGTAACAATCATAAAATTATTCTGAATGTGGTCACAAAATTTAGAAGCTAACAATTTTTTAAAATTGGTTATTTGAATGTGAACACACTAAGTTTAGAGACTAAAATTCTTAAAATTATTGTGAATGTGAAGTAATTAAATAACTAACATATGAAATTGTTGTGGATATGAAGACACTAAATTTAGAGACTAACACTGTAACAATCATAAAATTATTTTTAGTGTGAAGTCACAAAATTTAGACTAACATTTTTTTACATTTAATATGAATGTGAAAACACTAAATGTAGAGACTAACATTCTTAAAATTATTGTGAATGTGAAGTAATTAAATTTAATAACAAACATATGCAATTGCTGTAGATATGAAGACACTAAATTTAAAGACTAACACTGTAACAATCATAAAATTATTCTGAATGTGAAGTCACAAAATTTAGAAGCTAACAATTTTTTAAAATAGGTAATATGAATGTGAAGACACTAAGTTTAGAGACTAACATTCTTAAAATTATTGTGAATGTGAAGTAATTCAATAACTAACATATGAAATTGTTGTGGATATGAAGACACTAAATTTAGAGACTAACACTGTAACAATCATAAAATTTATTTTTAGTGAGAAGTCACAAAATTTAGACTAACATTTTTTTACATTAATATGAATGTGAAGACACTAAATGTAGAGACTAACATTCTTAAAATTATTGTGAATGTGAGTAATTAAATTTAATAACTAACATATGCAATTGCTGTGGATATGAAGACACTAAATTTAAAGACTAACACTGTAACAATCATAAAATTATTTTGAACGTGAAATCACAAAATTTAGAAGCTAACAATTTTTTAAAATAATATTGTAAAGGCACTAAGTTTAGAGACTTAACATTCTTAAAATTATCGTGAATGTAAAGTCAGAAAATTTAGAATCTAACAATTTTTTTAAATAATATGAATTTGAAGACGCTAAGTTTAGAGACTAACATTCTTAAAATTATTGTGAATATGAAGTAATTAAATTTAATAACTAACATGAAATTGCTATGGATATCAAGACACTAAATTTAGAGACTAACACTGAAACAACCATAAAATTATTCTGAACGTGAAGTCACAAAATTTAGGAGCTAACAATTTTTTTAAATAATTTGAATGTGAAGACACTAAGTTTAGAGACTAACACTGTAACAATCATAAAATTATTCTGAACGTGAAGTCACAAAATTTAGAAGCTAACAATTTTTTAAAATAATATGAATGTGAAGACACTAAGTTTAGAGACTAACACTGTAACAATCATAAAGTTATTCTGAACGTGGTCACAAAATTTAGAAGCTAACAATTTTTTAAAATAATATGAATGTGAAGACACCAAGTGTAGAGACTAACACTGTAACAATCATAAAATTATTCTGAACGTGGTCACAAAATTTAGAAGCTAACAATTTTTTAAAATAATATGAATGTGAAGGCACCAAGTGTAGAGACTAACACTGTAACAATCATAAAATTATTCTGGACGTGAAGTCACTAAATTTAGAAGCTAACAATTTTTTTAAATAATATGAATGTGAAGACACTAAGTTTAGAGACTAACACTGTAACAATCATAAAATTATTCTGAATGTGAAGTCACTAAATTTAGAAGCTAACAATTTTTTAAAATAATATGAATGTGAAGACACTAAGTTTAGAGACTAACACTGTAACAATTATAAAATTATTCTGGACGTGAAGTCACTAAATTTAGAAGCTAACAATTTTTTAAAATAATATGAATGTGAAGACACTAAGTTTAGAGACTAACACTCTGTAACAATCATAAAATTATTCTGAACGTGAAGTCACAAAATTTAGAAGCTAACAATTTTTTAAAATAATATGAATGTGAAGACACCAAGTGTAGAGACTAACACTGTAACAATCATAAAATTATTCTGAACGTGAAGTCACAAAATTTAGAAGCTAACAATTTTTTAAAATAATATGAATGTGAAGACACTAAGTTTAGAGACTAACACTGTAACAATCATAAAATTATTCTGAACGTGAAGTCACAAAATTTAGAAGCTAACAATTTTTTAAAATAATATGAATGTGAAGACACGAAGTTTAGAGACTAACACTGTAACAATCATAAAATTATTCTGAACGTGAAGTCACTAAATTTAGAAGCTAACAATTTTTTAAAATAATATGAATGTGAAGACACCAAGTGTAGAGACTAACACTGTAACAATCATACAATTATTCTGGACGTGAAGTCACTAAATTTAGAAGCTAACAATTTTTTAAAATAATATGATTGTGAAGACACTAAGTTTAGAGACTAACACTGTAACAATCATAAAATTATTCTGAACGTGAAGTCACAAAATTTAGAAGCTAACAATTTTTTAAAATAATATGAATGTGAAGACACGAAGTTTAGAGACTAACACTGTAACAATCATAAAATTATTCTGAACGTGAAGTCACAAAATTTAGAAGCTAACAATTTTTTAAAATAATATGAATGTGAAGACACCAAGTGTAGAGACTAACACTGTAACAATCATAAAATTATTCTGAACGTGAAGTCACAAAATTTAGAAGCTAACAATTTTTTAAAATAATATGAATGTGAAGACACGAAGTTTAGAGACTAACACTGTAACAATCATAAAATTATTCTGAACGTGAAGTCACAAAATTTAGAAGCTAACAATTTTTTAAAATAATATGAATGTGAAGACACCAAGTGTAGAGACTAACACTGTAACAATCATAAAATTATTCTGAACGTGAAGTCACAAAATTTAGAAGCTAACAATTTTTTAAAATAATATGAATGTGAAGACACGAAGTTTAGAGACTAACACTGTAACAATCATAAAATTATTCTGAACGTGAAGTCACAAAATTTAGAAGCTAACAATTTTTTAAAATAATATGAATGTGAAGACACTAAGTTTAGAGACTAACACTGTAACAATCATAAAATTATTCTGAACGTGAAGTCACAAAATTTAGAAGCTAACAATTTTTTAAAATAATATGAATGTGAAGACACTAAGTTTAGAGACTAACACTGTAACAATCATAAAATTATTCTGAACGTGAAGTCACTAAATTTAGAAGCTAACAATTTTTTAAAATAATATGAATGTGAAGACACCAAGTGTAGAGACTAACACTGTAACAATCATAAAATTATTCTGAACGTGAAGTCACTAAATTTAGAAGCTAACAATTTTTTAAAATATGAATGTGAAGACACCAAGTGTAGAGACTAACACTGTAACAATCATAAAATTATTCTGGACGTGAAGTCACTAAATTTAGAAGCTAACAATTTTTTAAAATAATATGAATGTGAAGACACTAAGTTTAGAGACTAACACTGTAACAATCATAAAATTATTCTGAACGTGAAGTCACAAAATTTAGAAGCTAACAATTTTTTAAAATAATATGAATGTGAAGACACGAAGTTTAGAGACTAACACTGTAACAATCATAAAATTATTCTGAACGTGAAGTCACAAAATTTAGAAGCTAACAATTTTTTAAAATAATATGAATGTGAAGACACCAAGTGTAGAGACTAACACTGTAACAACGTGAACACTGAACGTGAATATGCTGAAAGTTTACTAAAAACTTTGATTCAATTTGTTGATTAACTCCAAAACTACCATTGAAGCCTCCATTAGTCTTAATTTAGCTACAAATTACTACAAATTTTCCTAGAAACTAGCTTGTATTCATTCAAAATAATCTCCTCACATTTACAAAATTCAGTGCTGAAAATGTAATGCAAACTTTGATTGTATTTGTTTATTAACTCCAAAACTACCATTGAAGCTTCAATTTTTCTTAATGTTGCTACAAAATTACTACAATTTTACTAGAAACATGTTAAAAATTTACTAAAAGTAATCTAGATATTTACAAAATGTAGTACAAATATGCTGAAAATTGACTACAAACTTTGAATTTGTTTATTAACTCCAAAACTACCATAGAAGCCTCCATTAGCAGTAACTTAGCTGCAAAGTTACTACAAATTTACGAGAAACTTGCAAGAATTTATTAAAAATAATCTACACATTTTAAAAATTGAGTGCAAATATGCTGAAAGTTTACTAGAAACTTTGATTCAATTTGTTGATTAACTCCAAAACTACCATTGAAGGGTCCATTAGTCTTAATTTAGCTACAAATTTACTAGAAACTTGCTTGAATTAATTAAAAATAATCTCCACATTTACAAAATTCAGTGCTCAAAATGTACTGCAAACTGCGATCAAATCTGGTTATTAACTCTAAAACTACTATTGAAGCTTCAAGTTTTCTTAATTTTGCTGCAAAATTACTACAAATTTAGGAGAAACATGTTAGAATTTTACTAAAAGTAATTTAGATATTTACAAAATGTAGTACAAATATGCTGAAAATTGACTACAAACTTTGCATTTGTTTATTAACTTTAAAACTACCAATGAAGCCTCCATTAGCCTTAATTTAGCTGCAAAATTGCTACGAATTTACGAGAAATTTGCTAGAATTTATTAAAAATAATCTAAACATTTTCAAAATGTAGTGCAAACATGCTGAAAGTTTACTAAAAACTTTGATTCAATTTGTTGATTAACTCCAAAACTACCATTGAAGCCTGCATTAGTCTTAATTTAGCTACAAATTACTATAAATTTACTAGAAACTTGCTTGAATTCATTCAAAATAATCTCCACATTTATAAATTTCGGTGCTAAAATTGTACTGGAAATTTTGATCAAATTTATTTATTAACTCCAAAACTTGAAGCTTCAATTTTCCTTTATTTTGCTGCAAAATTACTACAAATTTAGGAGAAACATGTTAGAATTATTAAAAGTAATCTAGATATTTACAAAATGTAGTACAAATATGCTGAAAATTAACTACAAACTTTGAATTTGTTTATTAACTCCAAAACTACCACTGAAGCCTCCATTACCGTAATTTAGCTGCAAAATTACTACAAATTTACGAGAAACTTGCTAGAATTGATTAAAAATAATCTACACATTTTAAAAATTGAGTGCAAATATGCTGAAAGTTTACTAAAAACTTTGATTCAATTTGTTGATTAACTCGAAAACTACCATTGAAGCTTCCATTAGTCTTAATTTCGCTAGAAATTCATACAAATTTACTAGAAACTTGCTTGAATTCATTAAGAATAATCTTCACATTTACAAAATTCAGTGCTGAAAATGTACTGCAAACTTTGATTGTATTTGTTTATTAACTCCAAAACTACCACTGAGGCCTCCATTTTCTTGTAAATTACTACAAATGTGCTAGGATGTATTAAAAATAATCTACACTTTAAAAATTTAAGTGAAAATATGCTGAAAATTTACTACAAACTTTGAATTTATTTTATGAACTTCAAAACTACCATTGAAGCATCAATTTCGTTGTGACCGTATACCGAGCCTACTATCACAAAATTTTAGTTTACATAGTCACGTGTAGTGACTAAAACAAAATTTGTCATTTTGTTTTTGTATACAGTATATAGCATATCTAATCTCAATATTACACATTGTTCGATTGTGATAGAAACTTCATTTAAAAAGTTCAGCAATTGTGATTCTTTTTTTATACCTGATATAACTGGCATATGTTTAGATCGTTCTTGTTCTCGTTGAGCTTGAATATAAATGTTTGAACCATTCAAACTGACCTTCAAATTTGGGTAAATGTCAACGTGTTACTTGCATTGTGGTGGTTATTTTTAAATCTAATTGTTGCTTTGTTACAATTTGTGGTATACAAAATCGCAGTTGCTGCTTTACAGGTCCGAACGTGTAGTTTAATAATTTTTCGAATTGAAATTATTTATACGTCGTGTTAGAATTAAAAAATTGAGTGATTCCAGATTGTTGCAAAGAGAGGGAACTGAGCTGTCAGATCTTTTGAACAAGTTCTGCTTGGTTAGAAAGTAATATAACTTTATATAATATAAATTTCTTCAGTTTCTTCTAAACTATGAATTACTTTAACTGATGTTTTAAGCAAGCAATGCTTGTTTTAAAAACAACTAGAAATTTTGTATTTTTATAACCCATTCTTTTCTTGCAACAATTTGGGACATGTGATAGATACTAAGAGAAGTTGTTATTTTGTTAAAAAAAATTATATTTATGGCGGAAGGGTACAAAATTCTTATTTTAAAGTCCTAGTGGATGTCACTATTTTAATGGACGGGGGTAGAAGTTACCATATTGGGATGAATGCATGGATGGATGTAACTGAATTTGTGTGCTCAAGCACAAAGGCTGGAGCATCCACTTAGGGAATTTATTTTTAGCTAGGCTTTACCAGCATACATCAAACAAGTAGAGACACTCATGCCAAATGTTGAACTCTGTCTAGAGTGCCTCGGACAGTGACTGGGGGGTATCTTTAAGCTTGACTATCAGATGGCAGCACAAAATTCTACCAATCAGAGCCAGTTACTAGCTCTGCTACCAATCATATGTGATAAAGGAGTGGGGCCATCTGTTAGCACTATCGGAAAGTACCCCCCCCCCCCCCCAGAAGCCATTCAAGGTCATCCAAATCGGTATTTTGACATTAAAGGAACCGACAATGAGTGTCCCTACTTGTTTGATTTATGTACGCTGGCTTTACCTAGTACTGTACAAAACTACAGTGGGACCATTATGTTTTAGCATTTTTTATTATTAGTGTAAAGTAACTGCTAAAAGCCGAGCTCAAAGCCAGAGCGGCGTTATACCTTTTCTGTTGCTAGAACTGATTGGATGTAGTCCTATGTCTATATTTGTACAGTGTTTACGATTTACTACTAATTTCAGAAGGAGTAGCATATGTGCTTTAGAACCGACGTGCCTACTTATCTATATGGATTTTCTAACTATTTTATTGTAATTCATGTTGCAGTATTTATAAATTTATATTATACATACAATATTTTTTTATGTGGATATTATGCATCTATATTACCTACTTGACACCGTGCTCAGCTGTAATGACTAGCACTTTGTGAAAATCAAACCGAGTAGTGTATTTAATAAAGTTATGGTGCAGTAATCATTGTGTATTTTTTCTTCTGCATATTTCACTCTTATTTCTGAATTTCACCAGCTAGAAGACCAACAGCGTAGATTATAAAAGGTAGGCCCTTACTATTATTTGTTATCGTTTCGAGATTTTCTACAGTTAAACTGTTACCTATGTTATATTGAAAAACGTAATGATTGAAAGTTAGAAATTGATATTTGTAGGAAAAGTATTAATTACGTACAGTATACAAACATATACACAGGGTCTGACAACGAGAGGGGGGGGGGGGGAGATACTTTTAAAACTATGGATAGTTACATAAATATCCTCTATGTAAAAGTTGAAGGTAAGAAGGTTGTGCGCATTACTAAAATAGTTTTAATTATACAGGGGGCTCAAAAAAGTGTGTGGAATCAAACTTAGCTTTTAAATACTCATTTTAATATAACGTCATATGGGTATAACATCAACTGTATTGGAGATACTAACAATTTTATGCAAAAAATGCTGAACTTCAGGCGCCTGCTGTAACAGAGAACAATTGAGTGAGAGATAACTTTACCAAAAAATTATGTTTTTCATGAGTTATCTTTCAAGTGTGAAATAGTGGATGTCGGAATTAATGTTCTACAGGGTGTCCAACATTTGCAAATTTAATAATTTCGAATTTTTTCAAATGTATGTTTTTGTATTTTCAAAAACAAGCTATATAAGTGCACAAAAATAAGTCGCCAATTATGCATAATTTTTTTCCTAGAAGTTCGTGGATGTCGAATATTAGCAATAAATGTTACACGTGAAATTGTGTGCGATAAATTTGATTATGCGATCAATACGTTTCTGTAAACGTCGAACTCGGTTTTCGTAATCGTTGACAAAAAATTCTTGATCTGTGTGCTACCACTGTCTTCAACTCCTTGTCTGAACCAAATCTGACTCCCGGCAGATTCTTTTTCGACTTAGGAAACAGATGAACATCATTGGGAGCCAGATCAGTACTATTACTTCAGTGTTCAAGCATCTGGGTATTGCAGTGAGGTCTGGGTTGTCAGGATGCAGTAGGTCAGGGGTCCGTTTACAAAATTTATAAGATTGTTACGGTCCGCGTAGGTATACGATGACTGACGGCCAAGAAATGATTGCAATTCACGATGTTTCAATGATGATTTAGCGAGTCAAAAATTGACAATTGAGATCACTACTTGTATAATACTCTGGAGATCGGGTTGAGTTTGGAGCAAAGCACAGTTTCATGTATGATGCAGTGGTAGAAAATTATGTTTATTTTGAATCGGTACTCAACCGTTGAACAATCCTTTCCTGTTTCCAACCATCGGTGGTGCACCGTCTGTGGTTTGTTAAGGCCAGGTAAAAATCCTGTGCCTGTTTGCAACCGCTTCCCTTTGCACCAATATAGTCTGTTTTTGATCCTACGGTGAGCCGTAGCTTTGCGCAAAGGTGCTGCTGGAAAGCGGCGTTAGAATGAATCTGTTGTTTGAGTGGAAGAGAGAGCTCAGACAGTTGACCATATGTTCATGCAGCTGTACATTTTAAGGAACGCATCAGCATCCTGCCCGTGCGTCTCCACTCTTAATTTGGGTAGCACGACTTCTTTTCTCATGGTAGTTGACCTTACGTAGTCAAGCGGAGTTGTTCTGTGCAAGCCGCCTCCTCGGCTCCTGTTGTTGGAGCCCGTTGTGGAGGATTTGAGTTCTAACTGTCGAGCAATGCAGTGTACCAAGTGGCAAAGACGTCGCATGATTCATTCATAGCCAAGCAATAAAAGTCTGCAGCCATTACCTGCGTTTTAAATAACACTGATGTTCTTCCGCCAAAACGTGTGTATTTCTTTTGTTAGTAAGTACAGACACCGGGATACGCCAAATAGTCTCAACACCTTTTTGTTCTCAAACAAAACATTTCCTGTCTCGAGCCTCGAACCTTGCTACCCTCGTTTGCTTCGCTCACTCAGGCATCAAACGGTCCTCGGTAGTGTAAATCTTACCTAAATCCCTTGTAAAGTAATGTACTATTCGTAACTGACCTTGACAGTATTGGCTTCGCAAACATTCGCCCGCGTGCCAAGGCCTACTGTTTATTATGACATAAATTAGAAGTGTTGTAGATGCAAACCTTTGTTAAATCGATGTTTATGGATTAATAACAGTAAAATTAAGGTCGTGGATAAAATATTGTATGCAACGCGTGGTAAAAGTCGTTTATGCACAAGATATGTTATGAAACTCAGCCTTCGGCTTCGTTTCATAATTTTCATGTCTCGTGCATAAACGTCAACTTTTAGCATTTTATTACATTTGTTACACAAGGGAATTTATTCGCACGTAAAAGAAAAAGAAAATCATAAATACTTCACAGCAGGGTGGTCCAGGAATTGTCTAGTCGTGTAGCAAACGTTTGCCAAGCTAGTTCCTGAGCAGGAATGGGGGGGTTGTCCGGAAGCGCCACTGGTTCGAGACGGTCCAAACCAGAAAACCTACAGGTGGCCGTGTAAGTTCCTAAACCCACTCAGCTGTTACATAAAAATAATGAACGACAGAAAACAACATAACTTGAAATTACCCAATTGTTTATTTGCACATACAATTCTGCACCATGCTTAAAAAAAAGAAAGCGACGTAAATCTGCAATAAATAGTTGGTTCGTAAATGGAATAGATATAATCTTAGTTTATGTAAAAAAATGTGCAAGATTTTAAGTTAATAAAATTTGAAATCCAAAATAAACTCTTAAGATCTTAGCTTGCAATTCCGTTCGAGTGCATGTAGCTCAACTGTAGTGACGGTAGTGACTAAACATTTACAGCGATAGCGAAATAGGGGAGATCTTAATAAATCGTTTCAAAGCTCGAATTCTTTACCTACTCGCGATTCATCCGAAGTGGTACCATTTCGTGGTGTTATTACACTAAAAGTTGTGTATATTTCAGCGCAGAGTGTTAAATGCAAAATTCAAACTCCCGGAAACCCTCGCGGAAGAAATCTGTTAAATTTCAGAACGTTGAGGTAGATACCTGGGGTTGTTCAGTGGCGCAGCGACGTCGACAGAACAGCCATGCAGGGGTTTGCTCCACGGAGATGTCCTCTAGTTGCAAATAACTCCAAGAGCAACGGGTTCTTGCACCGGGGGAAAAACCTCGTAGTTGTCACACTGGGGAGAAGCCTTGCGATCAAAGGCTACCACTTGGATTAAAGGTGCCCAGACCGCGTGGGGGTCCTTCAGGTGCGTGACAAGCAACAATTGAGCTCCAAAAGGTCGTAGACGAAACAGGAGACTAACGTACCAATTAGGGGGCTAGGACAGAAGCCAGAGCTTAGGGGCACGAAAGAAAAAGCCTGAAAATTACACGATATCTGAATTCGACGTCCAACGGAAGCACAAAATAACATACCAGAGCTGTTGGATGGCCTGTAAGTGGATTGCAGAAATACCTAATCATCCCAATATAACTGGCTTTATTTCAGCAATATAGCACCATATTTCCTAGGGCTGACCATAAAATCTACCGATAATTTTTGGAAATTACTTGATCCACTTAAGTGAAGTATCCAAAATCACATGCAGCCCCAAAAGGAAATAATCTCACGAAATCAGTCTCAAAAATGGCCGCCGGAAATCGTACTAACAATGTATTTTGAAAATTGTATTATAGGTTTTCCAAAATCATCCAAAAATGCAAAAGTGAGTATGCAACCAAATCTACACCTAGGAACTACAGGTCAATCTAACTACATCTGAATGTATTTAAGCAAAAATCATACATAACAATTCCTGACTGCACCTAAATGTAAAATTACACGTAACAACTTGTTGCATAAATAGCTATTGTGCCAACTTCAAAAAGTTTGATATTTAATTGGTATCAAATCGTTGATGATTGTATCTAAAATATTTTAATAAAATAGTACATATTTACTTTTATACAACACTCAATTATTTTAAAAAGTTTCATGTAAAAGCAACTGTATTTTACATGATTGTCAAACAGCACGTTGTTCGTGTATGCAAATACTGAGATCTGAATTCTACGAAAGATATACTCTTTGATCCTACTTTATTAAATCTATACAATGATACCAGATTTTGGGTTATACTGTGTCGATAGTTCATGTCACGTTTTACATGCATCTGACTTGCCTGGCGCACCATAGGAATTTGCATAGCAAATTTTTTATGTTCAATTATTTGCTCCCCTAATTATTTTAGAGCTAAAGTGTACTGTGTACATACATTTTTTGTAGAGAAAAATATACTACATCCATTCATACTAATGTTAACAATTTTCTATTTTCCAGAATAGTATAAATCAATGAAAATGAAAATTCAATTTTCAAATAATCCGTGGTGCCTTGGAATTACCTAAACAAACAATGCGAGTTGTTTGTTCGTTTGTCATTGCTGTTTGACGTTTTTAATAAATTAATAATTCATTATTAATTTTGTTTTACTCTAGATGAATATTTCAAAGTCTAGAAGAGCTGAAAAATTGTATTCGAGCGAAGAGTGGTCAAATAACTCGTTATCAATCAGCAAATATTAGGCGAGAATTTTACGACAGGTTGGGCTATTATTCGGCAACGCTTGGTGGTTTATTTCAACATTTAATTTGATAATAGATTATTTTTGTGGGAAAATAACTAAAATGGCTTCCTATTATGCGTTTTATGATTTTATAATAACCTGAAAATGCAAAAGAGCATTGCTTGTTTAAATAACTCCATGGCATCACTGATTTTAGTAGTGTGACCGGGAGGGGGGGGGGGGCAGGCGACATAAATAAAAAACAAATCTCATTAAATAAAACCTGTATCTCTCAGAAATGGGATTTAAAAAAAATAACCAAAAAACCAAATTAAAAATTAGGTAAATAATTTAAAAAAATAAAAGAAACCTATAATAGCTATTTATGCAACAAGTGGTAAAAGTTGAGGTTTATGCACGAGTTGCATACAATACGCGTAAAATATATCTAAATCCAACAAAAGAATCAAATACATAAATAAAAGAAGACTTGAAAATGTGGATGAACCAACACACAGGTTTAATTCTAACCTACCAAAAACAATACCTCTCCTGCCTACACAAAACGCAAATAATGCAGAATATGCAAGAGGCATGAGTAAATATATATGCATGCATGTTGATATGGTCCCAGGACTTCGCCTGTGCTGGCTATGGTCTCGGGACTTGGTTTTGTTGGCAAAATCCCGGGACTGGAAACCTTAGTGATGGGCACTATCGAATAATTTTTACTATCGAATACTTACTAAATGACTGGTACCAACTATCGAATGAATTTATTCGAATATTTTATTCGTTTTTCCTATATGCACCATTTGCTTAAGAATATTAAATGAATGCTCCTAACTATTGAATGCATTTATTCGAATATCATATTCGCTTTAGAATTCAAAATACCTTTAAGGGTGTATAACAACAAATAATAAGATAATAATTGATAATACTTGCAGCGATATGTGAAACTGTAGATCCCATGTCTAATTTGCTTTAGAGTTCCTGTTTAATAGGTTAGTGTAAAGGATTTCGCGCACCCTCTTCTGAGAGCTGCGTGGGTTTGTTATATTGGAAAGTATAGTACGTGAATTCGCCGAGGGAGATATAGGTTAATTTGAAGCGGCCTAAAAAAGCCAGGCAGCCAACGTTTGCTGCAAACAGTGTTAAGCGAACTAGCGCTTGCAAATTCCGCAAACGCATTTTCCGAGTGTACATGTAAGTACACCCTTGTGCTATATTTAAAGGCTCATTTGAAGAGTCATATTCGAGAGGCGACAACTCAACTGTCCTTTCGAGACCCGCACGCAATCAGGGGTACCCAGCATCACGCCTGCCAGGAGCGAGTGATGCAATCCAAGAGTGCTGTTTCCAAGGTTATGCAGCAGCCAGTTCCAGGTAGATGTTTTTAGGTTGGAGTGATGAGGTTGTGTTTAACTGCAAGCTTTTCCAAACGCTAAAGGAATGAAATTTATTAGCGAATAATATGTGTGTGGCTTGCACTTCAATTTAAACAGGGCGGGACTCAAATCAGTATCGACTTCAGGCAATCGTAACATTGTGTTTTTTGTTAAACATTTTGACATTTGCGTTCGTTTAAACATAATTATTTCAATGTTGTTTCTGATGATGTTTTACGATGTCCAAGTTTGCAACATGAATGAGAGTAGCCTCAAGCTACATCGCACGTCGGTTATTTTAGAATTTAATTCTATTTTCTTTTATTTTTTGTGTTTTCTTTGCGTTTTTAGGTGTTTATTTGTTTTTGACGTCAATAAATGGTATAAACAAATCAGCTTTTCTTGTCCATTGTTTGATGTTAAGCTTCAGTCCAACCAGCACTACTAGGGGGAACCAGACTCCTGTTTTGGCAGATAGTGATCTTTCATAATCCACTAACTGAGATATTAAGAGAGTTTAATGTCCACTGAGCTAGCTAAGGGATAAAAAGAGCAAATAATTATTTAAATATTAAGGAGTACAAAACGTCTTGTTCAAATTAAATGTATCCACGAACCGGTAAAAAATCCGTATTTTATATGCTACTTAAAAAAATGTAAAAAATTTTTTAGAATTATATATTTATAAATTAAGAGACTATTTTACCTTGATCTTTTTATTAGTTGTGTTCCCTACTACCCCCCCCCCCCCCACCCGCCAAATGGTTTTCTTCGGGTCAGCATCGATTCAATGTTGGTAACCCTACTTACACCCTTTTTTATTTGTATTTCTTTGCTGCGTGTGTTTCCTGCTCTGATAGATGCTGTTTGTCCCCAGTATAAGTTTGCGATAATTTGAACATCCTTGCTGTCTAGTCCGATTTCTCTGAGAATGTCTATACGTTGTTCGTGTTTGACGCAGTCAAATGCCTTCTCATAGTCGATAAAGCAAGTGAATTACAAAATATACCAAAAAAGTTAGAGAGCGCAGTAAAGAAAGTAGAACTGATAATCAACCAGCAAAAACAAAATACATGAAAATGGGCAGAGAAAGACTGAAGACTGGTACAAGCAAGCAACGTTAAACTTCATTTGAAAAACAACTGAGAGCTAGTGATAGAAAAGGCGACAAGTTTTGTATTTTTTAGGCTGTGCATAATGGACGACAGCGATTGCAGTAAAGAAATAAAGGCAAGAATAGTTAAAAGAGACAAGTGCGGGAGCAATAAGTGACATACTAAACGGAAAAAGTGTTTTACAAAGGACTAAAGTAGGAATTTACAAAACGGTATTGAGGACTACGGTGATGTATTTGTGCAAAACGTGGAATAACAGAAGTTATAAAAGCCCACAGAATACGATGGTTGACTCTTGTACAAAACAACACAGATCGAATTAACCGAAACCAAAAAAAGATGAAGAGGGAGGTAGTTGGATTCAATGAGGGACGACCTAAAAGAGAAGGGAGTAAACAATTGGCAAATAAAGACTAAGGACAATAAGGAATAGAGGACGATAACCAAGCTGTGAGCCTGTCAATACTTTATATAATCTTGGGCGAAATGTTTAATAAAAATTTACACTTACATTTTAATGCAAGAAATTAAATATTTGCATTCACATCCATGTTTTGTACGTATCTGTAAAATATAAACTTTTATTCGAAATCGGCATTAAAGTACCTCGAAATCGTCATTACTATACGAGAATTCGGCACTAAAGTAATCCATTGTTTTACGACTCTTTTGTAGGTGGCGAGGCGACCGTTAAACGTCGACCGACGTTAACATAACCTTCAAATGTTAGTTAAAATGTTGTACATAATGTACTCGTCGGCACTGAAGTTCCTTTTTATCCCTCACTAAATCCACATTCGTGAGAAAAAGTTAAACTTCAGTGCCTTGGTATATAAACTACTATTAGCAAAATGTATGTTTAAAAATTAAACTACTTACTTCCTTCTACCTATATGTTTCTGTCATCGGTAGATTTCCATCAGAAACACCTTTACAAAATTTCAGAACAATCAGACCACAAATAAAAGAATTACAAACGTGTAGTTATCTTGCTTTTGCTCATAGCAGATTTACTAAACTGGCAACACAGTCAAATCATCAACACGTTCATTCTTCAACTGTACATATTGTAGGTATTGTCGGTAACCTCGTTTACCTTGTGGTGTAGAGGCTGGTGCTTTATACGTTTGTGTCTGGAGGTACAACACTCAACTTGCTCCGAATTTGGGTTTCAAAGTAGGAGCGTCCCTTTTGTGCTTGTGCAGCAACCATTGTGCGTCTTGGTGATGTGTTGACCTTGTTACTCTCTTAGGTCTGTGGTTCTGAGTAGATCACAGTCAATTTGGTGCCCAACGCTGCAGAAAAATTCCGGCCCCCGGGGGATTTGAAGAGAGGACTTGCTTAATTCAAGTCTAGCGCTTTCCCAACTGCTTCCCTTTCTTCAACTTCATACTATTTAGTTGTCAGCATTAATTAACCATCAGGATATTTTAAAACAACGATAATTACAAAAGAATTTATTATCTCGTTTAATAAATTAGTATAGCTATAAAAGTTCACAAACATTGTTCTACTTACAACAGCAAATGAACAACAGAAGTGATTCGAGTTGTGTTCTAATTATTAGAAATACGTGATGAGTGCTTAGAGCCAATTTAGCTTCAACTTGCACATTCAGTTGCAAAATTCAGTTCAGCTGGTGCCAAAGTGCTCATACTTATCTACTAACATTTGTCATGAAACCCTATAAAACTTACGGCAAGCATCTCACCTAGAGAAATGGAAGAACACATGGGTGATGGTATGAAAAAATAGAATTTAATGCACCCTGTTGATTCGTGTTCGTAAATACTGAATGTTAAGGAAACATTACCCCTAAACCAACAAACTTTCCAAGTTTTCCATAATTTAGCTGCAAGAAAGGGTGGTACTTAGCAATTGGTAGCTTTCAAATACTGTTAAGCCGTCAGTTAAATTAATGCTTATCAAATGAGGGCCGCAGCGACAGTGGATCAATATTTTCTAACAAGTGACAATTAGAATCTATTACGAATTATACCTAATTAGCCTCTCAGAGTTGAAACTAAATCTAAGATCTCAGTTCGCTTTCTAAGTACCGACTCCCGATCCGCTGTGGGGCAACCGTGGATCTTGTAAAACCTACTCGCATAGTCGGCAATATTTTCGGCATTGGACAGCACGTGGATCCCACAATCATAACCATTCGTCTGTTGCAAGCATACAGGCTCATTAAAGCACCCGTACCATGGCAGGCCGAAGAACCGCAAAAGCTTCTCCCCAAACTCCATGGCTTGCTCTTGGTTGGTGCCTCGCGAGGAATCGAAGTGGAAGACCATTTTCTCTGGGTTGGAGAAAACCAGCAGACTCCAATGGGAGCCCCCAGAAACCTCCGTTTGTTCGTTGTCGTTAAGCGCAAAGAAGATGAACTTGCAGCGATTTGAGACTAGTGGGTCTAAGAATACCTTGATTTCAGCACTAGGCGTCAGCTTAATACACTGAGTAACTTGTGGGGGAACAAACAGCAAGGAAGGATTCTTTCCGAATCGCTTTATCTCCAGGTATTCGAAGTAGAACGAGATGATCGTGTCGTTCAACCAGCACGGCCCTCGCAGCAGTTCGATGTCCGACAGTCTTAGTAGACTTTCATGGTAACTTAGAACGACTGGGTTGGAGCTACGAGACATTCTTCGGAGGTAATCTGGAAGTTTGCGAAAATGGGTCAACCTAACCTCAACTTTTGCATTTGTACCTACTATTCAAGAC
Source organism: Agriotes lineatus (assembly GCA_940337035.1). Lineage (NCBI taxonomy): Eukaryota > Metazoa > Arthropoda > Insecta > Coleoptera > Elateridae > Agriotes > Agriotes lineatus. The sequence continues at coordinate 229,689 of CALNHX010000949.1, forward strand.
ACTATCATTATGTGATTGCAGAGTGATTATTTAACAGGTAAAAAATAATCTCATATAAAACACAGCTGGCATTTTGCGAATGGAATAAATTTTTGACGTTTGAGGTTATTTACATTTTGTGATGGTGATTGGCATTGGCACCCATGGCAATCTTTTTAATTATTTATTTGGATTGGTTGTGTTTTGTGTTCTATGTTGGCAATAACCTGTTTTTCAAACGTTAATTACGCTCCGTTCACAAGGCCGTTTTACACAAAGTAAAATCTACAGGACTAGTGGTTATGAATGTTATGATGACTAAATATAGCTAGCAGGGAAAAGTATAAAATTAATAGCCAAAAAAATAATAATATAATGTGTTATGTAGGTATCTATACAGTGAGAATAATGTAAGACCGTACATGGCTGAATTATGCATAATTAGACATAGGGCATTTACTTACCGTTACCATTGTGTTTGTAATAGTATATTGCAGCCCGAGATGGGAAGTGTTTCAGTACTGTCGAGAGATTAGTTAGCTGATTGAGATGCGAAGCGTCGAAATCAGCTATTATCTCGAGACTAAGGAAACTTCCTGTCGATGTTTGTATACTATTTTATTCGCAACCACTTTATTCTAAACAATAATTGGAAAAATTATTATATTATGATACGACAGGTTGCGACGCGCATGAATGGATCAACGAGATTCCCAGTATCTCTACCTACTCAGCGGTCGGGAATGTACTTCCCGCATTCACTTCCCGCACTTGAGCGGGAAGTGAGTGCGGGAAGTAGCGGGCTAAAATGTACGACTTCCCCCACTCAAATGAGGTCAGGAATGTTAACATTACATATATGGTTGCGAATAAACAAAATAACAATACAGTGACTATAGAAATTTATTGAAACTAGATTATTTCATTGTAATTTCAAAACCGACAATTGTTACTAGCATGGATAAATTGATTAATGCTAAAATAAAGTTGTCAATGTATAGTCTTAACATTATTCACACGATATATTTAAAACATGAAGCGTTTTCTTTCGACATCTATTTTGAGACTTCCACCGGGCCGATTTCGATAACCCTTTTTTAAAATTAAACCCGTCACCGTGTAGATGTGCACAAAAGTCCTAAATTACAAATAACTGCATAACTTTTAAAGAAAAACCAAAATATGGTAGCGCGCAAGATACGTAAATTTTAGTTTGCGGCCCCGTATCAGTGGAACAAGTAAGCTTTCAAAGTCGGCCCGCGGTGTTCTGCTGATTTTTGCAAAGGACCACTGTACTTGCTTGATTTTGTTTGTGTAAAATACGGTCTGCGCTCTGACGTGAAGCGTATGTCGCTTATTTAAACTATTTTCTAGCCATTGCTATCAGCGGCCTTCAAAATTCTCAATTTTAGCCCTAAAAAACGAACATTACTATGAAGTCCACATCAAAATGATATCTCTCTCGCCTGAATATGAAAAGCAATATTTGAGTGTAAATACAATAATTGTATCGCATACTGAAAACGTTGTATAATTTTCTATGGAATTTCTATAGTACAGTCGGCGCCTTAGAAATCGGGACACGTAATATGTTCTTCTAGTCTTTGGAGCATTCTTGCTCAGGTTACTTGATTAATGTGAGATGGTATTTCATAATTCACAAAAAATAAACAATCTGACATAACAATTAAAATCATAATAACTGCAAAAGCCCAGTGTATACACTGAAAAATACATGCAAAATATATCATAGTAGTCTCTATACTTGGGCCGCGGCCGCCGAACATATAGAGTGGAGCAGGCAACCCGAATAACATATTACAAAGGTAACTCGATTATATTTTAATTATAATTACTAAAAGGATCAGCTGTGGCGACCCTTATAATTAGAACTAATTTCCAGTGACATTCAATCACTTTTTGGTTATGATGCAAATAGAGATTTCGACCAACTTAAAAGGCAGAGAGCGAGAATTTTTTTATTTAAAAAACAAGTCAGTACGCCAAATAGGTACACGAGAAGATTTATCGTAGATTTTGTTAACACATTTTGATTTTCCATATTTTTGTCACCGCAGTATCTTACTATAGCTAGTTACTATAGTTTTTCACGCTTCAATAGTGGCCGTTCTGTTTGATAGATGTCAAAAATTGTCTATCAAGCCACTGTAACATAGGCCAATGTCTTGTGAACGCGTAGTTTTGGTTTGTGATTTTTGTATTTTTTCTCAAAGTATGGCTGATGTAGCTGGTGCGGTTTTATCGCCACCTAAAAAAGGACGCTCTGCACATTTCACCGTTAAAGAAAAAGAAGCCGTTATAATAGTAATTTACGATACAAGTGTGCAAAGCTACTCTTTAGGCACGAGTGGGGCAGAGTTAAAACGCGAGTGAGCGAGCGTTTTAAGACGAGCGAGTGACTAAAGATGCTTTACAATATTTTGTCTACGATAGAATCTAGAAAACACGGTAAATATAAAAAAAATTAAATATAAATTAGGATTACCAGCAACCGGTCGCAATTTTGGGTGTTTTAAATTTTAAAACACGTTGCTACTGACAACGTGACTAATGAAATCTTTTAAACACGTTACTACTGACGACGTAAACTAATGAAAACATGTTATTAAACAGTCGTTCTACAAACTTAAAACTGCCAACTAAAAGGCTATTTTACACAATGTCATAGATAAACATATTTAAAGCATGTGAGCAGAATAATCCGGCATACAGAAAAGGAGAAAATGTGATTTTTACAGCTCAAGCAGCGGGTAAGCTTGTTGGATATTTAAACGACGATTTTTTAAAGCTAATTTGTGCGATTATTTGTCTGTAAAAAAATGTTTTAGGTATTTCTGCAGACTGCGTGTACAAGATACTCCGAGAGTATTAAACCACACCTGCACTGCAACCTCCTAAACTATACCACAGGAAGAAGGATGTTTTACATCAGATCGATGACGAAATAAAAAGTGCTGTCCGAAGAATAATTCATTAATTTTTCTTCAAACGAACCGCCAATAGTTTCAAAAATTTTAACAGCGATTGAAGCTAATGAGCACATTCCGAATTTCAAGAAAACAACATTGAAAACTTTGCTGCATGAGATTGGTTTGCGGTAAGTTTTCGGTCGTTTTAATATGTATTATTATATATTATTCTTATATTATAATAATAATAATAATTTGTTGGATGCATTTAGAGCTTTAAGAAACAAAATCGCAACAGCATGTTGAAAGAAAAAACGGAAATTGTATCTTGGAGGCGACAGTATCTGCGCCAAATTAAAACTTTCCGGCAAGAAAACAAAACCATTTATTATTTAGACGAGACATGGATTAACGCATGCTATAGACAAAGTGTGGACGAACACGACTGTAACGAGTGCAAGGCAAGCTGCTGTAAAAGGTTTGTTCACAGGCCTGAAAAATCCCTCTGGAAATGCCTAATAATTCTCCATATTGGCTCTGATAAAGGATTTGTGGAAAATGAACTACTTGTCTTCGAATCCAAGAAAAATGGAGATTATCATGAAGACATGAATTCACAAGTTTTGAGGAGTGATTTCAAAAAGTTCTGCCTAATTTAGAAGAAGATTGTGTGATAGTGTTGGGCAATGCATCTCATCATACTAGAAAGCTGGAGAAAATTCCACCATCTTCCACGAAGAAGGCATATGTACAAAATTGGCTGAAGAGCAAGAATATCGCATATGAAGACGACATGGTAAAAGCAGAACTTCTGACTTTGATTAACTAACAGGAAGACCAATATGTAGTAGATAACCTGGCAGAAGCTGCTAATCCAACAGTGCTTAGGTTGCCCCCCTACCACTGCGAGTCTAATCCTATTGAACTTATATGAGCACAAATAAAAGAAGAAGTAGCCAGAAAAACACTACATTTAGGATGGCTGATGTAAAAACTCTCTTTTCTGAGGCAGCAAAGAACGTAAGTCCACAAAATTGGAAAATGCTGTTGGTCATACCCTTAAAGTTGAAGAACGGATGTGGCAGTTGGACATCATTATGGATGTTGAAGTGTAGCCACTTGTAATACATTTAGGGCAAGATTCGTATACGTCATCCTCGGAACCAGATAGTAACGAATTATAATGTTAATTGTTTGTATTCATTAAGTGTTATTACATTGTTCTTGTGGTGCCTATCCATTCCGGATGCTGACGACCAACATGGCTATCTCGATTTTATCGGCTGCTGGTCTAAAAAGCCCTGTCGTTGATGTGGAGAACCAGCTTCTCAGGTTATGAAGCCAAGAAATCCTTCCTCTTCCAGGACCCCGCCTAATACCTTGCCCTGCGGGATGAGCTGTAGCAGACCGTACCGTTGTTCATGCCTCATGATGTGGCCCAAGTAGTCTAATCTACGTCGTTTGATGGCGTTCTCGATTTAGCAGTCTATGTTCATTCTGCGTATGACTTCAGCATTCGAGACATGGTCCGTCCACGAAATTCTCAAAATTTGTCTATATCACCACATTTCGAAGGCTTGAAGCCTCTTCAATGATGCCTCAGAGAGCTTCCAGAATTCCACTCCGTGTAAAAGAACTGAAAATACGTAGCATCTAAGTAAACGGACTTTAATTTTTAGTGCCAGCTCTCTGCCCTTGAAGGTCTTACTCATTTTGACGAATTGTGCTCAAGCTTTCTCTATACGTTGTCTTATTTCCACATCGATCATTGATGTTGGTGCCCACATAAGTGTACCTACCTTGATACTCTTTCTACAGTTTGTTGATTGATTATTAGTTGTATGTTTGTTGCATGGTTCTCGCTGATAATCATGTATTTTGTTTTGTTGATGTTGAGTTCCAAGCCGTATTCTTGGGTATTTCAATCACATTTGGTGCATACGTGTTCGTCATTATTGCGTTAAACACAGATCACAACGTCTTTTTAAACATGCCAGTAATTGTTTACTTACATTGCTGCCAGTCTCAAGCCTGGAATCAAATGTGAGAGGAAAGCGGTTAATGTACTTTTATATGATTTACGTAATAAAGGTTTTGGTTCTCAAAAGTTTGGTCTAGATCCTAATGCAATTTTTTCTATATGCGATTAAGTTTAAGTTCAATATGCTGTTATTGAGGTCTGTAGACACCTATTTAATTTAATGACCATACGTATGAATTGCTCTTTATATTATATTTAGTTGTATTTTTTCAGTTCTGACTTCATTGGAGACCATGTCAGACAAATTAGAAGGAGTGAAGCTTTTCATAAAGACTGCATTAAAGGAACTGCGAAGTTTCCAAAAGGGATTACGATTTGGGCTGCATGTCAGCTAACGGACTGTTAATTTATTTATTATGTACACACTGGGACGTAATAAATTACTATCTAGGTTTTATTGCTCAAAATAATGTTTAAATAATAACTTACTCAAGTTTTATGTGTTGAGGTTGGCAGCAGTCAAAGCACATAAAGCCATTTCTATTGCGAATAACATATACAATTTTATTTCCAAACGAATATTTATACTAATTTGAATGTTGGATTATTTTCAGCAACATAGTTCTTTTGCATGCCTGCTTTTTTCAAACAAATGTTGTGTTGGTTCCGACGCCGCAGCCAATAATTAGATTTAGGAAGAACCACGGGCCTAAACATTTTCAATTACAAGTGCACAAATGTCACGCTTGCCTTTTAAGTAGGTCGAAATCTCTATTTGCATTTTAACCTCAAAAAGTGATTGAATGCCAATGGAAATTAGTTCTCATTATAAGGGTCGCCATCGCTGATTCTTTTAGTAATTATAATTAAAATATTATCGAGTGACCTTTGTAATATGTTATTTGGGTTGCCTGTTCTACTCTATCTGTTCGGCAGCTCAAGTATAGTGTCCTGATTTCTAAAGTGCCGACTGTACCTTAGGAATTTCTAGATTCGTTAAATTTCAATGGAATACACATTGCTTAAAACTAAAAATAGGATCAATACATATTTCCTTGAAAATTTTAAATGTGTCTACGGGTTTAATAGATGAGATAAGATTAATGGCACGCCATTTATTTGAGAACTGCTTAGATTTGGTATTAAATGGACAATCAACAGGCAGAAGAGTATTATTACCGCGTATAGATTAACACATTTCCATTCTAATATTGCACTACCTTTTTGCCTTCGGAAAAGAAATTTTTCTGTGCTCCGATCATTTGCACTGACAATTTATAAATCAGAAGGACAAACTGGGGATAAAGTGGGAATATTTCGTATTTGCCACAACCCTAGTATTTAGCCATGGTCAAATATATGTAGCAATATCACGTGTGAGTAGTTTTGAAAACCTAAAAATTTAAATTTTATCTAATGAATCCTGCCACACGTTAGAAAGAAATTTTGTAACTTGCAAAATAGTTTGCAACGGGTCCACTACTAAGTGTTAAAAGTCTAAGCATAATCAATGCAAGACAAGAGATAAGAAATATAGGATATGAGAAACTACCAGAAGCCAGCAAAGAAGTAGTAGAAAAAGTTTTAAAGACTATAAAGAATAATAAGGGCCTGGGATAAACAATATTAACAAGCTATATTTCATTTTTTTCATATGGAAATGCAAATGGCGAAGTTCTAGGGAAACCATTGGCAACAAGGTTACTATTTGTGCAGTGAGGCTGGGTTTCTTGTTGACTGGCTGACATCTTAATTATTTTAAATTGTAGTTCGACCATTATAAATTAGAAGTGTGATCTTATAATTTGGTTTTAACTAAGTAGGTATTGCACTGAGGATAATTTCATTTTATAATAGCCAGAACTAAAATTTAAAAATATTAAGATGACAAATGACAACCAGTAAACATGAAACTTAACCTCACTGCAACAACAATACTAGAAGCTTATAAACCAGCCAGGGAAATGTAAATACTATAGTAGTATATAAAGTCTGTTTCAATTTCACATGACATCGAGTAAACCATGAATTGATTTTTTTTTAGAGTGTATTCAGTGACTGACACCTTAAAGTCATTCTGACAATTTGTCTTTTGTACTCAAAATACCAAAAAAGCTTTATAAAAACACCAAAGTAGCAGTTTACAAATGCTTTAATACATTCACAGAAAAAATGGCCGTACTCGTACAAAAAGTGAAATAATAAACGCGGTAGCAAAGATTTTTTCAGTAAGTATTCATAACAATTCTGCAGAGATTTTTATTATTTTGCTGATAGGTATCCAGAGCAGAGGTGTACAAAATTGTGCAAGATGAACTCAATTTGGCTACAACTACGACGAAAATAGTTCAAAAAATGCAACATGTTGGAATTTCACATTTAATGAAGACCTACAATTAAAAATTTTAGATTTTCATGAAAAAAGGAGTACTTTACTGTGCAAGATCTTTTAAATCTACAAGTAGGTAAGTAGTTCAATAGGTTTTTAGAACATTTTACAAATATAACCTTCTGGATCGACATTAAAGTAGGTATTGTTGAAAAAATGGGTTAGCAAGCTTAAGTATATACTTATTAATAATTAATCTCAAAAAAATATATATCGCATTTTCAATAGTTAAAGCTGAAGCTGACATGTCAAACATTTATAACCTAACATTTAAACTGACACTTTTTCTACACTGTTATAAAAAAAGTTCTTAATTTCAACGCCTACTCGGTGTCATGTGAAATTGAAACGGACTTTACAGTTCACTGATACCAGCACACAACCATCTAGTGACAATGCTTATTGCCAATAGCTTCCCTAGATTGTATTTCTATATAAAAATTGCCAAGCGACGTCGGTCCAAAATGACTGGTTTGTTTTCTGTGGCTTTTTTCGAATGTCCGCAAGAAAGTTTGGTGATTTTCGAGATGATAATAAAGACTATTCAATTCACCTGTCATCTGTCAAAAAGTAACCAATCACAATCCAGAATCTGACGTTTCTTAACGAAGCAAAAAAATATCAGCGGATATATATATTGTAATGATATACACAGGGGTATAAAAATTAATTTAAAAAATGTGATTAAGGAATTACAATAGTTAAAAATAATCAGGATCAATTTTAAATATAAATAGGGAATACGAATAATAATTATGCAATTAGAAAAGAAAATAGAAGTTATAATTGAGCGGAATGGCTAAGTGAGACACAGATGGATTCAAATATAATGTTAAGAAAGATTTTAAAAAAAGGTTTGAATGGAATGGCAAATACTTAATCGAAATAAATTGTTGTAAATATAGTAAGATCAAAAATTATTTTCATCTAGTATGGCCATGTAATACTTCCTATATTATGAATGCAACTATAACTCACTTAAAAAACAAATGTCAAGTTTGACATTTAAGTGTAAACGTAGTTGCATTCATAAATTAGAAAAAAATCCATAGCCATACTAGATAAGATTAATTTTTGATCATACTTTAGTAGGTAGAAATCAAAAAGTAATTATATAGAGTGTTAAAAGTTTAAAATGGTATCGTTAAGGACTTTGTTTTAATTATTGAGACAACAAATTTGTAAAAATGCAGCAGTAATTAATTTTGGTGTAATTAAAAGTATAAAATATACCCTATTTTAAAAAGTAATGTTTGCATATTAAATAAGGTTAAGTGTAAAACTAAATTGGAGTGGTAAAATGGAAATGTAAATATAATCTAAGAAGAGAAATAAAACTAAGGAAGTTTACAAGTATATGGTGATAAACTAATTGAAAAGCAGAACTAATCGACAAATGAAAATAAATGGCGTAAAATACTGAGTGAAGTTTATTGGAGAACTACATTTGATATTGTATAATAATTGAACTGGATTATGTCGAGCTGTTGGTGCTAAGGAAGAGTTCCAAGGAAGGACCATCAATAGAGGAATCACGTTTCAGGAAATTGGCGGATACGGTGTTGGAGTTATGTGGCTGAAGCTGGGGTCTGTTTGGTTCCAGGCTGTGGAAAAGTTTGCATCCCTAATTCTGGACAGTTTGGACATCATGTCTGTCATTGGAGTCTTTCGTTATGTTTGGAGACTGAAGAGGTCGGAGTCGTAGACAGCGTGGGGCAGCTTGGTTGACATCAAGAACATTGTTGATATTAAGTAGTAAGGTAAGCACTGAAATAAGAAAATAAAGACTAAAAAGGTGAATTTGTTATTAAACAATTACTTACTAGTTGATCTTGTTGTGTAGACATGAAATGATATGGTATTTTTCATTTAATTTTCAAATCTGTTTGACATATCATTTAACAGAAGTTATTTTGACTTATAAAATAAAATTAAAAATCAGAACATCAGATTTCAGAATAAGCAATCTAGATAAAAGGAATCCATCCCGATTTTCAGGACCTAGCATAAAGAATAATTATTTATATTCAAATCATAAATAAGGCAATTTAAATTAATAATAATATAATTCATAAACAGATTAAAATCTCTATACGTGAAGGTATAGCAATATCTTTCTACAAGGTATTCAAGTGAGTATTCAACACTATAATAAACAAACCAATGAACATTGTTTAATTTGTCAGAAACGGCCAATCAACGTTGACTGCCTTTGAAAACATCTAATGTCACAGTGTTTTCACGCGAGCCGGATTGGTTTCAATTATTTCAATTTAGTGAGTAGGCTTTGACTGACATTTTACCAACGTCAAAGTGAAGTTTGCAAATCAGCGTCGTTCTAAAAACTCATAATATTCGTGTTGGAAGCTCCAGTATTTAATTAATACTGGAAAACGTTAAAAATGTGTGCTGTCGAACACGGTCAAAGTCATCTACCCATATTGTTGAATAATTTTTCCAAATACCACTCAAGACAAAATTTGTTAAGAGAATTTTTTTCGTCAACATGGTAATTATTGCAAATTTCTCTCAACAAAATCTGCTGACATTTTACTCCACCTGCGGTCTCGCAGGTTTGGTTTCGAGAAATTTAAACGCAATAATTTGCATGTGAACGAAAAAAAATCTCAAAAAATTTCATCTTTTGTGGTATTACCCTTGAATATTTTAAACAAATGTGAATTTTATTAGAAGAAGTCAATATTAGTTATTCTGTTACTATAGAAATTGCGTAGTTTGTTGCTAGATTTACTGAAAACTAATTTGAAAAAGTAGTTTGGTTCATTGCATAAGTAGTCCCTCAAATGCCATTCTTGACTACTCATGGTATTATAAGTGATTATACCACTCTCTATAACATCAACCAATTAAAAACGGTAAAAATGGATAATTACGCATGTACTAACTTTTGATAATGTACATAGCAACGGTGATAATCATATACCTTCTTGACTAATAACTGATAGTCAAATACCTTCGCAAAGATGACGTTATCTGCTGACAGTACAATTGTCATAGCAAGCATACTAACTGCACTTTTAATATTCATAAATAAATTGTTCAAACGTTGTTTATTGACTCGTGATATAATCTAGCCGAATGCAACTCGTGTCTTCTTGGTTATCAAATCATCTCTGTTTCCACTCGATATATTGTTTTCGAGTTTATACAATCATGCTCGTTTTTCGCATTCGCGTGATTTCCAAACAATATATCTCGTGTAAACAGAAATGATTATGACAATAAAGAACAAATAATACGAGTAAAGTTTTGTTTTATTTTAGGGAAAAGGGACGTTAACATTGTTTTAGTGTTTCAAGAGGTTTCTGAGGAAGAAGCTTTAGATAGAACATAGGCGTACGAGTGGTATTCGTGTTTGATTTGAAACACCAATACCTCTCGTACACAAATAACCGATAAATCTTCAAACAATATAAAACATCGAAATTAATATTTGGCGTAGTAAGTAAAATGATTTACAAATAAACAATTAAAGACTAGTCCAGGATGTACTTAAAGAAAGAATATAGCAACAAAATAGTAATTTCTATACCAAGGCATTGAAGTTAACTTTTAACTTTTTATCACGAATGTGGATTTAGTTGCTGAAGCCTGTAGGGCCAAGACAAATAAGACACATGAGAGATAAAGGAACGTCAGTGCCTAAGGTTATATTATTTGTTTTTAATCGAGAAATTACAACATTTTAACTAACTTTTGTAGGTTATGTTGACGTCGGTTAACGTTTATCTGTCACCCCGCCATCTACAAAAAGTCGCAAAACAATAAAATCTATCTTTTTTTCAACATGACTCGGAGCAGGCTGTGGCTTCTAATATTTTTTGACAGCTGTTTGAACACTGCAAGTTATAACACGATTTTGTAAAATACACTTTTAAAATGCCAATAAAGCTAACAAAAGAAACTAAGCAAGCGATTCATTGCTGCTTTTGTAAGTTTAATGACAAATTTTTGAAAATAAGTTGAAATTTTAGTTCCAAGTTACCTTGCTAACTTCATTTATAACCAACACCGAAACCTGGTTTTTAACTAACGAGTGGGCCAAGTAGAAGTTTCTTTTTAAAAATGCAATAAAATGAACAAAACTATTTTTTTCCATATCATCATCATATTTTCTGATGCGGCGCATTTTCATCTCGGCGGCTATGTTAACCAACAAAACTGCAGCATCTGGAGCTCTGAAAACCTGCATATGATGGTCGAGAAGCCAATGCATCCTACGAGAGTGACAGTTTAGTGCGGATTGTGGAGTGGTGGCATCATTGGCCCATTTTTTTTAAATACTGCTGGAAACGCCGTTTCGGTTAATGGTCAGCGGTACAGAGACATGATAACCGACTTTTTATGGCCAGAAATTGAGGACATAGACTTGGGCGACCTTTGGTTTCAACAGGATGGCGAAACATGCCATACCCGGTTCGGAGCTGCGATTTGACGCCGTTGGACTTCTTTTTGTGGGGTTTCGTAAAAGATCAATGTTATGCGAACAATCCACAAACTATCCAGGCCCTTAAGTTGAATATTGGCCGAGCCATTCGTCAGATAGAGCCCGCAATCATCAACAACGTCTTGAAAAATTGGGTTGACAGAATGCGTTACTGCACAGCCAGTCGAGGCAGCCACATAAATGAAATCGTATTCCATAAATAATGGGAATGTTTGCTCTTTTCAATAAAGCCATAATATATGGAAAAAAATATTTTTGTTAATTTTATTGCATTTTTAAAAAGAAACTTCTACTTGGCCCACCCGTTAAATCTCTATCTACACTCTTACAAAAATTCACTGCCGATTTCTCGTATTTTACTGACGATTTCGTCATTCGTCATTCTGCGATTAAAAAAATTAAAAGTAGAAAAACACAAAAATATTAATTTTTCAAAAGCTGATGCGACGTCCTATGATAAAAATGTGCTTACATATAAATTTATATTTAGGGAGAGATCACCATGACTTTTGAACTTTTTCGTTATTGATGTTTTATAAGAAACCAAAGATTCTAAAACACCAAGAAACATCGCTATACCATTGTTATACTTATCATTTAAGCTCGGAAGTTTATGCAAAATATCTAAAATGCTTGAAAACACTTATTTTGGTGATTTTTTTACATAAATGCAATTTTCAGACATAAGCGCCTGTTTGGCTATATTTTTAAAGCAATATTTTTTAAACTTGCTCGAAAGGCCACTCGAAAGTACTTATTTCAAGGGTTTTTCTTATAAAGCCGTTTTCCTGTCTTGTATTGTACTAAAAGCTTAACAAGAGCTGCGCCGACCTTGGATAGTCACAGTACACAATGCCGCTCTTTGTTGAGAAAAAGTTAAACGTCGCAAAGCAGTTGTTGTAGAGATGGGGTAAACGGTACATTCCGAAAAAAAACTAGTTTCAGTCGCCCGCATGCGTTGACAAGAAGCGGCAGAGAACGGGTGGGTGCTCGGAGCATACTGGCTCGGTGAACGAACGCAGGTCATCGATAAATAGAAACATTATATCCGCATAACTGTAAATGGAAAGAAAATGACAAACATGTACGAAACTTGTCTTTTAATTAATACAATTACTTGTCATGCTAATTTGTCAGGCCATTTTTAAATTCAATAATTACGTGACCATTTGGAGTAGTTTTGGTACAAAGTTGACGAGTTCACTTGTATATAGATTCCTTTTCAGTCATATTTTCTCGTATAATACTTCAGCTATTTGCATCTAAAAATTCTAAAAGCGACAAGCACGCACCTTTTGGTTCTCCAAAAGGTTCAGCGTAGCCGTTCCGGGCTCTAGCCGTCTTAGTTGCAGCTGAATTTCGTTTCACCACGTTAAGAACGCTTGGCTATAGCAATTTCAAAACACAGTCAATGGGAGCAAGCGAGATACTTTCCTAAATAATTTAAACTTCTGTCGCACTTGTCCGACTGCGGGCCGTCGCGCCCATTGCGAGATGCGATCTGATTGGCTGCAGGTGCGAGCACGAGACAGGCGTCTAGCGCGATAAGGTGGCTTGTTTTGGGCAGAGAGTACTTGGCGGCCTGTGCGAGTGACAGGGTGTCATCGACGGCCGATGCCGCTCGTTAATTTTCCGAAGGCCTGTTTAGCTAATTGTTCCGCCTTCTTGGTCGAGATGTGATCTTATAAGCGAGCTATTTAGCGGCCTCGTAGGTTTTTGTGGTAGCCCAGGCGGTTTTTGCACAGTTTCTTCCCAAATAAATTATGGATCCAATGGATATCGTATGTACCGACCCACGACACGTTGTCGTCCGACAGCTCTAGCGATTAGCGCCAGACAGCTCATAGCGATTGACGCCTACGCAACAAGGCCGAGCCGCTTAAGTAAGGTATTGTGCGCTCTATATCTTCGAATTAATTGTTCATGTTTGCTGCTAGCCGGCACCTCAGAATATGTTAAATTAAGCATACTTGTTATCAGCCGCCTAATCAATGCATTGTGCGCTAATTTTCAAATTTAATCCTTTGCGTTACAAGCCCGGCTATATCTTTGAATTAATCGTTCATGTTTGCTGCCAGCCGGCGACGCAAAATACGTTGAATTACTCGTAACGTGTTTAAGTGCTATTTTTAGATGAGGCATCTCCAGCTGGGCTTTCGTTTTAGGTTTAGCACTCGTTTAAACTGTAAGTTTATTGTGTACGCTGACCACGTCGGAATTGTTGTACCTTTTGGCCATGAATTTGGTCCAAGAGATCTGTATTTGACTTATGATTTTCTCTTGTACTTGTGCACGCTTATTTACAGGGCGACTCAGTCACTGTATCAAGATCGATGTAAGGTGAGGCTTGAAAGCGGTTTATAAGCGTTGCAGGTAGGTCGGCGCGCTTGCCCCTACACTGTTGGAAGTCAGGAGTTTGTAGGGGAATTGTGTCTAAAATGACATATCAAGTTCAAATGACATAGTACGATTTTTAATATTTGGATGCTTTTTGTGCAATATATGCTGCCATCTACATGAAAAACATGATGCCACTATGTATCAGTCGAACTTTGATTGTGATCTGAACTAAACTGCATGTTTTACCGTCAAATGTGTGTTGTGCTTGGTGAAAAGTTTTTTGCTGCGCTAGTTTGACAACGAATTTCTCAGGTATGTGTGATTATTTTGTTCTAAAACTCACATCTTAATTGTGGGACTTTATTAGTGATCACGCTAATGATTCGGTTCGCTTTTGTGGATACTGTAAATAATGGAATGTTTTTAGGTTATATGTAAGGTGTTTCTCTGATAAAATGACATATGCAGTGCAAAGGTAGAATGACACAGGTATGTCATTTTATCCTAGTAGGAGAAAACAAGAAGAGAAATAGCTAAAGGAAAGAAGACAACAGGAAAGGAAAGCTGCTAAGTCAGTGAAAAAGAAAATTTTGAATGAAAGCGACGGCGAAGACGAGGTGAACATTTTTGAAAATGCAGAGGACGAAGATGATGTGGCATGCATCTACTGCAATGAAGTCTATTCGCAATCTAAAGCAAAAAAAAAAATGGATACAATGTCAGGCGTGTAAAAACTGGTGCCACACAGCCTGTTCGGATGTTTCTTCCAAGATAAAAAGCTTCATTTGTGAACTGTGTGCTTAAACCATGCTTAAACACGGGTATGTCATTTTACCTTAGTATGTACAGGTAAAATGACATAGCAGTACCTACCATAATTTAAAAAAAAATTATTATAAAATGTAAATTCAGGTTTCTTATATGTAGTGTGTAATGTTGTAAAGTGTTCGAAGAATAAAGTCTCCAATTTGCAGCCTTTTTTCGCTTACTGTAAGGAGTTTATATATGTTCTAAGAAAAAGTATGTCGTTTTAGACACAATTCCCCGGAATTGTGTCTAAAATGACATATCAAGTTCAAATGACATAGTACGATTTTTAATATTTGGATGCTTTTTGTGCAATATATGCTGCCATCTACATGAAAAACATGATGTCACTATGTATCAGTCGAACTTTGATTGTGATCTGAACTAAACTGCATGTTTTACCGTCAAATGTGTGTTGTGCTTGGTGAAAAGTTTTTTTGCTGCGCTAGTTTGACAAGGAATTTCTCAGGTATGTGTGATTATTTTGTTCTAAAACTCACATCTTAATTGTGGGACTTTATTAGTGATCACGCTAATGATTCGGTTCGCTTTTGTGGATACTGTAAATAATTGAATGTTTTTAGGTTATATGTAAGGTGTTTCTCTGATAAAATGACATATGCAGTGCAAAGGTAGAATGACACAGGTATGTCATTTTATCCTAGTAGGAGAAAACAAGAAGAGAAATAGCTAAAGGAAAGAAGACAACAGGAAAGGAAAGCTGCTAAGTCAGTGAAAAAGAAAATTTTGAATGAAAGCGACGGCGAAGACGAGGTGAACATTTTTGAAAATGCAGAGGACGAAGATGATGTGGCATGCATCTACTGCAATGAAGTCTATTCGCAATCTAAAGCCAAAGAAAAATGGATACAATGTCAGGCGTGTAAAAACTGGTGCCACACAGCCTGTTCGGATGTTTCTTCCAAGATAAAAAGCTTCATTTGTGAACTGTGTGCTTAAACCATGCTTAAACACGGGTATGTCATTTTACCTTAGTATGTACAGGTAAAATGACATAGCAGTACCTACCATAATTTAAAAAAAAATTATTATAAAATGTAAATTCAGGTTTCTTATATGTAGTGTGTAATGTTGTAAAGTGTTCGAAGAATAAAGTCTCCAATTTGCAGCCTTTTTTCGCTTACTGTAAGGAGTTTATATATGTTCTAAGAAAAAGTATGTCGTTTTAGACACAATTCCCCTACTCAAGTATCCAGCCCCGTTTGGCTTTCGAGATTCTGTTAAGAGTGGGTTTCCAGATTGAATCTCGTGGCACCCTTTTAATTTGTAACACCCTATTCATACCGTCATGCTTGCCCTGTGCTGTATCGTTTCTAGGACCACGCCCATCTCCCTGAAAGTATCAAGCCGTGGCCCTTAAGCCTGTTTGGTGAGATTTTCAAGGTAAGTGTTGACGTCTCCCGGACTTGATTAAGCATTTGGCACTCCCACTCCCGTGAGTGTCGTTAAAACAGTTTGATAAACAAATTTATAAACGATACTGTAAATAATAAGAATAATTACTAAATCAAATGAAAGTGTAAACGGGTACATACCATTAATTACAGTTTTTAAAATGTTTTAAATAATTTTGGGAAATTATTGTTGTCGCCGTATGTTTCATATATTTCAATATTTATTGCTCTCGTTACATTGTATTTGTTCTTAGATTTATATGTATTTTAACATAATTAATTTTGTTAGGAGATAATTTATTCGACGTTTTCATTGAATGTAAACACAAATATTTCACTTGTAGATAGGTCGTTTACGAATTAAAGAAAATGTATAAAATTGTACAGAGATTTATTTTATAACGCAGCCGTGCTGCTCTGGCAAATCTTGCTGCAAAGTGAAAAGCGGCAGCTGCACTTTTTTACCTGAGTGTACTGAATTTCTATAGGTACCGGACGAGTTAAGTAGAGAGTGCGTGCGACATGAAACGTAGGAGGGCGAATAAATCTGCGTGTTTTTTTCTCAACGCGCAATGTGTACCTACCTACAGGTGAGTAATAAACCATTAATTATAGGGATTAAATCATTCACTGGGGTTATTATTCACAACAGTTGGAAAAATCAATTTGCAATGTGTTTTAGCCTTAATTAAAAATTTTCATAATTTGACTTGGGTAAAATTTGAAAAGTAATTTAGGAGAATATTAGTCAAAAATTATTTAGAATGTATGATTTTTGATGATAAATAAAAATCATATAGTCGTGAAATATACTCTAATTTAAACTTGAAGTAAATTAAAAAAAATATTAAACGTTTCGCCACTTTTGATGGCTTCATCAGTAATTTAAAAGTTCATTACAATATAAAAGTTTAATACATTATGATAAAATATTATTTTGCATTCTGCCTTCTGAACAGCTAATGCTTTGTGTTCCTTAATTATATCCAAGTATGGATTATACTTAAAGAATGCCTGCTTTTATTAATTAATAATTTTGTTGTGTAAACCTTCAAAAATGTCGTGAAAGAATTTTCAAAAATCTTGTACTAATCATAATGTATTAAACTTATATATTGTAATGAACTTTTAAATTACTGATGAAGCCATCAAAAGTGGCGAAACGTTTAATAATTTTTTAAATTTACTTCAAATTTAAATTAAAGTATATTTCACGACTATTTGATTTTTATTTATCATCAAAAATCATACATTCTAAATAATTTTTGACTAATATTCTCCTAAATTACTTTTCAAATTTAGCCCTAATATTGGAGTTTAGTTCCAGTTTGATTATAACTTTGCTGTAATTCTGATATCCGTTCTTGTATACATCTAATATCGCATACATGCATATTTTACTGTTTATTTTGTATTGTTAGAGTATCTAAATGCCTGGCTATTTTAAAAATTTTTAGTGCCTGAACTTCCGGTATTTACTCATCATCATCACTTAGCTCGTAAACTCGTCTAAATTACGTATTATTTATAGTATTTGCTATAGCTAAACATGACATCAATGATTTTTATTTCATTTTAACAAAACATAAATAAGGCAGTTACGATCACACCTGTACGTAAAGTTTCAACATTAAAATTTACATGGACACTAAAATTAATAATACGTAACACAGTATGAAACTTGATATATTGACATTTACACAACATTAACAATAAAACAACGTCGTTACTAACAGACTAATACGGTAATATTCTTTTGGTGGCTCTTGAACTCTTTAAGCCACCAACAGAAAAAACAGATTTGGATTGAAAAACTAATAGAAGAAATGGAACACTGTATTAAATAAAAGAACAGAAAAAGAACAACGAATAAGTCCAAGAGTACTCATAAACGAAAATGGACTAATAGTAAACAATTAAAAAAAACAAATATGGAAAGAGTACTTTAGCAAAACTTTTAAATCTTCAAGAACAAGTCGTGAATGAGGCAATAGTGGCAGCATACGAAGATGGGGGAAAAATACAAGTATGTATGTATTATTGGTAACATCATTTTACCTTGCGGTGTAGAGACTGATGCTTTATACGCTTTAACATTTAGCGGTGCATTGCTCAACCTGGCCCAGTTTCGGGTTACAAAGCTCTTCTTTTGGCTTGCGTAGCAACCATTGTGTTAGGTGTGAGTCTTGGTGATATGTTGACCGTGTTACTCAATCTCTTAGGCCTATGGCTATGAGTAGAGCACAGTTAATTTGGTGTACAACTGTGAATGGTCTCACCGAACCCGATACAGATCGCCAAGGCTGCGGAAAAATTCCGCCCACCGTGGGATTCGAGTCGAGGACTTGCTTAACGCAAGCCCAATGCTCTACTAACTGCGCTATTCTATTTCTGAACTATAAAGATAATAAAAAATGGAAAAGCACCGGGTAGCGATCATATAATAAGAGAAATATTAAAATACGGAGGAAAACATTTACACGATCCAGTATACAAGGTAATAGTAAAAATATAGAAAAATGAATCAATGCCAGAAGAATGAAAGGAAGGAGTAATCATACGACTACACAAGAAAGGAAAGGAAGAAGTTACGAACAATTGCCGTGGGATCACGTTATTGAATACAGCTTACAAAATAATATCAGTAAAATGACACCAAAGGCAGGACTGCAGGAGCTGTTCACAAGAAAGCTTCTCGGAGACTATCAAAATGGATTTAGGCCAAGCAGATTTATCATAGATGCGTTACATACAATGAATAACATTTTGGGAAAAGGCTACGAATTTTAAATCGAACTCAACATATTGTTTAGACTTCAAGTAAGCTTTTGACAAAGTGTAGAGGAACAGAATGTTTGAAGAAATGTCGAAGTTTGGAATTCCAAAGAAGTTAATAAAATTAACAGAAATTACAATGAATGAGTCCAATGCAGTGATCAAAACACAAGATGGTATAACTGAGAGCTTGGAGATAATTACGAGAGTACGGTAAGTAGCTGCATTGTCAGCGGTATTATTTAATATGGTGCTAGAAAGTGTAGTAGGAAAAATATAATGCCAAGGCAACATAAAAAGTGCCCAAATTATTGTGTATGCAGACTACATGGCTATATTAGGTAGGACCAAGAAGGGACTTAAACACGCCTTTAGAGAGTTGGAAGGAGTAGTAAAAAATGGAAGTACAAGTTAATCAACAAGAAACGAAATATATGAAATATGGAAGCGGTATTGGAAACGAAAATCAAAACCTATAAGTGGATAACTACAACTTCGAAAGTATAAACAACTACTGCTACCTGGGGACGCAAATACGTAACTCAATGCAAAGTCATGAAAACATTAAAGCAAGAATTCAGACAGGTCGTAGAGTATAATTTGAACATAAAAATCTATTGAAGGACAAGAAGTTAAATAAAGAGATAAAAATAAAAATATGCAAAACACTTATAAGACCAGCCGTGACATATGCCATGGAAACCCAATATATAAAGAAAAATGTGAAGAACAAGTAAATAGAAGTACGTCTAGCGAATATACAACTCCAGGTTGTTAGCGCTGCTACTTACGCGAAGCGATGTCAAACTATTGGCATCCTCTTCTGCATTACTGGTTTGATCGCAGTAAAATGAACACATATATATTTAAGAGTGTTCGTGATGTTTGACTGATTTCTTCGACGCAGATTGTCGTACTTGAAACTTGTTTTGCCAGTTTATATTAAATCCACCACGGTTCTTTATCTCGTCAACATGTAAACTACGGCGAGGCAATTTTGTTACCACTCAATGCGCTTGACACCGAATGTTTGGGGAAATTAATTATTTGTAATATTCAAAATTTACGGTAATGACCTGTCATTAATCGAATCGTATTATTGGTCTAAGTTTAACTTTCACCAAAGAAATATTGTAATGAGGTGGTGAATGCAGTAGTGGAAACGAAAAGCGGCGCAGTATATAATTTAGTCTAATAACCGAGTAACTTCGAAGCTAAATCTATTGCATTAGGATTTTAAGCGCTAGAGTTGTATATTCGCTAGACGTCCCTACTCTATTTGAAAGCAAATCACTGGGAACAATACTTCGACCAAAAATGATAAGCAAAAATGAATATAGACCACTAATGAACTTTAAAATACAAGAAGAAATAAAGGAAAAGACATAGTGAAACACATAAAGGCGCAAAGAATCGAATGGTTAGGTCACATAACACAAAGTGAGAGAAAGAGAGTCATAATAAAAATAATGACAGAATCGAAACCTACCGAAATAAAAAACAAAGGAAGGCCCAGATCAAGACGAATAGACGAGATGACAGAAGACTTAAGAATAATGGGAAGAATAAGTAACGGAAAGGAAAACATGGAGAAGATAGTTGAAAGAGCAAAAACATACCAAATGTTATGAAGAATTTAGAAGACAGAGGAAAGGGAACTAATCCTCCCCAGGAAGTTCCAAAACACATTGGGTTGTGGAGCCTAGCAAGAAGAAGTTGTAGCTGTTGTAGTAGTGTTGAATTTTTCCGTTGTTCTAAGATCCCGTGGCATTTTCTAAGTACCCGTTGACCTAGTGCTTCTCAGATAATTAGTCATCGTTCAACTTTTCTTATAATTTTCTCAATATTGACTTTGGCTTTTGTTTTATAAATAAATATCATAGAAGCAAGAATACTTAGATCCATCTGTGGTGCGTTAGGAATTTGGAAGTGAGTGTGGAATATTAATGCACAGAACATAAAAGCTTTTTGGTGAGATTGGTCGCACTTCCTTGTATGTGTTTTTCGATTTGTATTAATACCACTAATATCCGTTAAGACGCCAAGCAACTACGGGGTATAGTTATGTAATGATACAGTGGTGGGGCCGAGCTTAAGGTCACGAGTTCGAAACTGGGTACCGAATGCATTTTTTTAATTATTGAAAGGTTCGGATACACATTTCTAGTAATTCTCACCTTTCAATATGAAATGTCACATTATGGACGTTTTTCCTCCCCCCCCCCCCCCCCGCCACTGAAAGCACCGTTTAAACAGATTATAAATACTAAATGAATGTGTCTTTAGGAGCTGATGTCCAAAAATAAAAAACACTTGGCAAAAACCAGTGCATCTCAACACTGTACCTAAGTATCGACAATTTTGGAAACTCGCTGAACTTTGTAGCAAGTGATTACTGGAAATTTATGTGGCGCAGGACGTTGCTACTTTCTTCGATAAACGAACCGATGCACGCAAGTGGCTAAATAAAGAAAATGGATCGAAACCAGTGTTGCCGCGTGCTTCTAATTTCAGTACCAATATTTTACATAATTTTTGATATCGTAAAAATTAGATGATAAAAATACCTATTAGAAAAACCAAATTAAATAATTTCACAAATAAAAATGTCGAAATGCTCCCAGCCTATTCATTTCAAAATTTTGTAAAAATCGTTTTCATAATGCCTACATGTTATTGTACTATATCTATCACGACTGTGTTCTTGATCGAAATGTCACACATAACAGCCAAGGCCATTCGAATTTAACAGCCACGGCCGATATTTAATTAACAACTTTTGATACACTACCAAATTACGCATATTGTTTCATTGCTTTGAAAACGAATTTATAAACAACCGTTTTGCACTACCAAATTACGTGGTTAGGTACTAGAAAGTTTTATTTATATTAAAAGCACATATTTAAAATTTTGTAAGTTTTAGTAGATATTACAAAAACTACTAAACAACATAGGTACGATCGATATTACACTAACTGCCTCGGGTAATTTATTAGCATCGACCGGCATCCGCGACAAAATTTATCCTCGTCCGTTATATGCTAAAATCGGCCTAATACCGTTAAATACTATAATATGAATAACTAGCAGTCCAGTGAGACAAATGTCTCATTTAATAAAACAAAAAAGACCGTTTTGCAAATAGAACGCGTATTCACCACACGTACGTATATGACGTCATTGTTGGTAGCAAACTACCAGTCGCATTCGCCTTGATAAAATTTGCCTAGAATCTAACCTAAAAAGTTAGGATTAGAATAATTAAGATAATAATTAGTGTTAGAGACTGAAATTCGGTTCCTGACCTGACATGACCATTTCAAACATATAACTTTCATAACTTTTTTCTCTATCTCTTACGGTTTGGCTGCTGAAACAGCGTTCCGGACGGACGGAAATCACGTGATTTCTCGAAAACCGGAAGTGTCACGTGACTGAAATTCGGTTCCTGATCTGAGATGACCATTCCAAACATATAACTTTAATAACTTTTTTCTCTATCTCTTACGGTTTGGCTGCTGAAACAGCGTCCCGGGCGGACCAGCGTCCCGGACGGACGGAAATCACGTGATTTCTCGAAAACCGGAAGTGTCACGTGACTGAAATTCGGTTACTGACCTGACATGACCATTCCAAACATATAACTTTCATAACGTTTTTTTCTATCTCTTACGGTTTGGCTGCTGAAACAGCGTCCCGGACACACAAAACAGCGTCTCAGACAAGCCTATTATATATATACTAGCAGTCCAGTGAGACAAATGTCTCATTTAACGCGCCTTCAAACCTCGATCGGTTAGGCAACCACCCAGACCTGGAAGGTGTCAAAGTGGTTGCCTAACCGATCGAGGATTTAAGGCGCAGAGGGTCGCAGCTACGTTTGGCGGCCGAAACAGTTTTTATTTAATACGCGTTCTATTTGAAAAACGGTCTTTTTGTGATTTCTCGAAAACCGGAAGTGTCACGTGACTGAAATTCGGTTCCTGACCTGACATGACCATTCCAAACATATAACTTTCATAACTTTTTTCTCTACCTCTTACGGTTTGGCTGCTGAAACAGCGTCCCGGATAAAACAGCGTCCCAGACAGACACGTCTATTAGATAAAGGATAATAAAAAGCATCCACCTGGGGCATGGTTTAAGCAGAGATTTGTGGCCCAAAAGATAATTTAATTGAACTCGGTTACATCCAAATGCGTTTCGTTAAGCTAGTGCTCTGCTTCAAAATTCTTTTTAAAGAAATAATTTTTGATAGATAATTATATGGACAATATATGCAGACACTTAATAAAACTAGCCCTACCCCTGACTATATCACGACAAAAAAATAACAAAAGAAATCAACGTGATAAACAGCTTCAAAGTAGGAAGCGACCATAATTGATCAGAAAACTGGAAAGACGAGGATTACATAACGAAAGAATATTATAAAACATGAAGAGTTACAAAGAATTGAAGTTGATTAGTTATCAGCAAGAAACAACAAAAAACTAATGACTATCCACTTGAATGAAATTGACATCAACATTGAGAATATGATCGAACAAATAATAGAAACTATAACTAACAGCGTGAAGGAAATAAACAGAAAGGTAATAAAAAGAAAAACCAGAAATTGACGCAAACACAAAACTATGAATAAAATCCATAAAAAAACAATTAAATATGTAGAAATGAAAAAAATCATAAAAAGCAACATATAAAACTACAGAAAAACTAAATTTAAAATTAGTACAACAAACTGTAGAAAACAATAAAGGAATGACAATAAAAATAAGAGAAACATTTTATGGAGATTTATGTAAAAGTAAAGTAAAACCGTGAGGAATTTCAAACAAACCAAAAACTATAATGATCATAGGCTGAAAAGAATTACCTGAAATCGAAATGTTGTACGTAGAAAACACAGTTCAAAATATGAAAACAAATAAAGCTGCTGGCGATGGTGGGATAACAGCCGAGATGATAGGAGAGGGAGGAGAAGAACTAATTGAAAGGGTAACCAGATTATTAAATAAATGCATTCAACAAGGCAAAATTCCGAAGAAATGGACTAATTCAAAAGTGGTCATACTATATAGAAAAGGTGACAAAAGAAAGGTAAACAATTACAGATCTATAAGTATCTTGATCCACATGTACAAGCTCCAATGATAATAATCAATCGTCTAACGAGTAAATTAGATTTACATCAACCAAAAGAACAGGCGATCTTCAGAAAAGGATCCTAAACCAAATGTCATTTGACAACAAAGAAAGACTAACGAATGTAACATTCCAATTCTTCTGGCATTCGTCAATTACGAAAAGGCGTTTGGTGCAGTAGAACAAACGTTAAAAATGCAGAATAAACTGTCGATGCATACAACTGTTACAACAAAATACAAAAATATCCAGGACATTCAATTAAAAAGAAATCGAAATTATTAAACATGAAAACAACATTAATACTTACAACCACCATTTTACACTCAAGAAGCAATTCTCAAAAAATATAGATAATAATTTTGTGGTAACGTTTTCTTTCATTTAATTGCTTTATGATGCTTACAGCAGCCGTTTGAAGTTTACCATTTGTTTTGCATAAAATCGTTTATATCGTGTGTTCCAAACAAAACACATTCGCAGCATGCTATGATCAAATTGAAATTTGCCGTAACTTGAGATATACCCATTGATGCAAATGAACTGCCAAGTCAGGGACAACTAAATTACATCTTGACCTTGAATTATTTTTTTAGAAATATATAAAACACCTTAACAAAAACAATTTTTAATAAGCGTTATGATTATTACACTCGTTGTGTAAATGCCATCTAATTTTCCTTTTTGCTTGATACAATTAAACTTAATGCAGTGTAAACTTTTATCTGTCAGTGACAGATGTGTTCATAAACAAATTGCAATCTGACATTATCCTACAGACTTTAGTTAAGACATGACTAGATTTTTTTTTCTTTCCAAGGCCTACCCTAAATGGGTTTTTTTTAACACACTATATATCCAAAGCATGTTAGAAAGGGTATTCATTGAAACCAACATGACATATGAAGAATAAAGAATAGAATATGATATCAGGAGCATGGTACGGAGAAGAGTAAAAAAAAGAGCAAAAAAGAAAGTGCCAATTGCAAAGTAGGGTACAATTAACTACAAACAATCTATATGGTGCCCGAAAAATAAAGAAAAGAGGGATAAAACGGAAGCTATACAACGAAAACGATACAAAGGAAACAACCCATACAACAAATAGGACAACGACAAAAGTACATAAATAATAGAAAAAAATGTAATCAAACTAAGAACTTGGAATATAAAGAATATTTACGATAAGAGAGACAAGATTAGATTATTTAGGTATCGCAGAAACAAAGAGAAACGGGAGTAAACTAGAAAAGATGCTCAAGGGATATTGGATGCAGACGGCAGAAATAGAAAATAAAAAGAGGGCCAAAGCAAAAGTAGATTTCATAATTTAAAAAAAATGTAAGATAAACAACACATACAATTAGGACAAGAAAGAAAGCAAACCACAATAATAATAGCATATGGACTGAATGAAAACACAGAAAAAGACGCATATATATTTTTTGAAGAACTACAGGAATAAATAGATAAAAAACACAACGAAATTATTATAATAAGGGACTTCAGTACAAGAGTCATTAAAAGAAATAACAACATACAGTTTTTGGGAAAATAAAGCACAGAAACACAAAATATAATAATTTGAAGATACTAGTGTAAGAGTCAGGTGCACGCGAACATTATCTTTGATTTTATTTTCAGGAAGGCGAACCATTATCAATCTTATAGAAAGATTTTTGAGTATGGGGTAAGCCGATGTTTTTGCAGCTGATAGGGATTTAGCGGGGCATCTTTTTAGCACATGGATGCCTGGCAGACGAGGCGGCTGAAATAAAACCGAAAGCGTTACTAAATTATGACAGGGGGGTTACACGAAATTAGAACGACACGGCGGTGAAGACAAGCAGTCAAAAACCGCGAGGTAATTTAGCTTACAATTTATGGCGCTGTTATAAAACGGGGAACACGTGTTGGGAATAGTTTTAGAAACGTCGTGGGATTTTCCAATTCAAAATTTGCTTGGAAAAGGGTAAACCAATTGTGGAGTTTGGAAGGGCTGACAGCAATTAACACAGGGCTTTTATAGCAACAAAATTTAAGTTTATTGTCATGTGGGAGCGCTGCCAATAATCCGGAGAACGACTATGACAGCTCACAATCCGACACCGCAGTATCTTAACTGTTAGTAAGATTGTGTGTACACTGACTTTTTATTTACTTTACTTTCTCAGAGTGACTTACAATCCGACACTGTAGTATATTAACTGTTAGTAATATTGTATGGACACCGGTTTAATTATTACTTAGCTAGGTGGATCACGATCCGACAAGGCAGTATTTTGACTGTTGCGGCTCTAACTTCTTTCCTTACTGTCATTTCTGATACGTGAGACATAAGCCGTGCACCCCAACTTTTCTTATGCTTTCATCATTTTACCACAACGCGACGCTAAGAGAGGCCACGACGTCATATAATTTAAGTATAAGTCGCGTTAGTAGCCTAAAACCGTACGCAACTTGCCGCCATAGCGCCGAGCCAGCTGAACGAAGTCAGCGATCACCGTCTTACGCAATCATAATTTTTCGAAACCCCGCAGTACTTTTAGAAGTAGCTAGTGCATTTACACTTGCCCTTGATAAAAGGATATAAGATTCCCATGACGTTTCTTTTCGACGTGCAAAGCGAAGATCTCCAGCTTCTATGCGAGCTGAGTAAATGTACCATAAGTACAAGCCGCTTACAGTGGTCGTCCGCAACCCCAGCCGAGGCAAGCCGTAGGACTCAGAAAAAACATACACATCGTAGGTTCAGCCTCACATTAAACCCAGAGTGTGTACCGTTACACTAGATCTATGTGTAGCAAATGAATTGGTAGTGGCAAATACGAAATTTTCGCACAGCGACCACTATAAATTCACAAGAGAAGAAATATCGAGGGAGAGAAATCTATCGTTGACTATTTTCTGATTAGAAAAAAGTTGTAAAGCGGTAAAAGACGTAAGAGTAAAAGGAGAGGCTGATATAGGAAGCGACCATTATTTATTATTAATGGGATGGAAATAAAAGAACCAGACAAATGAAGAAAAGATGGAATCCATCAGTAATAGGTAAGAAATGACAGACTAAATATACCTGAAGTAAGACCAAACTACAAAGGAATACTGGAATACTGGAATACTGGCTTGAAAGAACAGTAGAAGAAAGATTAGATAAATTAAAGACAAACGTCATAGGCGCAAGCAAAAAGAGGGCTGTGATATAGTAAGAGTATGTAATAAAATAGTAAAAAGAACCGCATGGTGGAAAAGAACAAGTCAAAAAAGAAAATAAAGGGGAAAAAATAGAGAGATACACAGTACTTTAAGTCAAGAAAGAAGGAAGAGTATGACTAATATAAGAACAGCAGAAAAGAGGCTAGAGAAAGTAATGGAGGCAAAAAAATACACCGACGATAGACTTCGTCAACAAAATGAAAACTAGATACAAAAATATAACCAAAAGTACGCAAGACTCAATCTTTTACATTAAGGCAGATAAGTAAGAAAGATAAGGAACAACAAACAAGCATATGTATGTTTTTGTAGACCTGCAAAATAGCCTTTAATAGTCAGAAGAGAGGATGTGTGGGAATATCTAATGCAATGAGAAATAAAGATGTAGAAAAAAATGAAGATCCTCTATAAAACGTGCTTATACTATGTGCGAACAAGAAATTAGATAGCGAAAAATGTTCGAAAAAAAAGTAGGACTCATACCTAGAGCCTAGAAAGCATAACATAGAAGTAGAGGGAAAAGTAATAACTGCGAACAAAGTTAGGAAGAAATCAATCAATGCTATTAAAGAATCCGTCCTAAAAAAAATGAATTTACCGAAAGAAAACAAAAAGCGGAAATATACAGAAAAGTGTCTGTACCGATTCTCATATATGGGAGTGAGTGATGGAGAACAACGAGCGGAAAAAAAGCAGAATAGAAAATATAGAAATGCGGTTCCTACGAAGAATCTAGAGAAAAAACAAGGTTGGGCAGAATAAGAAACGAAACGTGCAGTAAAAGCATTGCCAATACAACTGATCGGACATAAAATACAAGGATAGTTAAGATGGTTAGAACATATATAAACAGGATGGAAAAAAGAAAATAATAGCCAAAAAGAACATAAGAAGCAAGAGAGATGGGGAAAAGGCAACGAGGAAGACCAAGGAAGTTCTGACAGGAGAAAGTGAGCAAAGTGATAGAAGAGAGAGGTGTGGTAGAAAGAAAGAAATGGAGAGAAGTATGGAAAAATGGGACCAAGCACAAACTAACCCACTTATATACCGAGAGGTAGATAAGGCATATAATTAAAAAAAAGTAAGTTTTGTTGTCACACTTTTTCTGAGCTACCCCTGTATAGTGTATAATCAAAAATATTAGTACTGGAACCGCATTCGTACCTATAACTTTTTATCTACAAAATATGTATGTACCTTCTTATAGTTTTAAAAATATCATACATCCCCGCATCGTTGCCGGACCCCTGTCAAGGGTGGTAGTCTTAAAAACGTTAATAATAAAGGGAGCAACAGTTTTTATCTGGCTTTTGAAATATATTTAGTGCCATCTTTAATGCATTATGGATCCCAAATTGGGGATTCCCAAGTGTTAAAACACAATATCAACTCTTAGAAATAAAAAAAAAACCATAGTCGAGGTTGCAAATTCAAGCAATATCTACTCTTTTTGGTAGAAAAAGTAATTTTTTTTCACATTTTAAAAATAGTGCTACCGTACTGTTCAATTTTTCACATTTTAAAAATAGTGCTACCGTACTGTTCAAATCACGTTTGATACAGAAGTACTAAAATCGGCAACGTTGATCGACACCACTGCCAGGAACGGTTATTTAGCATTTTTACGATTTCTTGGAAGCAAATAAGCCAGCAAAAATTAAGTAGAACTGGAGAAAGTCACCACGCTCTTAATGAAGTTGTAGGCGGCTTCCACCTGCAGCAGCGCATTCGGCACCCACCGAAAAGAAAGGGGCGATACGACCCACATGCAGCAAAAGAAGAGAGAATCGTACCAAACTTTGCATATTAATAAAGACGCCTAACTAGGTAACGGGATACCTTCCTTTATAGCTCGATGGTGTTGATATAACTTTGCCGAAGATCATCGGATGGTGTGCAGTGGCCTTCTTAAAAAAATTCTGACATTGCCTAAGCGATGGTCATAAAAAAATGAACGTCGCTTCGCCCGCCTTAGCCCCAAGCGGCATCCCTTCGCCGCAGCGTGCGCTCGCGAGGCCCCAGTTCAAGCGAACACACTTCCAGTAGCCACCAGAGTGGCCGACTTCTTCATCGAACCGATAGAGCTGCGCGCCCATCTTTGTATAGCCTACATAAGCACACTTTTTCTTGTACTTAAGAAGAACTGACAGTAGAAACCTCATTTCTCAGTCAACACAGGGCATGCCATGGAAGACCATTCAGTCGGTTTCGAGCCTGAACGCCGGTGGTGACCAGCACTTTCTCGGCCGCTTTGGATGCGCCGCGCTCTCGCCTTGCTCGAAAGATGTTCAAAATTGGAACGGCCGCGCGCAATTTTGTGACGGATCGTGCTGCCAACCTCTCGCGCTTCCGAATCTTGGTTTTGGGATTTTTGGATTAGGATTATGCGATAAAGCTGCAGTGCGAAAATGATGACCATTTTGCTCTTGCTCGTAAGTACTTTTAATGTATGCTAAGCAGGGACATAAAAAATATGCAATCGGTTGTAGTTTTAATTTCCAATTTATTTCTTTATTTGATCAAAAACAAAAGAAGCAAGCTAAATTTAAATATACCCGAATGGTGATGGATATAGAAAGATAATAAGCAATAAATTTAGCTTTAATTTTACTAATGTATTGATAACATATAATAAAATTTTATTTACTATATATTTTTCAACTATGTGGTAATAAGGATATGAGACAGGTGTAAAACAGAGAAAAAAAAAGAAAAAGAGTAACCTTCGTGATTATACATATACAAGTACCTAGAATATTAAAAACTGTGGCAAATAAAGAAACTGTTAAAAATATGTAGCAGTAGCTTTTAAACTTTAATGAACACCGATGTTGTTTTTCAAAAACCCCACGGCCTACTAGATTTTTGAAACTTATATAATTTTTGCATTTTTTAAGCTCTATTAATTTATTTATTATTAACAAAGTGAGACATAAAGTTGTGTTTTAACACAATGAAAACTACAGCTTCTGTGTAATTTCTATAAAAAAAATAAGCCGTTTTTTTAAAATTTTAGCAAATAAGTGATCTATCAAAAACAATTGAAGTGCGAGAAATAAATAGCAATAGCAAATAAATTCTGCACTTTCTACCAACTAAGAAGTTATCAATTTATTTTAGGATAATAACGTACGTTACAAACAATAGACACCTGAAAAACAGTTAACGAAACCCAAAACAGAAAACTCGGAAGAAATTTCTAAGAAAACTAAACAGTAAATCCCCTACCGCACAACACTTTCGTAATTGGAAATGGTTAACTAAAATTAAATATTTCTAGAAATTAATTTATTTTACTAAGAGTTTTTTCAAAATGTCTTGCATCTTCTGAATCTTTAAAACTATCTACCCAGTGCTGCAGAACTCCCCGAAGCATACAGAAGAAGCCAAACGCGCATAAATCGAAAAAGGCAGGATATAAAAAAGTCATTCTTGCAAAACAATTGTTGTCGATACCAACATTATATCATTTAAATTCAAAATTGTGAAGCATTTTGCTTGGGTTTTACGTACATTTTTTTTGCTACTAGTGAAGATTTTTTATTTCACTGAATGTGACCGATGACCACGTCTACATTCATCATTAAATTAAAAAATACACACATAAACTCCTGTTTGAAAACAAATTCCAGAATTAGTTTGCGATTGTCATATGTTCCTACTTTATATTTGCAGAAATTGTCCCAGCATTAGGAAAAAACTGTTTAAAACAGTTGCCTTAATCCGAAAATGACGCGAGATAGAAAATTCGACCAACTGATCTTATTAACCATAAGTTAATCTGAAATGTTTATTAAAATATACAGGGTGGTCTTCAAGTACGTTCGGAAAGCTAATGCTGATAACTTGTATTATTTCTCGAAGAAAAGTTTATTTATACAACTCCTGAAAGGCTAGTTTCCAAAATATGACTTATTTAAATTTTTAAGTCACGATTTGTAGTGAAAATGCAAATCAGCTCTGTAAAAATAAAAGCTTTGTTCATGTCACAGCTTCATTGTTTCTTGTTAAATTAATTAATTTTTGAATACATGGTTTGTGTATTGTTTTCTCTGAATAACATTCCATAAGTGTTTTTGCAATTTTATGTTTCTCATGCTGTTTGAAATTGTGAATTGAACATTTGAACGCGCTGCATTTCGGAAATAAAATTGTTTAGGCTTGAAGTTCAAATAAATTATTCTTCACGAAATAATGCTAAGCCTCATATTCTTAATTTTTGGACCCTAGATAAATATCTACCTCGTATAATAAAGAAATTAAGCACAATTATAGAAAAATGACAGCAACTTTAAATCTGGTTCATCAAATAACACTTCTTTTTCCATTTAATAGATTCCCTGATGTAACTGCTGATATTCCTATGGGCGCATTAAAAATTCACCTTGTATACAATGTTAGGTAAAATTGTGGAAATACTTTCCTGATTATTAATACGTTTTAAATAAAATTTGTGTGTATACTACCTAAGACCGTACGTTTTATGGGCAATAAAAAGTTTTCAATGAAATCTTATATTGGGTGTTTCAAAACTGGATGGTGCAAGCGCAAGCGCGAAGAAACGTATTCATCGTATCAAGTGACAATACGCTTTAAATATTTTAAATAAAATTTATACTACCTAAGACAGTACGTTTTATGAGTAATGAAAAGTTGTCAATGAAATCCTGTACAGGGTGTTTCAAAATTGAATGGCGCTAGCGCAAGCGCGAAGAAACGTATAAGCCGTTCACGACCTTTTTGGGACAGAGTTGGCTATGATTTTTTTCTTTTCATGTTGGACTAACTGATTCGATGATGTAGCAGATGCAACTTTTTTTTCTGTCAGTGTCTGTTCGACATTTTCTTGCCACCACATTGCCAGATTTATTATTTTAATATTCGTAAGAAAATAAATGATTTATCAAATGTGTAAAAATTATTTTAATTTCCGTCAAAGGAAAAGTCAAAATGCCCAAAATAATTTTGTTACAACAAAAAATTTCCATTGGACGATGCTACTTCCAATTGAAAAAGTATAGACCAAATTTAAAAGAACGCGAGTCGATGTGGAGACTAGAGAATATCCGGCAACAATGTACCTATTCAGAAAAATATAACCTTAAACTGAAAACAACCTAACCTAACACAAAAAGTGTCAATTTCCATGAGGAAGTTTAGTTGCAACAGAGGTTCTGCCAACAAAATTACTAGATGATCATAGCCTCACCTGACCCAAAAAGATCGTGAACGGCTTATATTCATCGTATCAACTGTGACTATACGACGTTTTAAATATTTTAAGTAAAATTTGTTAGTATACTACCTAAGACAGTACGTTTTATGCGCAATGAAAAGTTTTCAATGAAATCCTATACAGGGTGTTTTAAAACTGCATGGCGCTGGCGCAAGCTCGAAGAAACGTAGTTATCGTATCAACTCTGACAATACGACGGTTTAAATATTTTAAATAAAATTTGTGAATATACTACCTAGGGAAGTACGTTTTATGGGCAATGAAAGGTTTTCAATGAAATCCTATACAGGGGGTTTTAAAACTGCATGGCGCTGGCGCAAGCTCGAAGAAACGTAGTTATCGTATCAACTCTGACAATACGACGGTTTAAATATTTTAAATAAAATTTGTGAGTATACTACCTAAGACAGTACGTTTTATGGGCAATGAAAAGTTTTCCATGAAATCCTATACAGAGTGTTTCAAAATTGCATGGCGCTAGCGCAAGCTCGAAGAAACGTATTCGTCGTATCAACTGTGACAATACGACGTTTTAAATATTTTAAATAAAATTTGTTAGTATGCTACCTAAGACAGTACGTGTAATGGGTAATGAAAAGTTTTCAATGAAATCCTATACAGGGTGTTTCAAAATTGCACGGTGCTTGCGCAAGCTCAAAGAAACGTCTTCATCGTATCAACTGTGACAATATGGCGTTTTAAATATTTTAAATAAAATTTGTTAGTATGCTACCTAAGAAAGTACGTTTTATGGGCAATAAAAAGTTTTCCATAAAATCCTATACAGGGTGTACCAAAGCTGCATGGCGCTAGCGCAAGCTCGAAGAAACGTATTTATCGTATCAACTGTGACAATACGACGTTTTAAATGTGTGAATATACTACCTAGGAAAGTACGTTTTATGGGCAATGAAAAGTTTTCAATGAAATCCTATACAGGGTGTTTCAAAACTGCATGGCGCTAGCGCCAGCGCGAAGAAACGTATTCATCGTATCAACTGTGACAATACGACCACAGCAGTCGGTGGCTGAAGTACCTGGTATTCCGCAGAGACCTCTGACAAGCCCGTGATAAACAAAATAAAACAACAACAATAATGATATATTGAATCTTTTTTCCAAAACTTTCATATATATTATTTTTAATCTTTTGGTGTAGCGAAATGCTAAAAAGTACCATGAATAATAATCCCCTACAAATACGTTTCCTGTTAAACAGAATAATATTTATTTATCAAAGAAAATATCAATAACATTTAAACGACGAATTAATTTTATTCCATTTTTCCTACAGTTTAACAGGTTTTTCTCTTTTTTACAAATTAAAACAACATAACATTATATGACGGATTTTTGAGAAAATTGCAAAATATATACCAGGGTACGAGTTAACTAAATATTTGTTATGATATAATTGCAAAGTAAAAGGATTAGATGTATTTACAAACTCAAAATAGCTACAAAAATGGGAATATCCATAAAGCGAATTCATGTTTAATGAAGATCTCATATAATCCATCAAAAATAATGCTTAGTTTTTGTATGCATTACCTAGCAACTCGTTCTTCACAGCGATAAAAAAGGTGCTTCCATTTTTACCAGTGTAAAAGTTTATGTTTCTCTTTTAAATAATGGAATAGGTTTTGAAATTTGACGTTTCTCGAAAAGTTATACGTCAAATTTGAATTGTTTATTATTCTCCCTAAAATACACTCGAGATGGCATTTTTGCTTGGATTTAGTTGTTTTCTTTTAACTCAAGCTTGGTTTCCACTTGGCAATTACTCTCAAATCAAGGGAATTTGACAAAATGACTCCACCTTCGGTGTCGCGATTTTTTCATTCCATCGATTTTGGAGCAATTTCGTGGCAATCAAGCTTTCGTGAAAAAACACTAGATCCGGAAAAAGAATGATCGAAATATTGCCAGTCTTATAAAGACGACTAATCTAAGGTTAACTTTAATTCGTTGTTAAAATAAACAAAAGCGCACCAAAACGTTAGTGCTTATGCACTTTTGTTTATTTTAACAATGAATTCAATTAACCTCAGATTAGCGGTCTTTATAAGACTGGCTGATAGTGTCTAAATAGGTAAATGTTGCTAGGACCACATATTTTAATCCTTTTCTTCAGACGTAGAACTTACTCGATGTTTTTTGTCCTCATACAGCATGATTAATTTTTTCCCTTTTTTGCAAATTAAAGACTTACTTGGGTTTATATAAGATTTTTTCTGATAAAATGACGAAGCAGTTTCAAGAATAGCAGGTTTTCTGTAGTTACAACAAAATGTTTGACATGATTAATTTGCAAGTAGAATGCATGGAACACATACGTAGACGTATTGAAGGGATTGTGAAACCCTTACAAGATATGAAAATAAGAAAATAGCTATTTATCTTATAAGTACGAAATTCAGGACTTTTTTAACGAGCTGCACATTATGGCCAAGCGAGCGCAGCGAGCAAGGACATAAATAAAGCTAGTCTAAAAGTCCGCTTTCGTACTAGTTACATACATAATTTTTTATTCTACTGCTTTGGAAGCGGTTTCTTTAGTGCTATGTGACGCTCGGGTCACAAATTGCACCTCAGCAAAAATAACGCATTTCTCTCCCTCATTGCATAATCTACTATTATAATTTGGCTTTAACTACGTAATTATTACAGTAAGGTCAAATTTGTAATACCTAATAATAATATTAATGTTTGTTTAACAGTAGTCTATTATGATATGTTTTTATCGGACTTTCCACTGTCTCGAGTGTTTATCACACAACGTTTCAGGAGTTTATGATCTACTCCCGTTTTCATGTGAACGAACACCTTCTCAGGATCAGCCAGGTGTTCATTCACCTGAGGACGAGAGTAGATCAGAAACTCCCGAAACGTTGTGTGATAAACACTCGAGACAATGGAAAAAGTCAGATAAAAACATATAATAATAATAGTAATTAAATATCAACCAACATGAAACCTAACCTCACTGCAAAAATTATAACCAAAAGCTTACGTACCAACACAATTCAATTTAGTGACAATTCTTGTTGCCAACGGTTTCCCTAGATAGTGATTCCATATAAAAAAATTGCCTACAAATCGGAATTATATTTACTATATTACTTAGCACCTTTAAATTGTGTTTATGTTAGGAATACCTTGACAACACACATTTATGTTATGTTAGCTGTATAATAGGGCGAATAGGGAGAAAATACTTTATATCTGTCACAATTTTTGCAATCTAGAAACTGATTTCTACTCTTGATCGTGGAAAAATATTGTAATCGTGTTGTAATTGGAATACAAATTGTTGGCGAAGAGCATTTCTTAAAATATGTCTATACTAAGAACACATTCGATAAGACTAATTATTTGTTGTGGTTTGATTGTAATCATGTTATTTATTTTTGTTAATGTTTAAAACACAGTCTTTTTGACCTCAAAGCAAGTAAATATTTAATTGTCAAATTGGTTCACAAATGCTGATGTAATTTTTATTGTCCTTGTCCTTTTTATTCTTTAAAAATTATAATATTATTTCCTAACAAATTATTTTGTCTACGATCGTATCAAAATGACAACTTTTTGCACAGTTTCTAGTGTCAAAAGTGACGTTTGTAGCACTCTTAATATTAGCTCCCGAATTACGTCTTTTTCGAACGTTGCCATTGGTAGCGTGTTCTAATATAGGTATACCGACATTAAACTTGTCGCACGTGCTTTAAAGGCGTACTTATACACTAGTATAATAATATACTATTAAAAGAAAAAAACATACTATTTTAAAATCTTTCAAAAGCTTTTTGGAGAGAAAATGGTCAAAGGCAAAGCAACACAAATATAATAATGATAGTTGTAACGGTTTGACTTTGACGGTTTGTATACATAACCTCAACGGATGACAGTTTCAGTTTATATTACAACATAAAAATATTATTAAAGTTGAAGTATTAACGGACATACATGATCAATGGACATACATGATCAACGGACAT
>CALNHX010000950.1:0-135518 GCA_940337035.1 Agriotes lineatus
CTTTTAGCGCTAGATTGTTTCACTAAAAGTGACGTTTTATAGTTTACCGTGTTTAAAGAAATCAGCTGTTTACTTTTAGCACACGGGCTAAAAGTGAAGTGAGGTTATAAAACTACAATTTCGAACTGCAAGTGAAGTTGTAAAGCTATTCTAGTTGCTTCTTGCGTTACAGGTAAAGCGTTTTTGAAATAATTAAATTGTTATGTAATGAATACTGTCATATGTAGAGTATCAATAATTACATTTCGTAACTCACCTTGACAGCACGGGCGTGGCCAAACAATCGCCCGTGCGGCGTAGCCTACTGTTCATTATGACATAAATTAAAAGTGTCGCAGATGCGAACCTTTCTTAAATTGATATTTATGGATTAATAACGGTAAAATTAAGGTCGTAGATAAAATATTGTATGCAACGCGTGCTAAAAGTCGTTTATGCGCGAGACATGTTATGAAACTCAGCCTTCGGCTTCGTTTCATAATTTTCATGTCTCGCGCATAAACGTCGAGTTTTAGCACTTGTTGCATAAATAGCTATAATATAAACTTAATGCAGCTTCCAATGCGAAATAAACCTTAAATTTTAGAGCTGACAGACTAAATGCAGTAGTAACTAAAACTCATTAATTCTTAGTAAGCCTCTATAAGCGCATGCCGAAGTATACGATCTCAGAATTCTACTACGGCCATAATTCTTAAACAGCTGCACAAAGAGCAGAAAAGAAAAGCCCACCTTTTCACGCTGTTGTTTGGTTCCAATTTTTTGGGACACAATGAAATTCTTGTGGAAGTATGTGACACGAGGAGTTCACACGTCCACAGCTCGCAAAATTTTCAAGCCCTTCGCATCTCTGAATAAATGCCGTAATTTTCCTTGAGCGCCATTTCCGTTTTCTAAATTAGTTCCTGCCAGGCCGAATTACAGCTATATTTGTAAAATAAGATTCTTTAAGTACGCATGCAGACCATTTGGGAACGTATTAGGCGCAAATGAGTTGAGGGAGCCATAAATTAGTTTCCTGAAAAATGAGCAGGCTCTACAAGATGCCTGAAAGCTCCTTGTTTCAGTTAATTAGATCGATTGCGTTTGATAACCGATTTTATATTTAATCTAGCATTGACGGGAATCGAATAGTACATGAAAATGTGGCAACTATTTAAAAGATTATATAATTCCCATATCGTAGTTCTTAGTAGAGAGAGTTTAGTATTCTCATAAAGGCAAACATTCTTTAAAAACAGAGAATTAAATAAATTATCTTAAACAAAGACGTGGGTTGTAAATTTTTTCTATTAAAAATGTCATATAGCTGAATTTCAGCCTGAGATGTTGGGATTGAAAAGCTAATACGTTTACCAATATCTGTTTGGGATAAGGTAAGATAAATATATTATTATAAATAGTTATGTATGGTATACGTGAATAAAGAGACATTCTATCCATAAGGGGAAAACAAAGCAGAAGCTCGAGAGCGCGAGAGCAGAGTATCAGAGTGGATACATAGTAATATGGAGAAATAGAAGCATATGAAGAAGAAATAAAAAGTAGAAAGTTCAGGGCGCTTCATTCCACACGTAGGAAAATGACTGCCTTACTTTTCCTACTTCCACAACCGTGGATTCGGTAACCAATTTTTAAAGCGACTGGGTGAGCCACTCCCTAGTTGCTAGATGAACCCCGTACAGTAGCACTGTAGCTGAGCTCCCTAGCCGCTCGGTCACGTTGGTATGCAGCATACGAAGAATGCATAAAATCTCTCTATTCACGTGTGGTATCATATCAAGTTTTTTTGAATGCTTCCATTCAATTATATAAATAAGTTTTAAAAGTTAATAAATAATTTTAAATAAATAATCATATTATCTGGTTCTGTGCTAGTTGCCAAGATACATGCATGTATTTTTTTAGTTGTTATGGATTATTGATTGTTTTATTTGCTAGTGAATAAAGTAACAATTTCTCCACCCTCATAATTAAAATGTTACTTGTGGGTCCAAAATACGCTTATTTTCATTAAGGGTAAAAACCTGAGCTATATGAAAAATAATATTACCTTTATTTAATCCACAGTTCTCGAGTTAAAGCAACATTTTAGTTTTTAAGTTGCTCACGCTGTATATATTTGACCGAAAGTATATTCGGTTTCGAGCCAGGTAGATATCTAAGCTGCCCACAAAATCTTGTTTTCCTTCAACAAATAGTTCTTGAGCTACACCGCCAACAAGGGGATAGAGAGCCTGAAACGCCCTATTTCATTTTAGGTTACGATTTAAGTGGTTCCTCGAGGAAGTTTGATTTCACATATGATTTTCGCGCGCGCCCCGCTTTTGGCTTTGCTTGGTTTAAATTTTGGCCGAAGGAACACTCGACCTTCAAGAACACACCTCCGGGGATTTGGCATTGCTTTAATCAGCAGGTTTGAAAGCTTGAGTTTTGTTAACAATTGAGGATTGCACTGCGCCGTCCTCTTTGCATGTTCAGGCCGATTCCCACTGTTGGTGAATTTTTTGCTTTTAGTTTTCCTGTTTGTTAATTTCTTGGTATCAGGCCTGCTTCCGAGACACCGATTGTCATGCCTGCATTACCAAAATCATGGCCTTCTTGCCAGCAACCGCGGGAACCACGGCCCTCGTATCGACTGTTTCCTGAACATGGCCTCGTGAATGCTGCATCTTAAACCACGGCCTCGTGTATGCTGCATATGAGATCACGGCCTCGTGCACGCATCTTCCAAATCACGCACTTCATACACGCTGCATCTGAGATCTCGACATTCGGGCTTATTGCTTCTAAAAAGCACGTGGGATCGCTAGATAGTGCTTCTTAAAAAAAAAAACGTAAGTACATGCATCCAACTTCAGCTTGTATTTAATTGTCGGTAATGGGTTTTTGCTAAAAAAATTACGGTTCAACGAAGGCCTTCGATTAACATATTGTAGGCATTAACAATCAATTATTTTCGCAAAGCCTAATGCGTTAGTATTTCAATTTTTTACCGTTGACTTTTTTGTGTGTACCATATGTGTATTTCAGCGAGCGCCCTTCAGGCCTTAAGATATCTTTTCGAACGTTTGCATTGCCTCCTAACTTTATAATATTTCCAAGCCCATATTCTAGACTCAATTTTGTTGATGGGTTGATCCCGTTACTATATATGACAATTTATGCTTTTATGCAATAGGCTACGCCTTTCAATTGTACCGAGCCATTCTAACCTTATTGGCTTTTGTACATAAATTATTTGATGCCGATTTACTGTGCTTGTCTTGTTATGAACCCATTTTTGAATATAGGGGTGAAGCCCGTAATTCTAAGGTAGATGGTAATAGATTTTTAGCTAGTTTTATTATGTTGTTAATTGTTTAACGACAGGCGCCCAAAATTTTGTTGTTTCATAAAAATTGTTTTAACCCTAATAATCGCCGCCTTGTCCTTACCCACGTCATATTTCTACCGAGGATCAGAGATGGCTAGAGCCTTGTCAACCCCTCGTTTAAGGGTGGTACAAGCCGGAGAGATAGACGGATAGGCAGATGGACAGACGGATTTGAGAAAACATGTTGTTCTTCACTTGGGGACCCTAAAACGTGGAAATCTGATGAAATTTCGGAAGGTGATTTTTTTGACGATTTAAAGACGAGGAAAGTAAAAATGCGAAAACAGCATATTGGGTAGGTAGTATGATGGTGACAAATAATGAAAATAAAAAAAAGGTTTGTCTGAATCTGAGACATCTCAATAAGTGTTTAATCTTTTGAATTATCACCAAGAGCAAATTAATTTTAA
Source organism: Agriotes lineatus (assembly GCA_940337035.1). Classification (NCBI taxonomy): domain Eukaryota; kingdom Metazoa; phylum Arthropoda; class Insecta; order Coleoptera; family Elateridae; genus Agriotes; species Agriotes lineatus. The sequence goes on from CALNHX010000950.1 coordinate 3,787, forward strand.
AGGGTGTCGTACATCTATAAGAGCGACACATATTCTAAAAATGTTTGTGTCTGTTTCCCAAAGTTAATATAATTCGTGTAAATCAATCTTTGCGACGCAGCTAACGTAAGCATTTTAAGTAAATTTCATTGCTGCAATATTATGTTTTTATGATTTTTAATGCAACCAGCATCACTATGAAAAGGCTCTAAAGCATATAATCGATAACCACTTGATTAATAAGTTAGAAGCGCACAAGCGCGGTAAACAAGATAAGAATAGACTTTCACAAATTCACTGTGGGTAGATGTTAAAGTTATTCGTTGAAATGGGCAATAGCTTCTTCCTATTATAATTATTTTTAAAAATCCTTGACTCTGTCGTCATATTTATTTTTATATTAATTTCATAATAACAACTCTAACAAGTCTACAGTTAAGAATATAAATAAACATCAATATTTACGACGAGACAAAATTGTCTTCACTTTCTAGACTTGTTAAAATTCTCATCGCTCCTTTGATTAATATGACAGTTCTACAACAGCTTTATCTGTTTCAAGTCGAAGATATCAACAGCGTTGAAGTTCATTTTAACTGCTTGATCTTTGGACATTTTGTGTTTTTCTGTTTAATAGCGGTTGATTTTTATTCTCTTAGCTTTAGCTCGTATGTGGTACCGACCGTATGATGATTGGACAAGGGTGGCTATGGAATCCAAACTCAGTATACATACTTACAATTAATGCATCTCTCAATTTGATACTTTGCAAATGAAGGAATGTTTATTAAAATGGTTTCCTCACAAGATCAGAGGATATTTTAGATTGAGATACATCATTTAAGCCAAACAAGAAGTAAAGAATACGGCATAAAAATCGGTAATAGGCTTTACTCCCAACTTCTCTCGAAAGTGAAAATGTTCAAAATTATGTACAAAATAGGTACAAATATCTTAACATTGCTAATAATACTACAACAATGAAAGGAAACACTAATGCTCATTGCACCAATAACATTTAAAAATATAACATGCAGAGATGCGAGATTTGAACTTTAGCTTCCAGGCGCGTGTTGGACAAAGTCATACGCTTCAACCAGTGCGCCACGACCGCACTCGCATTGGCAGCGCTTCTCGTTTCGTTCAAAACGCCACACAATTCTGTCCCATTTGTGATGCTCACCCTGTATCTGTTAAGTCTCATTTTCGTCAAGGTTAAAACCTGAGCTCTATGCAAACTATTAATTTTATCTAATCCTCAGTTAAAGCAAAAATACACAACATTTAATTTTTTTACCAAAAGTATATTCGATTTCGATCAAGGAAGATCCACATGCAAAAATGGCATTCCTGCAACAAATGATTTTTGAACTATACCGCCAACAGACATATTTACAGGCACACAGACAGGTGAAATTGAGAAAACTTGTTTCTCGTCATCTAGGGACCCTGAAACGTGAAGATCTGAAGGTATATCAGACGGTTATTTTTCACGCTCACAATAATTCCTTCGTCTTTTAGACGAGGGAAGTAAAAAACTAACGATTACAAACTAGAATGAAAAATGTATCTAAAGCATATATGGAAGAACAGCGCAGCCCACGTATTTCGAGAACCATGCAAGCCCAGAAGATTTCACATGGCCTGTGCTCATGTTCGTTGAATGACGCAGTATGAATTTGGAGGAGGTCTTTCTTGTGCGAATGTTTTCGGATGATAACTGAACCATATGCAGAAGATGGCTTGTCGAGTGCCTGAATGTTTCAGGGGCGTAAAAGATTTGGTGAAGAGGTAATGATCGACTTGAGCCCCCAGAGACATGAAGAACAAAGCAGAATATTAATAAAATTAATGAAACTATGAGATTAGATCGAAGAACTGAACATTACAAAAGCATTTTCCCAGCTTCTGGCACCTAAACAGAAAGAAAACTGCCATAAAATTTGTTTTGGCGGTTTAAAGCGAATTGAAGCTAACATAAGTTTTTTAGAAAATGGTACTACATACAGTGTAACTTGGATTTTCAATACTAAAACTATGCATTGGAAGACACTGGTATCATCAAAAATGAAAGAAGCAAGGTCTAGCAAATACAATTTTAAAGCAAGGCTGATCGATATTTTGATATTAAAAGAATGATATTAGTCGAGTAGGTTCCAGAAGGATAAGCAGTCAATCCACACTGTTGCAAATAAGGTCTGGTCACAATGAGAGAGAGTAATAGAAGAAAAAGACAAAAATTGTGAAATACTGGCTTTATTCTACGCCAAGACAACGCCCCGTCCCACAATGCACTCACGGTAAATCAGCCTTTTGTACAAGAAGTATTTGCAATGCTCGATTATCCACTCCACTTGCCTAATTTATATTCCGCTCATTCTTTCGTTCTCCAAAAGTTAAAAATGTGCGACAAGGTGACACAATTTTTTGGCTTCGCCTAATTGTTTCGCCAGTTATCCAATTATTTCAGGCTTAACCTGTATATTTTTACTTGAATTATAAATCCTTTGCAATTCGAATTCGTAAATTTTCCAAAGCAGCGTATTTTGTACCTGCATCAAGTTCCTTTCGTTTCCGCGATGCCCTCTCGACCCGCGCTATCTCTTATCAGAGTGCGAGCCTTCTTTTGGGCTCGAATTGTCCGTACCTCGCACTTGCTATTTTTGGCCCGCCGTGACCGGCGTGGTTAAATAATGTTTGTTCAAGTCAAATTACGTGCGCTCAATTAATCTAATGAGCAGTGTATGTTTCCTAGGGCTGATTACGATCAGGTACGATAACGTTCTTCTGTTTTATTTTCTCCATAGTAATTACATTTTTTCTTAGCTCTTAATTACCAATTTCAACCACGAGTTTATCTCGGAGGCCAAGGCGCTTGCCTTATCGCATTTTCGACACCTGCTGGGTTCGGCGTATTTGCTGCCTTTTTGAGGATGCTTCCGCAGCAATTTTCGGCGCATCCACGTCGATTTCAACGATATATGTGCAGTTCACGACCACCTTATGTTAAACCGAAGGGTGTAGTTACCCCGGCCGGCGTTTGCCTGTTTGCAGTTTGTGAGCGTTGGAGAAGCGAGGTTAGTTTGTGCTATTCCGGGATTTATCGTATCTTCAATACCTGGATTTTACTTTTATACATTTTAAACCAATAATTATTTGGAATTTAAATTCATACGTTTTGCTATTATTAACATATAATGTTCAATTTCATTCATGCTCTTGCTTTTTACATTTGAATTTTTACGCTTATAGTTAATTATGCTCAGTATTTAAAAGTTGCTATTTTGATGTGTATTGACCCTCTGTAAAAGGTACAGTCACGCTTTTTTATTTGTAGTAAAATAACCCGAAAGGGGTTTTTTTAATTTTATGCGTGTCGCAACCTTCAATTAACGTACACAACTTTGTTATCACATTATTTGCATTTTAATTATTCTGATAATTTACTACTGACACTACAAGACTTTTTATTACTTATTAATTAAACGTTAGTCACTTGCAGTTTATTTCCTCTTATTATTTGAAATATTTTGATTTCTGGCGCCCATTTCCTTTTCCTTTTTTGAAGACATTCCAGGGTACACAGCTGATGATTTGAACCTACGATCCAAGGCCGCCGAAATTTGAGTTAGCTAGGGCCATCGCGGTGAGTAAAGAGTTTTAAGAGCTGCCGTGGTGTATAAACTGTAGGGGGGTTGATCTGCGATTTTTACTACCATTGCTTAATTTTATTAATTAATCGCAGGTCGGCTTCTTTATTGTTTCAAAGGGAGCCATTTTGAATTGATTGAAGTGGTAAAGAGAAAAACTGCCCCTTACCGAACGGATTGGAAGAAAGTGAGCTACAACACTGCTTTAATCTGTAAAAATTGCGAGTGCAGCGATATCCACAAGCAGGAGGAGATTGAATTGAACGCGGTAAACATTAAAATGTAATTTTGTCAAAATAAAGCACAATTCGTACACCAGCATCGTTATTTACCTGTCTTAGACTTAGCTATATACAGACGCAGCTCGGAGTCACCACCTCGTCATTTTACTGTTATACCTCATCTTCTAACCGAGTTACGACCCAACACATATAAAAAGAGAATTATTTATTGTATTGCGACAACCTGCTGACCACTTTCTATTGATAGGAATTTAAGTGATTATCATAACTCTATAATAAAGCAGAACACTTCTCAAGGTCAAACATGCATGCGCGTGGTCTATGTGTAGTTCGATTGTGGGCGTGGTCTTGATATTAGCAGCGTTGCCAGACCTGGTACAATTCTACGAATCTGGTACATTTTGAAACCGTTTCTACAAATTTATTTCGTACAGTGTAAATCTGGCAACAGGGCTAAAATAGTCGTGTTGACAGCTGGCCTTTAGTTTACGAAGAAGGAAACCCTCATTTCTGTTGTAGAAAAGTGAGTATTCGTTATTATATTTTCCATTTTAATTTTGTGTGCTTTTGTATGACATAACCTAAGATTTGCATGGAAATTTTATCTGGCAAAAACAGAGGCAATCAATGCGTTTCGCACTGCACAATTTTCATTATTATCAATCCTATTAACGACATAATTTTACAGTACATTATAATTTCCTCTACACTTAAAAGTAGAAGAGGGATAGATTATATATATATATATATATATAATTACAGATACCTTCCTTAAAGGAGAAATTGGTGGAAAAAGAAAAGCAGCTAAATGAAATGAAACAAGAATTCCTCGACAGTAGACAAGTCTTGTCTGAAAACTGGAAAGAAGCTGTAAGTGAAGCCAAAAAGCAATACGAAGCGATGGATAGCGCGCTAGAGGTGAATTTATTAAAAGGGACGCTGTAAAATACCTTTATTAACTAGTGCGATTTCAGATTCTACATAGTATACAAACTGTAGTTCAACAGTGCCCACCGCTAGCCAAGCTGCAGAGAGATTTAGAAGAAACAAGCTTTCAGAGCGCATCGTCGATGCACATAGCTGCCCCATCCGACGGCATTGCTGAATTCCGTTAACAACTTAGGGTAAACGATAAAAAATGTATAGTCAATTACGGTGCGACTGATGTACATGGATTATGCGAACATTGTTTGGTTTATTGTGACTACCCTATTAAATGTAAATTGCATCGCAAAAGTTTTTTTGTATACTTACAGAGATTTTGCTAATTTTGATTATGAGGAGGTCTATAACGACCTTCAGTCTCTTCCATGGCACAATTTAATAAATTTAATCATAGACAGTGCGGACAGTAAAAGAATTCAGCATATGCAAAATACATGCCTGAGGTTTATTCATGGTATTAGAAAATTTTATCACATAACACATAAACTTAACGAAATTAAATGGTTAAATATGCACAATCGCAGAATACTTCATTCAGCCACATTGTTTCATAAAATTATCTCAAATAAAGTACCCTCTTATTTACTTAATAAAATTGAATTTAGATGTGATGTTCATAGTGTTAATATGCGAAATAGAAATTTAATTACGCCTCCATATCACAAAACTGCAATGTATGAGCGATCCTTTTCTTACGATATAGCTTATTTATACAATTCTTTGCCGGAGTATCTCAAAACCTGTTCACCTGAGAAATTTAACTCTAATCTATTTAAAATTCTACTTAATCACCAAATCGGTGCAGCATAATCACTCTCTTACATACAGTGTGTCCCAGGATTGATGTTACAAGAGGTGAGATGTACTAAAAAATTTTGAATTTTATTTTAAGGTTCTGGGATTCGGTCCTGCTTGATTTGAAAAGAATTTTAAGAATATTTTCATTTTTTAAAAAACAAGTAGGCCTTGACAGGGAAGCAAAAACTATTTTATTTTCAGGTAAACTACCCTTTTTGTTTATGATACGGCAAAATTCTATTAAGGAAAGTTGTTTATAATGATAAATTACGGCGCTATACAAAATTTCAGAAATATCTGTCGAATTAGGAAAAGCCGTTATTTTTTAAATTATTTTATTTTATTTTCAGGTAAACTACCTTTTTTGTTCATGATACGGCAAAATTGTATGAAGAAAAGTTGTTCAGAATGAGAAATTATGGCCCTATACAAAATTTCAGAAAGATCTATTGACTTAGATTTAACCGTAATTTTTAATAAATGCAATTATTTAATCCAAAAAATAACGTTTTAATCTAAGTCGACAGATCCTTCTGAAATTTTGTATAGGGTTATAATTTGTCATTCTAAACAACTTTTATTAATAAAATTTTACCGTATCATGAACAAAAAGGGTAGTTTACCTGAAATTAACATACAATTATCTCAAAAATAACGGTTTTTTATAAGTCGACAGATCCTTCTGAAATTTTGTATCGGGCCATAATTTATCATTCTAAACAATTTTTCTTAATAAAATTTTGCCGTATCATGAACACAAAGGGTACTTTACCTGAAAATAAAATAGTTTTCGCTTTCCTGTCAAGGCCTACTTGTTTTTCAAAAACTAAAAATATTCTTAAAATTCTTTTCAAACCAAGCAGGACCGAATCCCAGAACCTTAAAATAAAATTCAAAATTTTTTAGACCATCTCACCTCTTGTAACATCAATCCTGGGACACACTGTATATGTTTAACATTACAATATTATTGCTCTACAGTTAGTGTCGTTAATTATTTAATATTTGTTATCTAAGTGGAAAAGCAGATGCTATTTTAAATAGTAATCTGAATTTGCCCTTTTGGTGGTGAAATGGGGGTTGTCGAAATTAAGTGTCTTTATTGCGCAAAGGACATTGGCATAGATGACCTAAATGTTCTAAAATGTTCAGGTGTACAAAAAAAAGGATGAAGAATTTAAATTAGATTATAACCATGGCTACTACTACCAGATACAAATGCAACTCGCTATTACTGGAGTTAATTACTGTGATTTTGTGGTATGGAGTAGTAAAAATTTTATCCGTGAAAGAATACATTTCAATGAGGTATTTTGGGAAAAAGAAAGCGCTATTGCTATGAAGTTTTTTAACAATGTGATGATGCCAGAACTTCTCGGTAGGGCATCCAATCCCGGGATCCCAAAATGTCGGTATCTCGGGATCCCTAATTTTTTTATCCGGTATTTCAATCCCGGTATTTTTCCCCAATACCGGAATTTTCGATATTTTTGGGATTGCTTTTGTGTGCACTGCGTCGCAGTTCGCAGAGTCTGCGAGTCGCCTTACCCGGCCTGGCCGGCGCCAGACATGGAGCAACATGTTGATAGATAATAATTAGTATGGTTCAGGGTAGTAGCAGTTAGCAGATGTGTCCATAAACGGCGTAAACTGTGTTCAGTTGTGTTGTCACTGTTGCTTGCATATTTACCTATTATACACCTACAAGCCTATGATATATATGGATAATACTAGAAATACCGGTTCTGAAAACAGGAAATCCCGGTATTGAAAACAGGGAATCCCGGTTTGAACACCGGCAATCCTGGTATTGAATACCGGGATCCAGATAGAATTACTTCAATACCGAAATCCCGGGATTGAAAATTCAGTTGGGTATTGGATGCCCTACTTTTCGGTAAATATTTCACAAATAAAGCAGTTAAGGATGCTGCAGCTAATACTGATTGGAATGTATTCAAAGAGTCGTTAAATGTTAATAATGGTACAAATTTAATGTTTTGTAATAAAAGTAGTAGTACGGAAACAAGGACCACTGCTCTCGTAGCCACGCAAACTAAAGATAACAGTATATATTGTTTGTGTAAGGGTCCTGATAATGGAACGCCTATGATTGCTTGCTGTAATTTGCACTGTTCCGTGGAATGGTTTTATCTGATTTTTATTGGCTTAACATCTGTACCTAATACTGAATGGCATTGCCCTTTATGTAGTATAAGTGAAAGTAATAGTATTTTGTATTATATTGGTATTGGAATATAAAATAAAAGCAAATAAATATTTGATCGATTTATTTATTATCACTTTAATTGCAGTACTGTAAAATAAGTAAATACAAACATCATGTTTTTAAAAGCACGACCGCTGAGATATGTGAAAAACGCAGGTCTATTTTTAAATAAGTAACCGAATGCGCCAAGTAGCTGCTATAGAACACTGCAGTTTAAATTGAAACTAAATGAATTAATAACAGATTCATCCATTTTCAAGTATTCTATAATGTATATTGGTTATTTATATTTATACAGTACAGTAAACATTGCGCTTCCATACTTTGACCAAAATTATTTAAAAAGATATTTTTGTCAACTACACGGAAAAATTGCATGTTTAACACATTGGACAATTCCATGCTCACGTAAAACTTTTACATTTGCTGGAAAACTCTCACTTTTCTTAACTTGTAGAGCAATCTACTATTAATTCACTAGCGATTTAAGAAGAAAATTAACTCGCTAGCATATAAACATTATAAACAGTTACTTATGGTTGCTATTATAAAGATAATAATAATAATGCCAGTTTAAAATGCCAAAGAAATAATAATTAATCGAGTTATTTAACAATATCAGTAACGGCGTAACTGGAGACTTGAGTTACCGCATTTATATTTTTATGGCGCTCAACGGCTTAAACCTGAAAAGAAACACAGATTGCAGGCAGCTGAAAATTATTTCGGTGGAGCAAATAATTCTCACATATAATCTCATAAGTCACAAGAGCATTAATTCTTTCCGGATTTTTTTTTTGACTGCGTTCCAACAACGTCATATTAATTAGGACGCCTTCCAGGGGCAAGCGTTTCCTTTACAGAGACTTTCCATTTGAAAATATATTTTTTTGAACTTTTCCTTACTGCCAATCTCTAGCGTGCTTTTAAAACTTTCTTTAGTGCAACAAAAGTTATTAAATTCGTCCTACATTTTAAATGCGGCATATGCCGCGGGGTTTAAGCTAGTACCATTCATAATGCACAAAATCCCTACTCAGGCCACGCATTAATAAGTGAAAACACCGTGGTATTATCGTTTTGGTGTTTTCAATTTTGAGGTGTCAGTTGTCAGTCATGTCATTTCCAAAAATTTTTTTAGGATACGCATTAAATACATTTTTAGCGTAATTCTCTTATTGATATTCATGGTATAAGATAATTGAATACTCACTCGACGACTTTAAGAATTATCAAATACTTTTGCTTACAAACTCAACGGGTTGCTTTGTAGAAACAACACAAGCCGAAGGCGAGTGGTGTTTCTAAGCAGCCCGTTTCGTGAGAAAGCAAAAGTGTTTTTGATAATTCACAGTCGTCTTTTGATATTATTACTGAAACCACCATTCTGTGGATCAGTCTCACAGCGTTAACCATTTACAAATTTACTGTAATGATTGAATGAAGTTTACCTTACTGGGGTCGTTTAAAATTGAATTCCGGCACGTATTTGACGTCTAAAAAAAGAAGGTGTTAGCGATCATGCATCCGCAGCGTGGGCCTAAGTCGGCAGTGGTCTAGATGTAATCGAGTACAGACGTGCGTGTGGAGTGTCATCTTGTTAAGTGAAAATCGTCGTGTGGGCAAGTTTTACCATACCAATTTTAAGCAAATTACGACCTTGTCGGATACTCCAGCTTATAAATCCCAAATCCTATTCCCATCGCGTCTTAGAAGTATTGCGGAATTTTGTCCGAGGGATTTGCGTCAGCGAGAGGATTTATAACGTCTGGGTGTTAGGAAGTCTCTTGGTCTTGGAACGGGCCGATGGCTATTATATCTTCACAGGTTTTACTAGCTCGAACCTCGTAAGGTAATTATCCGTCTGCAGAGCCGGAGTCAATTAAGAGTATCGTTCTATGAGCTAATACATTAATTCGATTTTCGCACTCAACTGGTCTGTTTTCCACGTTCATACCAAGTTCTTTCGCTATATTATTATAAAAAACGGCTCAGTATACAGCCACTCATGAATATGTTCTGAGCCATTGAACGTAATGCCCCACTCCTTATATCAGTTGGAAATTTTATTGGCGGTACTTTGAAGATGTTAGGTAGGTTGTGTTAACGTCGTTGTTTATTGACACAACGATTGTATCATCAGCAAAACTTCGCGGTTACCGTCTAATTGTCAGTAGGTGATGGTGGATGTAAACCAGAATATGCACACCTCTAAAGTAAAGTACAGCAAGATAAGATCCAAGTAATTTCCAAACTAATTTACTAATTAGTTTCTTAGCCACACACGATCAAAGGATTGTGACACGCCGGGAAAACCTTTTCCCTTCTAAAATGTTTCTATAATATCCGTGTTCTTGTCTACTGTGAGATATTTTGGAAATTGTTGGTAGTAAACTTACTCGAAAGGTACAACGTCAATCTCGCTGGTGATTTCTCAGACTTGATTAAAATAATTTAAAATTTGATATAATCAAAGTTTTCCTTGAACATGTTTCTAGAACAACTACCCATACAGTGATGTACCATACAAAATATAGTCGATTAAATGTAAAAACCTGATTTATGTAATACACCGCCGTTCATTTGCAGTGGATCACTTAAAGAAAATAGTTTCGACGACTTTGTCATCACAAAATATAGTTTTTCTTATTGCTATGAAGCGAGTTAACTATTGTTTTAAAAGTATCAAGTAGCCACATGTCATTTTTAAGAAATATCATTGTTAATAAGTACGCTATAAGTCAACAATGCATAATCTGTAGTAAAGAAACTTGAAGATTTTGGTGTGTTTTGTGTGTTGTTTGATAAAAATTTACCGTTTATTAATTAATAAAAATTACATGTGGCTACTTAATATTTTTAAAATAATAGTTAACTCGATTACTAACCATAATACAAACTACATTGTGCTATGAAAAGCTTAGAAAAATGTCGTAGAAACTGGTTTCTCTTAAGTGATCCACTTCAAATGAACGGCGGTGTATAAGAATTGTTGGTACAATAAATATTGTTCCTAAGCGGATGTAATATGATTCACATTTCGTCCCGTAAACTGACGTGATAATGTAACTAACCCATATCCACAACTCGAGGTTAATTGGCCATAAAATTCCCTGTGGCAGTTTGGTTATTTGATCAATACTGGCAAGCACAGCACCGGCTCCAATCATCCTCATAATCTCGTACTGTGGAAATGGAGCTGGGCCAAGACCGAAAATTAAACAGAAAGCAGGAATGAGACTTCAACTTCTTGTCCCATAAAGACGCCATGTAGAAGTGAGTTGTAGGTGCATTCGTGACTGCAGAAAACCGCTAATTGCGACTACATAGGACACATGTGGCAGAATGCACCTTTAATTCGTCCTCGTAACTGCCTGTGGTTGCAGAAAACCTGCGGTAATTAAATCCCTAATAATTTACGACAGTTAGCAGGCGCTTTGAAGATAGCGGACTGCTACAATGCTGCTACTTTGTTTACGTTTAATCTGCTACGACTGCTGACAATTAGAGCCCGAAGGACCTTGGCATCCTGCACCTCATATTTGGCACACGACCCGTTCCGTGGTATTTAAAGCACGATATCCGGAAAGAATCACTTTTACAGTATTGTCAGCATGCTGTCTGTGAGCCTTGCACGAGTAATACACTGAATTATAAACATTCGTAATGAGTTGGGAAATTATCGGGTTTTATAACATAAAGTTTTAAAATTAACTGAGATTAGCTTCCACTAATAATATATACACGCAATGTAAGTAAGTGTAGCTAAACAATTGTTTTTGTTTCATTCTTTACACTTCACATATCTACTGGTCTCATCGATGAATTTGTTGTGTTCTTAAAAGCGTCGATCTGAAAAAGTTTCAATACATTGCGAAGAAATTTTTTAGGTTAAATAACTTATTGAGGCATTTCTCAATTATTTTATGATGGCAAGGAATACTATACAGTGAGGTCGTAAAGTTTGGAATAAATTCGATAAAACATTTAGAAGGGTTTTCACAGAAAATCCTCGGACACGTCTACCTTATTTTTTAAAATGCCATTTTTTCACGCCAATGGCATATTTTGATCGTGTTTTGTTTTGGAGCTGTGACGTCATCGACATTTTTTTTAAATTGCAACCTTTATTTTTCTTCACGAATTTGGATAGAACACATTTTTCTGTGTACGCAGATTTCAAAAAAGTATGACCTTAAAGAGGAAAACTTTTGAGATAATCAGTCCCAAAGTTTCGAAAATGTATGTTCAAGTTATTAGAGTGGGCCAATCATTTATCAAGGAAGCGCTGGATTTTCTGTGAAAGCCCTTCTAAAATGTTTTATCGAATTTATTCCAAACTTTACGACCTCACTGTATGTAGCAGGCTTTGCAAACAACTCACAGAATTCGTAATACATAGAATAATGTCCATATCTGGAACACTAGGGCTTACTAAACTGTTTACACCCTCAAAGAATGTCGGTATTTGTGACTGCTCATTGTCTGGATAGTCTAGGATTGAGTTTTTTTCAAAGGATGCTACACATATATGAAAATTTTAAATGTTTTTTTGTTGATAGATTTGATTGAGTATCGGCCGCAAGGTCATTTTGAATTTGAATACCTCGCATTCAAGCTATTTCGAACTCTTTTGATATCTTTAAACATATGGAAAGTATAGTGCCGAACATTCGGCTGACGATAGTTTCGCAATAAAAATAACTAGAAAATACAAAAAATGTATCATATCGATATAACGAGAAAGAAAGAAACTGGACAGAAGTTCAACATACAGTTGAAAAAGTAAATCTGGAATACCCGAGAATGGTGATGTAAAAAAGCGATGGAGTAAAATTGAAGAAGCGACAAAGAAAACCAGTCAACACCTACGTGGATATAAGAAGAAGAACAATAAACTATGGATTTATGAGGAGAGGTGGAGTACAACAGAAACGAGAACAAGGATAAAATAGAATAAATAGCAAGCAGTAGGAGTGAAATCAATACAAGTAACTACCGAAGCATACAATTCAGAACACAGAGAAGTAAAGCGGAGCTGTAGGAGAGTGGTAAAATGGTATGGAGAAAAGCTAAGTTTTTAGCTACGGCCTTAAAGAGGTTAAAGACAGATAGGCAGCGAAAAGAAACAGCTGAAAAGATAGAAGGAGTGCTTTGAGGAACTGCTAGATAGAAAAATAGGGGAGAATGACGGGAAACCAGCTGAAAATGGTGCTAACCAAGAAGACTCTGGTATCGAAACAGAACCACCCATTAGCTTAAAAATTGGGAATCCCTGGTGTATACAGTGTGTTTCACTTTACATGGAAGCACCCCTGTATTTTCTTTGTTTTTGTATGAATTGATTTGAATTTTTTACCAGTTGTACAACTCACCAAGAGGCATCTATTCATGTCTTTGAGCGCAAATGACGTTATTAGCCTGGCCTACTACGATCAAGAACATGGGTCCTATTGTCAATATTTTGTATCGCGTTCGAGTTACAGCAAAAAGTTATTAAGAAAAGTTGTTTAGAATCAAAAGAATACCCCAGATATCATTTCCTCTAAAGGACACTCTCGAACTATTCTCCTTGGTCTGGGCTTAAAAACATTTCCAGTTAAATTAAAAAGTTGATTAATTTCTGAAACAGTTCCAGGATAAATAGGTGCACGCCCTGAATGCATTCCATTAAATATTCTAGCTACTTCTCTAAGGATCTTGCATTTTCACCAATAATTCTAATTATTTCTACTTTCTCAGCTACAGTTAAGCGTAATGGAGCCATTATTAAAAGTTAATGACGTTTACAACAATAATGAAAATGTTGGTTCTCCATGGCACCATTTGATACCAAATTAAAAGTTGAAATTTGGGACTTGGACAAATTTATGGATAAAAATTAAAAATTCGAATTATTAAACGAAAATCGGTATTTGGGGTATTCTTTTGATTCTAAACAACTTTTCTTAATAACTTTTTGCTGTAACTCTAACGCGATGCAAAATATTGACAATAGGACCCATGTTCTTGATCGTAGTAGGCCAGGCTAATAACGTCATTTGCGCTCAAGGACATGAATAGATGCCTCTTGGTGAGTTGTACAACTGGTAAAGAATTCAAATCGATTCATACAAAAACAAAGAAAATACAGGGGTGCTTCCATGTAAAGTGAAACACACTGTATAATATTGGCCCAGAAATACTTAAAGCAAATTCAGAATCTACAGCAAACATTTTTTAGGGTTTACTCAAGTGGATCGGGGATCAAGAGACCCTTTCCGAAAATTGGAAGAAATAGTTATTTGGGAGACTCCCAAGAAACGAAGCCTTTCATTATGTAACAAATGGACAGGCATCACCTTGTTGTCGGTGGCAACTAAAATATTTACCATGAAAGGTGACAAACCCCATTAAGATCAAGAGGGTAAGGCAGGGATGCTTACTGTTACCGATACTACTTTTAATAGTAGTGGATGAAGTGATGAAGAAGGTTGGGAAGAAATCTAGATGCGCACACACAGAAGATCAATAAAGACAAAACAAAGGACATGTGAAACTAAATGGTAGAAACATGGAAAAGCTAATAGTTAAGACATAGTGATACAGCAAGTTAAACAGTTCCAATAACTGGGCAGTCTAATTTTGAAAGAAGGTAAGACAGATGAAGACATAATGTGACAAAAGGAAAGCAAAAGGTGTCTTTGCACAACTCAGATTGGACCCAACATATTAGAAGAGAACGATGTTAAGGATTTTTTTGGAGCAATGTTAAATCTGTGCTATTATATGGCTGACAAACATGAAAAATAACTGTAACAGCCGTATTCATAGTCGTTCGCCAGCGGCTCGCCGGCGAGTCGCCGAAGATTCGTTATGAATAGTATGTTATCGGCACTGTACGTCTATGTCAAATTCGAGGTTATCGGGTTAGGTTTTCCGTCAGTTTTGACAGAAATTGACACAAAATCTAACCTGCTAACCTCGAATTTGACATAGACGTACAGTGCCGCCAACATACTATTCATAACGAAACTCCGGCGACTCGCCGGCGAACCGCTGGCGAACGACTATGAATACGGCTGTAAGTCTTTTTCAAGGAGATTGCTTAACATACATTGGACAGAAAGGGTGACCAACGAGAAACTGCGAAAAAGGTTTTTACAAGAACAAATAGCAGCAACCATTAAAAGAAGAAAGAATGATTGGATAGGACATGCACTTAGAAGACATTAGAAGACCCACAAAAATAAGGCTTAGCAAACCCAAAAATACGTAGTGGAGAATGGTTAAGAAGGAAATAATGTAAGTAGGAAAACCGTTCTAATAGAAGTGTTCAAGAACCTTCTAAAGCACTGAATGTAGCTACTGCACGACCATGCATCTTTGCATACAGCATAAAGCATATTTAGAATAAAGTTTTTTCAAAACGGAACAGTAATCCTTATTCTCATGAATTCATCTTGAACCTCGGATGTGCAAGATTTTTTTGAATTTAGTGTTTAGTCCTTCGCTAGTTTTAACTGCTGCTTTCAAAGTCCTTTTCACGTTAGTCGATGATTGAGGCAAATTTAGCTTCTTCAGTCTTCCATCAGCCCAGCGTGTATGAAATTTACCCTTAAACGGGCTAGTTGCCGACGGAAATAAAAAATGCGACAATAAGTGCATACGACCTCCTGCCGAGAACTATCTTCTTCTTCTTCTTCGTGTGACGTGTCCCATATCGAATGTTGGGGTGAGGTTCAAAGCAACATTTTTAATTTCTCTTAGTGTCGTATATCTTCTCAGGTAATGTTCCTGGGAAATGTGTTGCTTCCCGTTGCCTTTTGAAGCTGTGTAATATCGTCAAATCAAGTCGAAAATTATACAATTCCTAAATTATGTGTAACACTTTCCTATTTGTTGAAAAAACTCGGGAGTCCTGTATTTTTCGGCGTATTCTCAAAGGTCAATGTAAAATTATTTTGTTTTTAGCTCTTGCAGTCTTGAATACGCAATAAATGTCGACCATCTTTTGAAAGTTTTAATGTGCTTGAATCGACTTGCACGAGTTGCGTTCAGTAAAATTCCCTGCTTCTTGTTTTGCAATCATTTCTTGGTTGCTAAATCTTGAAGATAGTACCTGACACTAGAAACTAAAAGCAAATAAATCGCTTTGGTTGTTATTAAAACATGATGCAAAAATATAAGAAGTTTTGGAATTGAATTTTCGAATTCCTGAATATATTCGCTTTAGCACAAGTTCCAACACTCAAGTGTTGGGTAAAAGCACGTATTCAGCAACTGACGTTTGATTAAAGCTCGTTATTATTTTTTTTGACAATTGATGAGTCTATTTAAGAACCACGTACTTAACCCACACAAGAAAAATAGTAAATAATGGTGGTCGAAAATAAACATTCTGGAAGGTGTCCAAACCGCGGAATATCCTGATCCTAATTCCGCTTGTAGATTAAATACAAAAAAAAAATTAACTATCCTACATTTATAAGTCATATGAAAGGAAATTGTTAAGGTTTCAAATTAATAGTAAAGGTAACAATTTAAACCGGGGTTAATGTTTCATGACACAGCTATAATGCTTGCGATGGCAGGACACCTGACTCACTGCCAGAACTTGTGAGTTGTTGTGACAGGTCTCTATTTTGTAGTTGAGAGTTTACTGAAACTTTACAGAACCCCGTTAGAGACTGTACAGAAATAGCTGCGACGAACTACTGCAATATCGGGGAATAATAGGCATTGGATATACTAAAAGCTAAAATTTGATTTTGCTATAATTAAATAATGGGTTTACAGTTTTGAATGCTGAATGCAATTTTGGCTTCTTATAGTTGTTTACGTGCTAAGCTTAGTATATTAGCCTTTATGGGCGAGTCGGATAATTTGCAGGGTGAGCGACGTAGGAGTGGCGGTTAAGTGTGTGGTGGTAAGAAACGACGTAAAATATTAGCTTGTTAACCACTACGTCGAAATTACTTATTTTTTTCAAAAACGTTACTGTGGATCTTAATACAATTCTTTAGATTAGATTCGATGACAAGAGACACTACGTATAACCCGATAGAAATAGTATGGAGATTTATTCCAACCAATATACGAGGGCGGGATGATGATTGGTTAGCCTAACAATGAAGGACCGGTTTTATGTTTTCAAAATTACTTTTATTTTTTAACATAGCCTTTTAGACGCTCAATACGTTTTGTTCAGCGATGCTCGAAGGCTTTGATCCCATGACGAAAGGTGCATTACTCAAGGTCTGCAATATAGGCGCCAGCAGTAGCCGTGGCCTTTTCAACAGATGAAAATTTTTGGGCAGATACGAGTAGAGTCCCGATAAGCTGTTTTAATTACGTTGCAAAAATGTAGATAGTTGAGTCGAGTCCGGGGCGAAGTCGTTAAGTGATTAAGCCGATAAGAGATGATTAAGCGGTGATGATTTACTAATGACCGAACTAAAGTAGGTTCATCAGCTATTACCTGATTGGCGGAAAAACAACCCCCCTCATGTATCCAAAGAATGAAAAATTTTACACAATGACGAGATATGATTTATGCCATTTAGTTAAAATCTGTAAACGGCCTGAACATGAGTGCGCTAAAATTTGTGGCAAGTGAAAGAGGAAAAGTACTTATAGTGTTGGATGGGTTTAAATATCGTTTCCACAAAGAATTATCAACTGGGGTAAAACGATGGGTATGTTCGATCGGCGCAAACAAGAAGTGTTCAGCATATTTGAAGACCGAGGGAAAATCTAATGTTTTGGTGGAAATCATTGATAAGCATAACCATGAACCACTACAAGAAAAATTATTGAACAGAAACGTATTAAGCAATTCTTTAAAAAGAAAAGCTGTCGAGGATGTAAGTGAAAGCCCCATGAAATTAGTTCATAAAGAACTAAGAAAAGGTGACGTCGACACTTTGACAAATAGCGACATCCAGTGCATAAGAAGAAATATATACCACGCAAGAAGAAGCCTTTTACCAAGACTCCCAACAAACGTTGAAGAACTTCACCAAGCCCTAAAGTCATATCTAGTTAAAACAAATCGGTAGGAAACATTTTTACTAATTAACGACGCGGAAAATAACGTGGTGATGTTTTCGTGTCAAAGAAATTTGGAGTTTTTGTGCAATTTGGAAACTATATATGTGGATGGAACATTTGACTGCTGTTCTAAGTTTTACCTGCAAATGTTTACAATTCATGGGCTAAAAGGAGACCATTATATACCATTAGTTTTCTTTTTGCTTGCTGACAAACTGAAGGCCACGTACAAATTGGCATTATATATTCATGTTTGTCTGGCGACGCGAGTAGACGTATCTGCGACCAGCGTGTTCCAGTGTAAATAAAAATTTATTTGTATTTTAATTTTGCTTAGTTACTGCTATTGCGGTATAAATAAAACATGGTTTTCACCCAAAGTCAGTTAAGTGATATAAAAACCTGTGCAAAAACATCATAGAGGAACATTTCGCAACCAGTGGAGTTTTAGAAGAATTAGTGTCGAAGATAGCCGATAATGTTGTCAAAAAGTTGGAACCTAAACTGGTAAAATTGGATAATATTGAAAAATTAGTTGAACGATGCACACATCTGGAGAGTAAGGTGGATGACTTGCAAAAAGATAATGAAGAGCTGTCCAAAAAAGTCGAAAAATTGGAGCAGTACACAAGACGCAACAGCATCAGAATATTTGGGATTAAGGAAGATAAGAATGAAGATGTTGAGAGGAATGTGTTAGATGTATTTAACAACCAGCTGGGTGTACAGATAATACCGGAGCAGATTGACCGGTGTCACAGAGTGGGTTCGATGAATTTTAATCTACCAAATGCTAATACTAGGCCACGTGCTATTATAGTTAAGTTTAGTAGTTATCGTTTCCGAGATATTGTATTTCAAAATAAAAAGAAGTTGAAAGGATCAAAAACTGTTATAAAGGAAGATTTAACTAAATACCGAGTTGATTTGTTAAATTGTGCAGCTGAAAAGTTTGGATATAAGAATGTATGGTCGAAGGACGGTGCGATTTATCTAATCAAAAAAGGAAAAAAGCATGTTATAAACTCCATGCAAGAATTGGATAAATTATGTAGTAATTAAGTAATATGTCTTGGTAAAACTGTGGAACTACGCTATGCGTAAACAAACTTGAAATACTTATATTAAGTTGGTTTGTGTAAAAATATTTGTTTTAATACTTGTGGTGTTTGTAAATTGTTTGATTTGATTGGATTAATTTTTCTTTTTTTATATATTTTTTTTTAGGTTACTGTACTCACACAGATTGGACTTTGTTTAAAATGAATACTACACTGTTAAACTTATATTATCAGAACGTTAGAGGCCTCAGAACTAAAACTAGTACTTTTTCAAAAAATCTTTATGCGGAGCAATACGATTTGGTGGCTTTAACAGAAACAGGATTAGGTGATGATATCAACAGTTGTGAATTATTTGATGATCGATATCAAGTCTTTAGAAAGGATCGTGATAAGGAATGACCGGTAAGAGTAAAGGAGGGGGTGTACTAATTGCAATTTTAAAAGGTTACAAGGCCAAATTACTTAAGTCATTTTCAAATGAACACCTGGATTCCGTTTGGATTTCTTTTAAGCATTTGGGGGTTAAATATACTATTAATGTAGTGTACATTGAGCCTGCTGTAAACATTGAAACTTACAAAGTTTATTTTGATACTTTTGAAAATCTTAACGAAATCCTTGGCAGTGAACTGATAGTAATGGGAGATTTTAATATTCCCATTATTACGGGAAAAGAATTTGAGTTAGAACAAGGTAACAATGTTACTAGAGCTTTACATTTATTCATGAATACGTACAGTCTCAATTCTTTAAATAATATATTAAATGTAAATAATAGAACATTAGATTTAATATTATGCAGTATTACTCTAAAGGTAGAATATGAGAATTCACCTCTTGTTGCAGTAGATCTTCATCATCCTGCATTAGCTATTGAAGCGGAAATTAAAGCATATACCAGCAATCGAAAAAATTCACCAACGCAGTATAACTATGCGAAGGCGAATTTTTTGTTGATGTATGAAATGCTTAGGGATGAAGAATGGAGTGTTCTTGAGCAGTTCAGTGATGTAAATATGTGTGTAGATAAATTTTATCAAATATTTGACAATATTATTAATCAAACAGTACCGAAAATGAATTATAAAAAATTTAAATACCCAGCATGGTTTTCACAAGAAGTAAAAGTATTAATAAAGAATAAAAACTATCATAGATTACGCAAAAATAAATCGAATTATCATATGCAAGAATTTAGGAGGTTACGATCTCTTGTTAAGGTAAAAATAAGATCTGAATACAAAAATTATTTAGATAATATACAATCAGAAATTCAGTCAAATACAAAAATTTTTTGGAATTTTGTAAATAATAAAAGAAGTAAATCCAATGAGGTAAATGAGTATGAATATGAAGGTAGTATAGTTAAAAAGGAAGAAGCTGCTCAAGAATTCGCCAGTTATTTGAAACAGTATACGGGCCTAATTCAACATATGCGTTGAACCATCAGCAGGTGGAATTAAAACATGATTTAGATGTCATGTCCATGCAGGAAATCAAATTAGTGGAAGTAAAAGCGGCTCTAAAGAAACTCAAATCTAAGAAGTCGGCTGGACCTGATGGCATTCCTCCTTACATCTTAAAGGCATGTGCCGATAGTTTAGCGTATCCTTTGTTAGTTATTTTTAATATTGCAATTAAAACGGGTACATTTCCTAATAAGTGGAAAGTTGCAAAAGTAACACCAGTACACAAATCGGGAGATGTACGAAATATCAAAAATTATAGACCTATTTCAATCCTGTCTGCATGTGGGAAAATATTTGAACACATTTTATATAATAAACTGTACACGCATGTGAAAAACATTATTTCTCCTGCACAGCATGGTTTTATGCAGGCAAGATCTGTGCAGACAAACCTATCAATGACTGTTGATTATATCTCAAATGCATTTGAAAACTTTGAGCAGGTAGATGTAGTCTACACCGATTTTGCAAAAGCATTTGATCGTGTTGATCATGACTTAATGCTTAAAAAATTAGCTGCATGTAACTTGTCTGCGGGTGCTATGCAAATATTTCGGTCTTACCTGCAAGGGAGAACGCAAAGGGTGTATTTGCACGGAATAAAATCGGGATGCTTTGGAATGTCTTCAGGTGTGCACAAGGCAGTAATTTGGGACCGCTATTATTTCTTATATTTGTCAACGATCTTGCTGAAGTGGTTCAATATTGTAACTATCAACTTTTTGCTGATAATTTGAAATTATTTTTAAAAATATCCAAAGCGGATGATGTGGTTTATATTCAGCAGGATTTGGATGCTATTGTTAATTGGAGTTTGTCTAATAAACTATATTTTAATATTGATAAATGTAAAATAATGAGTTATTTTTTAAGTAGACAGCCAATCCAAAATGACTATGTAATGAATAATACAACACTAGAAAGGGTTACATCAATACGGGATTTAGGAGTGTATTTTACACAAAATCTGAAATTTGATATTCATATTGAAAACATAGTTTATCTTCATCCGTGTTGTTATAGCGTCTTAACCAAATTAATTTTAGTATCGTTAAGAGCTTCATTACCGCACTCAGTGCGGTAATGGATATTACCGCACTCAGTGCGGTAATGGACAGATATTACCGCACTCAGTGCGGTAATGGATATTACCGCACTCTTTTTATACAGTGAACCAGAGTTTATTGATGAAGATAAAATATTGAACAATACACGTTTGCTTATGGCACACAACGAAACTCGTTTGATTGCCGCAAAACTCGGCTCACCGCCTCGTTTTGGCAATCAAACTCGTTTCGTTAAGATGCTCATAATCAAACTTGTATCGTTAATATCTATAATAGCTGTATGCGAACTTTGGGTTTTATTATGAGAACTTGCAATGAATTTAACAGCACCGATACCCTTATTAGCTTGTATTATTCTTTAGTCAGATCAAAGCTAGAATTTGCGGTTACTGTATGGGATCCAGGTGCTAGAATTCATTCCAAAGCATTGGAAAAAGTTCAAAATAAATTTTTAAAATATTTATATTTAAAAAAACACGGTGTATATCCGAATTTTGATTCGTATCAGGGTATTAGACTTGAATTTAAAATGCTTAAATTGAACCAAAGAAGGGTCATCACAACGGTCATGTTTCTGTATAAGCTGTTAAATGATAAAATAGATTGCACTGACATCCGATCAAAAATATTATTTTATGTTCCCGCCTATAGGTCGCGAACACGAATACTGTTTTATGTAAACTATAGAACAAATGTAAGAAAAAGATCGCCTGTAATAAGAATGTGTTTGTGTTATGATAAAGTGGTTGCAAAAAATGAATCTCTAGATATATTTGAAATTAATGAAAATATGTTTAAGAGGAAATTAACAGATACAGTTAAGCAGAATCCAGATCTGTGTGACTATGAGTAGAAATTGTTAAAAGTTCAGTTGAATGTAAGTTTCATTTTGTGTCGTCAAAATTATATTTAATTTTTTTTTTATATGATTGTAGGAATAATGTAATTGGGCATTAAAGCCTGTTTTATTCCGTATAAATAAATAAATTAAATTATGCTATCCAAGTAGCCCAAAAGTGTGGGAAACAATTTGCACCAAGCACAGTCGTGGTCGATTTTGAACAAGCTATACATCAAAGTGTGACAGAGACTTGGACCAACATCACCCTAATTGGATGTAGGTTTCATCTGGGTCAATCATGATACGTTTTATTTTTAATTCATATTTATTTTAAATAACAATAACTTAACAATTCTAGGTTGAGGAAAATACAAAAACTTGGTCTGGCAAGCTTCTATAAAGACAAGGAATCGGAGGTAGGAAAATTCTTAAGGTACTGCTTCGGTTTGCCATTTCTCGATCCTAGAGATGTTGGGGATTGTTTTGCCATTGACTTCAGTGCAATTTAACCTGCGAATTCTAAATTAACAGAATTTACCGACTATTTGGTGGACAATTACATATCCGAATCTTCTACATTTCTACCATATTATATGGGCTGAAAATTCAAGCAGCTTAAAAAGGACCACAAATGCTTGCGAGAATTTTCATTCGCGTTTTAATTCAGCTTTTTACCATTCGCATCGTCACATTTTTAAGTGTATCACAGTTTTGTTGGATTTTCAAAGTGATACTTAAAACTGATACATAAAACTAAGAAGTGTGCAGCAAAATAAAAAAAAATATGCTTCGCAAACTTTAGACAATAAAAAGTTTTTGGATTGTCAAACAGCTCGACTAAAAATGGTGATATAACTAATTTTGATTATGTTACAATAGTTGGAAATCATTTTAAAATGTAATGTTTTAAAAGTACCTAATGCTGTAAACTGTAAATAGCTGATTTTTTAAATATTTGTATGCATGTATGTACCATTAAAGCAAATGGTTGTAAATGTTTTTGCATTTTATGAGTTTTTTTACAATAATTCACTAATAATTGATTGTATATTTCTAAAATTACTCTAAAATAAATTTTAAACTACTCAAGTGTTTATCTATTACTTAATCTAACATAATCTGGGACTATATTCAACCATCAACGGGACTCTACTCGACTGTGATTAAGGGTGATTAGAAAGTTTGGGACTCTACTCCACTCCGCCGAAATTTTTATCCACCGAGGAAAATTTTGAGCTTAGGGAATAAGTCGAAGTCCGAGGGACTCCAGGTTCGGTTTTGCGTCAGTTTTGACACAGACTGATACAAAACCTAACCTGTTAACCTTGAGTTTGATGAAACTGACAATTCGTGTTTCAGTTTTACCAATCTTGTTTTTCAATATATCATTAAATCTTGGTAGCCACGACAAAATGATCCAAAATTTTTCGCTGTTTGCTCTACTCTTACTAAAGTATTATACAGTTACACTAGCATCATTTCCTGTCCGCAAAAATTTCACAAAAGGCGTTTTTGACGTTCGTGTCTGTGTGTGTGTCAAATCCTGGGTCGTCGGCCGGTTTAAAACTTCCTGAGATGATTTGTTGAGCTTTTTGGATTGGTAGCTATGTCAGGCTAATGCAGGACAATCGATTAAGGCATATTTTGGACCCGAAAATTGGCCCGATGAATTGTTTGAGTGAGCACATTTTTTGAGGTTGTGTGAATTGGCAAATTTTCTGGTAAGGCATTTTATTCTTGGTGGTGAATTTGCTAATTAGAAATGTATGTACAGCCTTCACCTTACGGGATAAGCTGTTCAATTAGAGTGGGATGTCTTCAGAGTAGCCGGCTGGCTCGCAGCTTCCGAGTGGAACCAGAATTGCCCAGGGACCGTGTTCACATTCCGTGCAGGCCGAAGGGGCTGGAATTAACTCGTCTACCTCGTGCTGGATGTGCAGATTATGTACAGTTTGGGGTTTGAGCCTAACGGCTTTATGTTTATTTAATCTGCCTAAATTCATATGCAATCGATTTCGCTGCTAACGGCTTCACCGTTTTTTTTATCAAATTGTATTTTTATGTCTGTGTATTTAGCGCTAGCTTAGAGCTGAGTAGGTTAATTCAGGAAAACTAGCTGAGTGGATGGTTAGGCCACTTTACGTTTGTTCCCTCTAAATATCGCCCATATCAAGTTTGTTGGCTAGGAACAGCGATCCTAGCAGATCATAGTGTATTACGACTACCATGCAGATATCTGAAGGTGGGGTTATTCGCGATATAAAATTAAATCACTAAGTGTGGAACGCAGTAACGCAATAGCATCCATTCAGTCTTCGGATTGCTTTAAAATTAACTGCTTTGGCTACTTTAAAGTTTAAATTAATCCAGTTTGGAAATTAGCATAGGCTGCGTTTCCACGCACACTGCTTCAGGTTGGAACTATTAAAATAGTGATAACTAGTTATGTGATATAGTATTAAGTATGTGACGTAGTATTGTTTATTGTACGTTGATACCAGTAATTACAATCGCTATTGTTGATCAATTATTTGATTATTGATTGATTATATTGTGTTGTTACCTTTGAGCAATTTAATGGTTCGTTCTCTCAAATGAACCAGGGAACATGTGCCTAAATCATTTGGCGCCCCTATAAATTATATCTATTAGTTGTGAAGGTAAGTTACGTACGCCCTTCCACTGAGTTAGTACGAGTGCATGTTCCGATTCAATATCGGCAACTTATAATGTAACAACATAATTGAAAAAATTTATGTTAAACATGTTCAAAAAGTATTGGGGTAAATGTTAAATATACGCATAAAAATTCAAAACGCTGTATTTCAATAACGCACGAAGAGGGCTTCCAAGTGCCAGCACCAAACTACTTAACAAAGCAAATGGATGGGAAAATGTATGCGGAAATAACAGCTTAACACCAACAAGAGATCAAATCTACTTACACATACGTTATAAGTAATGGATACGGTTGTTATTACAATCAGCTGCTAATCCTCGATAAATGTATTTCCGTGTTCTTTAATGCGTTGTAATTTGTTTGTGAAAGAGAAGTAAAAATATACATTTTAGATACCAAAAAGGTAAGTCATCCTCTTGGAGCTGAACAACTTTCTGTAGCCTATAAAAATGCTGGTTCCTGTTGAGGAGTGACCAACAACATTTCCAGGCCTACAAAACAGTAGCGCCTAACGATTACTTAAACGTGTACAGACACCTTCTGGGTACAACCTGTTTCTTGGATCTTGTAAAGCGAGAATTTTTAACAGCCATAACTCTCCCCTCCACCCTTGAGCTGACTAGAGCAATTCTGTTTTGTTGCAGGGTCGTAAATGTGTTTATTTGTTTCTCACTTGTAAACATCAATTTATCAAGTCACTGTATTCACCTTGAAAATGTTTCTTAACTGGCTAGCCAGTAAAAAATTTACTGGCTAGCCAGTTATATTTTACAAGCGTGCTCATAGATAAATGATAGCATGCAAAGCCAGAGTTGTCTTCCTTAGTATGTGTCATATTGATGAATTTAGTTGCTTCTCAGTTTGACATTTTGAATAAATGGTAAATTTCTAGTTATTTACAAGTGAGAAACAAATAAAATATTCAACAAAACACACCAGGTAACCATTTTTACTGGCTCAAGGATATGACAGGCACGCCTAACGGCTCGCCAGTCATCCCAATCCTATCGTCAGTAAAAGCTGTTTTACCTGGCTTGTAATGTTAAATACTATTCCCTCCGTAGTATAATATGTCCTTGTTCTTCAATACTATTTAATGCTTCTCTCCTACGCTACTCAGTGATGTAATTATCATCATATTATTATCAAGATTTTATTACATTTCGGATGCAAGTAATAAAATTACCTTGTATCAAATATATTGGCAAACGTATCATAATCGAATCCAATCTAATTTACATGGACAAGCCTCATGCAAAACGGTCGCGAACAAAATATAGAAACAAAATTTTCTGAACGTATTAAAAGATTATTTTTCATAATTTGGTTGAAAAGGTTGCTAACAAAGTTTTTAACGCCTCAGTTAAAAGTGTCTAGAATAAACCTACTATAATAAATTTCTTTAAGGAGCAGTTTCGGGAACACATCAGACAACATAACAATTGAGTGCATATCTAAATTGATTATTACACACAACTGACACATGGCTGATTTCATCTGAGAACCATGAATTTTTTAAAAATCCACCAATCTGGAACTGATTACCTGATAAGCGCCCTAGTGCTAACTATCGACCCCGTAGATGGTGTACTAATCGGAAATAGTAATGCAAAAAACAAGGAATTTGGGTTTTTGGCATTATTAGATCAATTTTAAATCATAATTCGTATACGGGTTTTGTGTAATAATCTTCAAAATATAAACGCGGGCGACACACATATAATTTTGCCCGTGCCAAGAGATATCGTGCTGGTTGCTCTTAGAAAACTGCCTTCGGGCAACCCTCGGGACAGTTTTCATTGCAACCAGCACTCGACCGTCGAAGTGTGCAAAATGATCGGTAAGTATGTCTCGCCCTTGTTATATTACTAGTGATAATTTACCTTCAGGAAATAAAACATTTTAATTGAATAATCTTCGAAAAGGTAAATTTTATAATTTAAAAGTATTTGACCAATGATTAATGGTAAAGGAATTTATTAATAAAGAATTAAACAGTAACACCAATAGTGAATAAATTATTATAAACTTTAGAACTGCAAGATAAATTTATTCAATATTTAAAACCAACGCTCAAATTACTTTTAAAAAATGTATGAAATGCAAAATATAATGGTCAGACGCATATATTGTCATCCAAATATGTTGAATACTAAAGCTCCGTTTCCAGAAAATAAAGCTGGTCAACCAGTAAAGTTTATTCTGGGTATTTATGTGCCACTCTACTAGTTATAAAAATGTAAATTTCCTGGATACTAATCGCGATAAGCAAAACAACTTTAGTAGAATGACTACTCTAAATGTCAAGGTTACCACCAGATAAGCTTTTCTGGGGGAATGCAAACTCGGTGCCGGTCAGTGAAACGCGGTCGGCTGACACCTGCTACAAAATTTACAACTTAGTTAATTAGTGGCTTTAATTAGCGGGTTGCTAATTAATACTGCCTTTGCTGTGTGCACGTGCTGCGATTTTTTCACGTTATTAATTTAGGGCAGCTTTTAGCTGTTGGAGGTAATGTTCTGCAAAGAGGCATTAGTTGGGCGTTTTAAGGTATGCTTGTTGCGCTTACTTTTCAGGCAAACACGTAGGTTTTGTGAACTAGAGCAATGAGTGATTAAATTAGTTTATAACGGCTACAGCAATCTGCTTACTACTCATAATTACCAAATTAAATTTAAATTATTTATTTATTTATCGTATGGCTTGTTTTGGCAGGGAAGTAGAATAGGGGCACCTTGTTTTTGATAGCTGTCAATCAAATTTTGATTCGCGGTGTAATTCGCGGTTTAATTCGCGGTTTTCGCGGTTTTATTCGCGGATTGACCCAATTAATTTCGCGGTTTGATCTAATTAATTTCGCGGTTTGATCTAATTAATTTCGCGGTTTGATCTAATTAATTTTCACATGTGCTACTGAATAAATTACGCAATAGCTTCCGATTAAATTACGCGGCGGCCATCTTGGATTTCTGGCGGGAATATTTGAAATTTGAATTTTTTCCGATTTTTTTTCTAAGTTCAATTTTTTGATTTTAAATCTCCCGGGGTGTCGGCCATCTTGGTGCGCGCGCACTTCTCACGGCGGTTGTTTTTAATTTTGAATTTTCGCGGAAATATTTGAAATTCAAACTGATAGATCTATCTCGCTCTTCGAAGCTGCTGTCTCTCTCTTGCATTCACTCGCGGAAATATTTGAATTTAAAAAAAGCTATTTGCGTCGGACCCGAGTGGGAATCGAACCCTACTTTTCTTGGCAGCAGCCTTAGCACCTTACCGCTGCGCTATCGAGGTCTGTTGAACATATAGGAATTGAACAAGACGTCATTTCGCAGCTGTGCCGTCACACCGTTCGAGTTGAAACAAACTATTTTTTCAGAAATTCAAAATATAAGAACGGAATTGTGTCGTCTAGGGCCTTAGAAACTTGTTAATAATTTTTAAAAAATGACTTTGTAACTAGTTTTGCTGTAATTAATTTGTTTAATTTTATAATATGAGTGACGCTATCTCACTCAGCCCCATTGATTTTCTACAGCGTTCTCTTTTCCATCCCGTTTGCTACCTATGCGTAATTACAAAAGACGTTATCGCCTCAGGCAGACTTTCTATTTAGCCGGCGATTGTGTGTCATTCTCTGAAATCTGTACTCACGTTGCAGTTTTTGCTGGCTCGACTTTAAAATTTGGTTCTCAACAATTAACTACGTACATAGAAAACAGGCTGGTTACTTTATTTTATATAGCGAAGTCATTTTTTGTACAATTTACACGCAGAACACAACTCGTTCTTTATGTTTACTTTAGAAACCCTTAACCCTTTTCATTTAAATCGCGAAATCCGCATAAATATATTACTATAAAAAATCGCGAAAAGTGTTGAGTAAATAAATGCAACGCATTGTAAAGCCGTAAAACTTTTAGTTATTGTACGTTTACAAGATGGGTCTTTTGACAAAGTGGAAGAACCAAACTATGCTATTGTAAATGTACAGATTTTTCACTGTCAATTTGTATATAACAACTTAATGTAAATTGGTATTTGGAACATTTTAACGAAAACAGCGACTTCTTTCGGCATAAACTGTTTCTTCTCACCACGGAACCCTATTTTATAAGTAAACGTCTGAAATTGTGTCATTATATCGATAAAAACTGCATTTTAGTTTAAAAAATTCCAGTATAAATGCAAAACGGACAAAAATAAAAACGCAATTGACCACAAAGTAACATAATTTTGAATAAAAAAACACAATTTCGTTGGAAAAATGTTCTGTTTCACTTAAAATTTTACAAAAACTGACATCATGTCACTTGAAATTATACAAAAAACGACATTTTTATCCAATAAGCGATAAAAAAATACGCCGTCTCACATAAATTTATACAAAAATCGACATTATGTCACATAAATTATACAAAAACTGCCATCATGTCACTTGAAATTATACAAAAACGACATTTTTACTCAATACACGACGAAAATCGACATCATGTTATGTTTTTATTGTATAAGAATGGTTGTCCCCCATAAATTTGAATAAAAACAGACAATTTCGTTGAAAAAAAAATAGCTTTTCAATATCGTTTGCAAATAAGACAAGGGATACTTGTAAAAATATAAGTCAAACCATTTTTCTTGTAAAAAATTTACGAAAAGACGTAAGTGTTGGCGACAAATGAAAATAAATTTGAATAAAAACACGCAAAAATTACGAAAAGACGTATGTGTTGGCGACAAATTAAAATAAATTTGAATAAAAACGCACAATTTCGTTGAAAATCTTTACAAAGCGACTTTATAGTACCGAAAAAATTATGTAAAAAAGTTTTAAGAGTTATTTCTAAGCATAATTTTGCAAACGTTTAACAAATAAACCGTAAATTTTTAAAGTACATCACACAATTATGAAATCGTAGTTCAATTTATATAAATTTTCGATACTTTGTATGTGAAAAATAGCTTCAATTACTAATATATGAATAAAATCATGCAATTTCCAAAGCATTTCGTTTAAAATTTTAGAAAATCGACAGCATCTCCCATGAAAATTTATAAAAATCGGCATCTTGTCACATTAAATTCTGCAAAAACGACAAAAAACAATATTTTTATACAACTTTCACTGAAAAATAGTAACATTTTACGAAAATACGTCTGTGCTGACGACAAATGAAAATAAATTTGAATAGAAACACGCAAAAATTACGAAAAGACGTATGTGTTGACCCCCAAAGTAACAAAAATTTGAATAAAATCACGCAATCATACAGCATCTCACATAAATTTTCGCAAATATCGACATCATGTCACATAAATTATACAAAAACTGTCATCACGTCACTTGAAATTATACAAAAAACGATATTTTATTCAACACACGATGAAAATTGAACAAAAATCACGCAATTACAAGCCATCTCACATAAATTTTCACAAAAATCGACATCATGTTACATAAACTATGCATAATTTTGCAAATGTTTTACACTTTTTATAAAATGCATCGCTCAAAATTAAAAGAAATAGCAATTTCGTTGAAAAAATCTACTACCACAATCATTTCGATAAACAAAATTCAAAAAATCTTATACTTTTGACGGAAATATATGTATGTTGACCACAAATTAACATAATTTTTAAATAAAAACGCGCAATTCGTTGAAAAAAATATTCTGACACCACCAAAACACGCAATTTCATTGAAAAATATATATATGTTGTCCACAAATTAACATAAATTTGAATAAAAACACGTAATTTTGTTGAAAAAATGTTCTGGCCCCGTCATTTCACTTAAAATTTTATAAAACTGCCATCATAACACTTGAAATTATACAAAATATATGTATGTTGATCACAAATTAACATAAACCTGAATAAAACACACAATTTCGTTGAAAAATTTGCAAATGTTTTACACTTTTTTATAAAATGTAACGCACAAAATTAAAAGAAATCACAATTTTCTAAATTATATCACGCTATTATGAAATCGTAGATTGATTTTTTGAAATTTTACACTTTGTAACTGTAAAATAACTGCAAATACTAATATTTTAGCTTTAGACTTTGTAATTATTGCAGATTCGAGAAAAAAACAAAGCAGAGTAGAAATAAAAACACAAACACTTTGTAATAAACAAATATATTGTTCTTATTTCGTATAATACTTAATAATATAAATATAAATGTACAGCAGAATGTCTTATTTCTAAAAATTCGCTAGCAATTTACAAAACTGTAGTTTGAGGTGCACGACATTTCAAATTAAAAAGACTGCAAGTAATAAAATCAGAATTTCATTGTGTAATTTTAAAGTTTAAGATGCACCCAATCTAGAATTCCCTTCGTTTTTGGTGTTGATGACATCTGCCTTAGAGGCGTTTTTCTAACGGCCCTTTTTTGGAGGCGTTTCCTTATCGGCGTTCTTCTGACTGAACCTTTTTGATGTGGACTTGGATGAGTAGCTGGTGTTTTTAATTTATATTCTAAATCGGACTCGCAGTTATCAGTTTCCATTTCGGTTTTTCCTGTAGTACCAGTCGGGGTTGGCTTCTTTTGCTGTTTAGGTTTAGCTAGCAGCACATTAGCAACGTTAAGGTCTTTGATGTACTCAGCAAACTGTAGGCGTCCGGGTGGATTAATAGTTTTTCGAGGCCGCAGAGTGTCGTGAATTAAATCGACTATGTTAGACGCCGGTAAAATTTCACCCTTTATAGTAACGGTGCCCTTGTGATCCCAGCTCACATCGCTTGAGGTACTCAAAATGCGTAGGAAAACTTCAGCTTTTTTCTTAAAAGTTTTGGGAAGTGTAGATAAAATAACGGCATTTGATAGGCTGTCACTGGTTGTTTCAATAGGTATTTTGATTGGCTGCCGCGCCTGGTTTGTGAAATGAAGGAATCGTTGTAAAACCTGATTGTACTGGATCCATTTATCGTGATCAGTTAATTTGGACTTTAAAACTTTTTGCATTTCGTCATCAAGCTGTGATAATATATTTTTCTCCGCATCATCGCCAGACTTAAGACGTTGGACAAATTCCGGCGATACAATCAACATCTTTCGCTCTTTGTCCATTTTAGTCGAAAAGGAGCTCAGTCGTTTGTTCTGGTAGAGCCGTCGTGAATAAACTAGCTTAAAATCAAGACTTTCATAATAAATATATAAAAAAAAAATATGACAGGTACGGGAATCGAACCCGTATTCTCTCTCGAGATCAGAACTTGAATCTGACGCCTTAACCATTCGGCCAACCTGCCTCCCTATATAAACGAGCACTCTCTGCATAATTAAGAAAACATATAGTTTAAAAAGCCTTCTGCATGCAATTTCATACAATATTTCATATAAATTAAGCCATGTACAAATTTCTTAATCAGGTTTTGATATATATTTTATCGAAAGATTGGACCCTCAGCTACCGTTTTATTACTATTTGTCGTGATTCGTCATCGATGAATTTTACAAGAGCCAGCCTGTCTGCTGTGTGACGTAAGTAATGTATCCATCCCTTTTTATTTTAAAATTCTATAAAATCAGAGGCCCGACTGATGCCGCACTAACACGTTTTAAACCATTGTACTCTGTTACCTGATGCGGCAGCAGTTTGGACCTCTGATTTTATAGAATTTTAAAATAAAAAGGTATGGAAACATTGCGTGCGTCACATCGCAGGCAGGATGGCACTTGTAAAATTCAGCGATGACGCATCACGACAAATAATAAAACGGCATCTGAGGGTCAAGTCTTTCGATAAAATATATATCAAAACCTGATTAAGAAATTTGTACATGGCTTAATTTATATGAAATATTGTATGAAATTGCATGCAGAAGGCTTTTTAAACTATATGTTTTCTTAATTATGCAGAGAGTGCTCGTTTATATAGGGAGGCAGGTTGGCCGAATGGTTAAGGCGTCAGATTCAAGTTCTGATCTCGAGAGAGAATACGGGTTCGATTCCCGTACCTGTCATATTTTTTTTATATATATTTATTATGAAAGTCTTGATTTTAAGCTAGTTTATTCACGACGGCTCTACCAGAACAAACGACTGAGCTCCTTTTCGACTAAAATGGACAAAGAGCGAAAGATGTTGATTGTATCGCCGGAATTTGTCCAACGTCTTAAGTCTGGCGATGATGCGGAGAAAAATATATTATCACAGCTTGATGACGAAATGCAAAAAGTTTTAAAGTCCAAATTAACTGATCACGATAAATGGATCCAGTACAATCAGGTTTTACAACGATTCCTTCATTTCACAAACCAGGCGCGGCAGCCAATTAAAATACCTATTGAAACAACCAGTGACAGCCTATCAAATGCCGTTATTTTATCTACACTTCCCAAAACTTTTAAGAAAAAAGCTGAAGTTTTCCTACGCATTTTGAGTACCTCAAGCGATGTGAGCTGGGATCACAAGGGCACCGTTACTATAAAGGGTGAAATTTTACCGGCGTCTAACATAGTCGATTTAATTCACGACACTCTGCGGCCTCGAAAAACTATTAATCCACCCGGACGCCTACAGTTTGCTGAGTACATCAAAGACCTTAACGTTGCTAATGTGCTGCTAGCTAAACCTAAACAGCAAAAGAAGCCAACCCCGACTGGTACTACAGGAAAAACCGAAATGGAAACTGATAACTGCGAGTCCGATTTAGAATATAAATTAAAAACACCAGCTACTCATCCAAGTCCACATCAAAAAGGTTCAGTCAGAAGAACGCCGATAAGGAAACGCCTCCAAAAAAGGGCCGTTAGAAAAACGCCTCTAAGGCAGATGTCATCAACACCAAAAACGAAGGGAATTCTAGATTGGGTGCATCTTAAACTTTAAAATTACACAATGAAATTCTGATTTTATTACTTGCAGTCTTTTTAATTTGAAATGTCGTGCACCTCAAACTACAGTTTTGTAAATTGCTAGCGAATTGTTAGAAATAAGACATTCTGCTGTACATTTATATTTATATTATTAAGTATTATACGAAATAAGAACAATATATTTGTTTATTACAAAGTGTTTGTGTTTTTTATTTCTACTCTGCTTTGTTTTTTTCTCGAATCTGCAATAATTACAAAGTCTAAAGCTAAAATATTAGTATTTGCAGTTATTTTACAGTTACAAAGTGTAAAATTTCAAAAAATCAATCTACGATTTCATAATAGCGTGATATAATTTAGAAAATTGTGATTTCTTTTAATTTTGTGCGATACATTTTATAAAAAAGTGTAAAACATTTGCAAATTTTTCAACGAAATTGTGTGTTTTATTCAGGTCTATGTTAATTTGTGATCAACATACATATATTTTGTATAATTTCAAGTGTTATGATGGCAGTTTTATAAAATTTTAAGTGAAATGACGGGGCCAGAACATTTTTTCAACAAAATTACGTGTTTTGATTCAAATTTATGTTAATTTGTGGTCAACATATATATATTTTTCAATGAAATTGCGTGTTTTGGTGGTGTCAGAATATTTTTTTCAACGAATTGCGCGTTTTTATTTAAAAATTATGTTAATTTGTGGTCAACATACATACATTTCCGTCAAAAGTATAAGATTTTTTTAATTTTGTTTATCGAAATGATTGTGGTAGTAGATTTTTTCAACGAAATTGCTATTTCTTTTAATTTTGAGCGATGCATTTTATAAAAAGTGTAAAACATTTGCAAAATTATGCATAGTTTATGTAACATGATGTCGATTTTTGTGAAAATTTATGTGAGATGGCTTGTAATTGCGTGATTTTTGTTCAATTTTCATCGTGTGTTGAATAAAATATCGTTTTTTGTATAATTTCAAGTGACGTGATGACAGTTTTTGTATAATTTATGTGACATGATGTCGATATTTGCGAAAATTTATGTGAGATGCTGTATGATTGCGTGATTTTATTCAAATTTTTGTTACTTTGGGGGTCAACACATACGTCTTTTCGTAATTTTTGCGTGTTTCTATTCAAATTTATTTTCATTTGTCGTCAGCACAGACGTATTTTCGTAAAATGTTACTATTTTTCAGTGAAAGTTGTATAAAAATATTGTTTTTTGTCGTTTTTGCAGAATTTAATGTGACAAGATGCCGATTTTTATAAATTTTCATGGGAGATGCTGTCGATTTTCTAAAATTTTAAACGAAATGCTTTGGAAATTGCATGATTTTATTTATATATTAGTAATTGAAGCTATTTTTCACATACAAAGTATCGAAAATTTATATAAATTGAACTACGATTTCATAATTGTGTGATGTACTTTAAAAAATTACGGTTTATTTGTTAAACGTTCGCAAAATTATGCTTAGAAATAACTCTTAAAACTTTTTTACATCATTTTTTCGGTACTATAAAGTCGCTTTGTAAAGATTTTCAACGAAATTGTGCGTTTTTATTCAAATTTATTTTAATTTGTCGCCAACACATACGTCTTTTCGTAATTTTTGCGTGTTTTTATTCAAATTTATTTTCATTTGTCGCCAACACTTACGTCTTTTCGTAAATTTTTTACAAGAAAAATGGTTTGACTTATATTTTTACAAGTATCCCTTGTCTTATTTGCAAACGATATTGAAAAGCTATTTTTTTTCAACGAAATTGTCTGTTTTTATTCAAATTTATGGGGGACAACCATTCTTATACAATAAAAACATAACATGATGTCGATTTTCGTCGTGTATTGAGTAAAAATGTCGTTTTTGTATAATTTCAAGTGACATGATGGCAGTTTTTGTATAATTTATGTGACATAATGTCGATTTTTGTATAAATTTATGTGAGACGGCGTATTTTTTTATCGCTTATTGGATAAAAATGTCGTTTTTTGTATAATTTCAAGTGACATGATGTCAGTTTTTGTAAAATTTTAAGTGAAACAGAACATTTTTCCAACGAAATTGTGTTTTTTTATTCAAAATTATGTTACTTTGTGGTCAATTGCGTTTTTATTTTCGTCCGTTTGCATTTATAGTGGAATTTTTTAAACTAAAATGCAGTTTTTATCGATATAATGACACAATTTCAGACGTTTACTTATAAAATAGGGTTCCGTGGTGAGAAGAAACAGTTTATGCCGAAAGAAGTCGCTGTTTTCGTTAAAATGTTCCAAATACCAATTTACATTAAGTTGTTATATACAAATTGACAGTGAAAAATCTGTACATTTACAATAGCATAGTTTGGTTCTTCCACTTTGTCAAAAGACCCATCTTGTAAACGTACAATAACTAAAAGTTTTACGGCTTTACAATGCGTTGCATTTATTTACTCAACACTTTTCGCGATTTTTTATAGTAATATATTTATGCGGATTTCGCGATTTAAATGAAAAGGGTTAAGGGTTTCTAAAGTAAACATAAAGAACGAGTTGTGTTCTGCGTGTAAATTGTACAAAAAATGACTTCGCTATATAAAATAAAGTAACCAGCCTGTTTTCTATGTACGTAGTTAATTGTTGAGAACCAAATTTTAAAGTCGAGCCAGCAAAAACTGCAACGTGAGTACAGATTTCAGAAAATGACACACAATCGCCGGCTAAATAGAAAGTCTGCCTGAGGCGATAACGTCTTTTGTAATTACGCATAGGTAGCAAACGGGATGGAAAAGAGAACGCTGTAGAAAATCAATGGGGCTGAGTGAGATAGCGTCAATCATATTATAAAATTAAACAAATTAATTACAGCAAAACTAGTTACAAAGTCATTTTTTAAAAATTATTAACAAGTTTCTAAGGCCCTAGACGACACAATTCCGTTCTTATATTTTGAATTTCTGAAAAAATAGTTTGTTTCAACTCGAACGGTGTGACGGCACAGCTGCGAAATGACGTCTTGTTCAATTCCTATATGTTCAACAGACCTCGATAGCGCAGCGGTAAGGTGCTAAGGCTGCTGCCAAGAAAAGTAGGGTTCGATTCCCACTCGGGTCCGACGCAAATAGCTTTTTTTAAATTCAAATATTTCCGCGAGTGAATGCAAGAGAGAGACAGCAGCTTCGAAGAGCGAGATAGATCTATCAGTTTGAATTTCAAATATTTCCGCGAAAATTCAAAATTAAAAACAACCGCCGTGAGAAGTGCGCGCGCACCAAGATGGCCGACACCCCGGGAGATTTAAAATCAAAAAATCGGAAAAAATTCAAATTTCAAATATTCCCGCCAGAAATCCAAGATGGCCGCCGCGTAACTTAATCGGAAGCTATTGCGTAATTTATTCAGTAGCACATGTGAAAATTAATTAGATCAAACCGCGAAATTAATTAGATCAAACCGCGAAATTAATTAGATCAAACCGCGAAATTAATTGGGTCAATCCGCGAATAAAACCGCGAAAACCGCGAATTAAACCGCGAATTACACCGCGAATCAAAATTTGATTGACAGCTATCAAAAACAAGGTGCCCCTATTCTACTCAGGGAGTCCCCGGGTCTGCGACCCGAGATGTTCGGCCGCCAACTCTGTGATATGATATCATACCATGTGTTGTGTCTAAATTGACAATAAAGATCAGTTCGAATTATACGTAACTTACAAAATCATAAATTGCGTGCTCATAATCCATATTTTAAATTCACGCGCAATGTTAAGATATGCGAATTAGTACAGTACGTTTTTGGTTTTTGAATATACGCACTTAACCTGTCAATTATGAACTGTGAACATTGCAAGAGAGTGTTGCTTTTAATAGCTATACGAGGGAAAGAGATTTTTTGCCGTTGTTGAAAGCTACTAATGCTGTAATTAAAAATATATGGCCAAAACTAAACAAGGATACAATAACATAATTGTACTTATATAAATAACGGAGGAAGAAAACCAATCGTACAAAACAACTTAGAAATTAAGCTAACACACAAACGATCATTTACAGATTTAAGAGAGATTCAAAGACAAGAAACTTAAAAGATGCCGAGGAACATTTATCGCTGAAGGAAACCAGAAAAGGCAAGTACAGTATAACACGAAAAACCACTAATTCTGCATTTTGGTAAAACGATCCCGGTGATATGATAATCGCAACTTACTTGGCAGAGATATATCATAAAATTACATTTCTCAGACGGTAGGCTATAACCTGTTATTTAAAGGAAACGACATAAATACGCTGCAATTAAAGTGCTATTTATTTTCAATACATTCAGCCAAACAACATACGAGGGCAGTTCCTTGTACCGAAATAGATTATTTAACGTATGTTGCCTCCAGAAAATATACGTAACAAATTGTGGCAAACTGAATACCGAACCCGCGACGTGTACACGGGCGTTCACAGTATAACATATGTCATTTTTAATTTCAACTGCAATCTTCAAAGCTATAAAGCACTAATGCATTAATACATCAATAAATGGTGAATCCAGCATAAACAGGAAAATGTTAATATGGTCAGTTCATAAATTTATTCACATGAATATATTTTGAATTGCTACAAAAATATTTAGTTAGAGTACAAGGTTGTAGCTTATCTGTTCAATTCAGCGTCGATCAAGGAAACTGGTGTGCTTCAGTCTCGTATAGGTGCTGGATATGTCGGTACCAACTTAGAAAAATCGTATACTTCTTTAGAGGAGGTGCTGACTTATCAAAAAGCATCTAAAAGGGAATTACAATACATACAAAACAAATTGCCAACATGAGCTTTCACGGCACGACTTACCAAAACAGCTGTCTCCATATACATCCACCGACATGGTGTATTTCCCCGATTTCGTAACAAAGAATTGGAAAAAATAAAGGGGCGGCGCAACCACCAAATCTTTAAAATATCTTGTAAAGGCAAGCCGTTAGTCTCTGAAGATTTCAGATGGTTTGCTCTTACGAATAATGCCAGAAGTTATTTAATTGACAGACAAAAGAAAATAAATACGTTTTTTACCACCACAATGCGACGAACTATTACTAGAAAATCTAACCGTAGAAGGAATTTCCTAAATGACCGTCTTAGGACTCGCGAAAATCGTGATATAGTTTAAACGATATGCCAAAGTCCAATGAAAAACGCCTGAAAATATAAGGAAGTACGAAACATAACGTACAGATACGACCAGAATAACCTTGCAAATAAATTCATACATAGAATCACCAAACGCATTAACCTTCAAAACAAACACTTAATTTTATAGGGGAAACAGCGCTCCCAGAGCTAATTAAACGAAATAACACCTTCAGAGGAGCCTACCAAAATTAGGAGATACAACCTAATTCGATTAGGAAAATGCGATAAATGTAAACCAAACGTATGACTGCATCTAAAGTTAAACGTTAACCTGTGGCAGATAAAAACCTTTTAAATTTCCTTAGCAACTAAGTAGCTCTTAGTGGAAATTACAGGTGAGGTAACTAATTAAGGCTAACGTTAGTAAATAAAGCCAGAAATAATTCCTAACGTTAAAATATACGTAACAAGTTAGGAAAGCAAAATACTCTTTGGCATCTCATTATTAATCGAACTCAGTGCTCGCTTGACAAGTTCTGATAATCGAACAAACTTAGTCCCCGAAATGTTCCTATATTGATATTGTTTATTCTTTAGTGTTGTGAAATTCCCATCAATACATCATTGATATTGTTTATTCTTTAGTGTGGTGAAATTCCCATCAATACATCATGACCAACCTTGGCTTTCCCAAATTTAAATAATATTCTATATCATCAGGTTATACAAAAACGTTGAATAACCTAAAATTCATTACTTGTGCACCAGGGAGAACATTTATGTATTCGGATTTAAATTAAACTTAAACCAATAAAAATGATTTAAACCTGTAAACTATTTCTTATTAATATAATACTAGCAACCAGTGAGACAAATGTCTCATTTAATAAAACAAAAAAGACCGTTTTTCAAATAGAACAGCGTCCCGGACGGACGGAAATCACGTGATTTCTCGAAAACCGGAAGTGTCACGTGACTGAAATTCGGTTCCTGACCTGACATGACCATTCCAAACATATAACTTTAATAACTTTTTTTCTCTATCTCTTACGGTTTGGCTGCTGAAACAGCGTCCCGGACAGACAAAACAGCGTCCCGGACAGACAAGTCTATTAGATAAAGGATATTTAAAAAACATTGCTCTAGCGACTTTCAGTCTACCGCATATGATCTTCTATATCAGGAGCTGCGCATATGGACCAAGGTTATTTAATTACACCGTCTCCTCCTCTTCTTCTCAGCGCTTCTTTCGTATTAGTATGGAGTCCGCTTTTCGGCAAGCCACTGTCCACTTATTCGGGTAAAATATATCTTCAGGGGTTAATTTGATATGTTTTGCATCATCCTTTATATGTCTTATTCACCTCTCTCGGTTCTGAGAAGCAGCACTCTCCTCGCTACCAATTTCTTTTCGAACTACATGGCCAGCGCTCATTCCTGATATGGTACAATCAATTCAGTCTACCAGCAAACCGTTTTCTCGTTGTAAATTTAAGCGATGATGCCACGTCTGGTAAACCTACGCATCAGAATATGCCGAATGCATATCGTTACGGAGGCTTGCTACTTTGTGTGGATTACAACCGATTTGAATTTTCTTCTTTGACAACTGTTACACACCACCGGATGAAATCGCCAGTATAAAACATTTTATTTATGGACGTGTCGGTGGTTGGATTATGCGGCGATCGCAGAATTTATGCTTAAATTCTTCTTGAGCCGCAGACCCGGGGTTCCTGGCCAAAATAGGCCATACGCTAATCAAACTAGATTGCACAAGTTCTTTTTTTGGGTAAATTAATACTATTACCAGTTAGAACATCATTCTGGCATTGCATTAGAGTTAGCTGACTAATGCGAAGCCTTTTAAAGACTAGTAACACAAGTTACTTCACTAATTGCTGCCAAAGTACTAATTTCAAGATAAAGTCGGTGGCAGTTTCGACAGACGTAAGTTGACATGGGTGATAATTCAAGTCGGTAGTAAACCAAGCCGGTGGTATTTCAGTTCACTGAAATTTTTGTCATAAAACTCTTAACCCGGGAGGTGCTGCATTGGGTAGGGTAGATCTCCACTCACATAAAATTTTGGAGTACCTCTCTGTTTGCGCAGCTATCGTGCTGTTGTTTTCAGTAGCTGCTCTTATTACCGTTGAGACTAATATGTAAAAATAACCTAGTATTGTTGTAATTCTTCATAAAGGGTTCAGGGGTGCTATCTGATGACATCTTGTGTTCTGTATTGCATTATATATATGGATTTTTATTACTTTTGCTATAAATGCAATACATCAATGTGCCTAAATCATATGAAACATAATTTTGAAAAATGTTGTTGGAATTTAGAAGACTAAAGTGTGGAAGTAGAAGCTTAAAGTTGCTATATTTGACTTTCTAAAAATAAATGTTTATCTCTTTTATCAATTCTGTGGAGACTGCGTAAATAAATTTGCTTAAAGAAATTTCTTCTTATTTTGTCAAAAATAAAAAAATATTTGGGGATCTGTAAACACCTCACGTGGCTACTGAGGTGACCGAAATTCACGTTAAAATCGTTCGGGTTAAAGTTGGTAGCAAATCAAGTCGGCTGTAGTTTCATTCGGATGTAAATCTACATATGTGGTAGATTAGATTAGATTAGATTTATGTTCCACGACTGCCTTTTGCTGGCATGCGCAGTCAGCCCTTTGGGCTTTTTGTACTGTCGGGAGTTTTCAAGTTAGCAGGCCGACATCCGTATCTTTTACTAGACTTGCAATGTCACTTACTAGCTTGCGGTTGTCAATAGAGTTAAGGCACCAATCGAGTTGGTGGTATGTGGTAATGCACCTAATTCGGTGGAAGTTCACGTCGCGTCGGTTGTAATTCAAGTCGGATCTAAATCCACATCGGTGATAATTCAAATCCTTGGTAGTACGCTCGTCGATTTTATCCAGTTACCTTGTTTAGAAACTATTACGTGTTCGATTTTTTGAACACAAAATTTGGTTATCGCATTTTAGCAGCTTTCGATTTATGGGTTAGTACAGATTTCCGCTATTAGATTGAATGTTTTAATTTCAGTGAATCCATTCAGTAGAAGTGGTATACAGTTTTGACTAATAATCCCAAAAATTTCGAACCTCAATTTTTGATAACTGCTCAGTAAATACTTTTGATATTTGGAAATTTCCATGGTTCTAAGTTAACTGCAATGCCTTTGGCTTTTACTCCGAGATAAACTTACAAAGCTTATTTTTTTGTCTCGGTGTCCAATTTCTGCGAAAATTGTGATATTCGAAATGGAGAACAAGGAGTTTTCTCAATTTTTTCTGATTAGGAACCCAAAGACTATTATTTATTCGTAAAATTACATAACACATGCAGAGAAGACGATTTTCTTCTAATGAGGACATAGAGGAAACCGTTTATAACATTTTTACCAGGTTATTGCCTTGCTGGAAAAATACTGTAAAACATATGCTGAGAAATATAATTTTACTTTGCTTTTCTAAAACCTTCGCTTCATGGCTAAATTAGAAATAATCT
Source organism: Agriotes lineatus (assembly GCA_940337035.1). NCBI lineage: Eukaryota > Metazoa > Arthropoda > Insecta > Coleoptera > Elateridae > Agriotes > Agriotes lineatus. Next base: position 46,255 of record CALNHX010000950.1, read on the forward strand.
CTCTTCGTAGGAATAATTCACGTGTAGTTTTGTTACAGGCTAATTTTCAATGCCCAATGTGTAATCCTTGCTTTAAATGTTTAACTTAAGAATTGTAAAATTTCAACAAACCAAGATGAAAACACATTAAGATTTCTCAAGAATGTGGCTTGTTGCTGCAAAACAGAACTGGTTATAAACAACATATAAATTAAATTAGTTCATATTTTTAGCATGATAAATTGAAGAACTTAATTTTGCAAAAGTCTTCCACTGCAGTGAAAAAGTACCCCATGACACGACCCGTTTGATTAATATGCACCCAGCGACAGTTTGAACAGTGATCGATAGCTGCAGCGTTGCCAAACTCGAAATAAAAAATGTATCCAATAAATCTGAAAAATCCTAGTTTAACCGCAAAGTTCTAAAAGTTGGAATCTTGTTAAATACCACTTCAATGTTTCTGCGATATTTCTCAGTTTTCTCAGAACTGAAGCCTAGCAAAACTAAATTTCCTACCCGAAAGCGAAATATGGCATGGAAGTGAAAATTTTCCGAGGCGACCGACTTTTCCCTTTAAATGACACGGACACTTCCGTTGAGGGTTTCGTTTATAATGCGGAGTGCAATTGATTAAATCAAAGTAAATAATTCATGAGTTTGCTGAGGTCTCTCGGGGCTCTCCATAATCCAAATTAAACATTTAGATTATTCATTCCAGTTTTAAAGTGCGTAATCTGCGCTACACGCCCACTAAATTGCAATCGCTGTTTAATTCCTTCCGTAAAGAGTTTAAAGAGCTTTCGGGATAACGACTTACATAAAAATATGGGCATCTTCTCGCGGAGCACTTAAAACTTCTGAATCTTCGTGTAGGCGAGTGGTTGTTATATATGTAACCAGTATAGCAAGATTTTTTTCCAAGTAACGACAGCACAAGGAAGATGCACTTTTAAAGAATATTGACCATCATTAAATTATTCATTTTTATATATACTATGAGGATTTTGAAGTTACTTAAATTATTAATACTAAAATCAAAGTTCGACTTAGACCACGTCGTGTTTGTAGGAAACACCCAGCAATTCTTTGGCTTTATGTGGCTTCTACCTTGTGAACTCAAATAAGGATTTTTGTAACATTTATGTGCGTTGGTGGCTTGTGAACCCTTACAAGCCACCCTTGTGTTCCTCCAAGTTGCTAGAGTACCTTTTGAATAAGACTACTTAGGCAAACAGGCCATTTAGCTGTTGGTAAATCCATTACACCAAGAACCAATGAAAGTTTCGGAAGACAGTGTAGTGTGCATCATGAGAATCAAAGTTCACTAAGAGCTAGAAGTAGGTGTAATGGTAAAGCTCACTGTCTGTGTTGGGCCATTCAAGTCCACTGCACCAGGAGTCGGCTGCTGAAAAACTATGGCTGTGTGATGCTTTAATTTTAGTTAGATCTAATGAAACGAACCTGTTGCTTGGGTGTTTTTCTAGTTATATAGCTTCACGTATCATTCGTGGAAGCCAGTGAAGGTCTATGACGTACCCTTTTGTATAATTACGCTCAGCTGATTTATGTTTATAGTCACTTTTATGTCTTTAATGTATTGAATTAGTCGAACTAACAGTTTATCCAATGTAACTCTAGCCACAAGTGCAAGAAATTTCATATACATACAGTGTGACCAGTAAAGTCCGCATCATATGGGATTTTTTTTTATTAATAGCTTTTTTAGAAATTTGACTTTGGCATCAATTTGTGCTTCGATCGAGATGAAAATTAACCAAAAAAATAGTAGTCACGTCATTCGCATTATCTGTCAAATTTAATTTTTTTTTCAAAAAAAATTCAAAAGTGGGGTTATTTCTTAAAATATCGAAAAAAGTTATAAGAAAAAGTTTTTCTAAATGCAATTTTTAGCCCATATGCAAAATTTCAGCTGTATAAAATAATTTAGATTTTTTGCCCTTTTTTTTTAAATTGCACCACTGTTGCAAAGTAAGACTCAACGCAACCTACATAAAACTTCTTAGTTTTGACAATGCTTTCTTTCACACACATTTTCTTTAAAGTAGTGCCATATTAAATGTGTGTTTTTCTACAAAATCCAAATAGGGCTATTAAAATTTGGTCACATGTGATGCAAAGTTTATTTGTTTTTGACCCTGTATAATGTAACTCCATAAAATAACTATTTTTGAAAATTCAGTTTGTGTCTAAAAGTAATACACGTTATTTTATGAAGTTACATTATACAGGGTCAAAAACAAATAAACTTTGCATCACATGTGACCAAATTTTAATAGCCCTATTTGGATTTTGTAGAAAAACACACATTTAATATGGCACTACTTTAAAGAAAATGTGTGTGAAATAAAGCATTGTCAAAACTAAGAAGTTTTATGTAGGTTGCGTTGAGTCTTACTTTGCAACAGTGGTGCAATTTAAAAAAAAGGGCAAAAAATCTAAATTATCTTATACAGCTGAAATTTTGCATATGGGCTAAAAATTGCATTTCGAAAAACTTTTTCTAATAACTTTTTTCGATATTTTGAGAAATAACCCCACTTTTGAATTTTTTTTGAAAAAAAAATTAAATTTGACAGATAATGCGAATGACGTGACTACTATTTTTTTGGTTAGTTTTCATCTCGATCGAAGCACAAATTGATGCTAAAGTCAAATTTCGAAAAAAGCTGTTAATAAAAAAAAATCCCATATGATGCGGACTTTACTGGTCACACTGTATATGCCTTTAAATTTCACACTGCGTCCTTTGCTTACACTGTTTAAATATCATCTTTTTTAGGACACGTTCTATCGTACGTAAAAAGGCTAAGCCTTCCAGGTGTGAATTCCTCTTTAGCCTTTTCTATCATAACTTTATGGGTTTAGTGCAAATTATCTGTTAATAATAGATACAAATAAAACGCTATATAGATGAGCAGATTGACAAAGAAAAAACCTTATGCAAAGTAACTTCAAATTTATAAAAGAGGAATGGCCAATGGAAGGCGGTCAAATGTTATTAATGACTGTTGTTGTCATTATAGCATCAGCTCTTGACAGTTACTGATGATCGTAACTTTTGTAATAAATAGAGAAAAATTATTTTAGCTGCCTAATGAACAGGAACTCACGGGTTATGCTACGACACACTGTTACGGTAATGGACTACAGCGAAAGTTTGGGGCAAACCGAGCGAAACGTGGACAGCCCGACGACCCGATCACGTTGGCTGCGAATTTCCACCGCTGACCGACCGAATTAACTGGAGCGGAAGAGAAAGTTAGTTCGAGCGAGTTTAGTTAAACTAGGTTTGTTAACAACGTCTCAGTAGCCGTGATCGTCTAGTGGTTAGGACCCTACGTTGTGGCCGTAGTAACCCAGGTTCGAATCCTGGTCACGGCAACGAGAAATTTTTTGATTATATAATTGCAAGACAGTTCTTGGCATTGTTGAAAATTCAGTTTTGCCCCACATTTCCCTGAATGTAGAAAACTATTTAAGTCTGTTACAAAGTTGTACAAATGCATATGTGTGCAGTTTGTTCTATTGAGTATAAATAATTCTTGTGAACGCTGACTGGTTTCCAAGCTTTTAAGCATCTGTTTTATTTTTATATAATAAAAGGCATGCGATAATGTGGGCGTACCTTGTTTTAGAAACATTGACTTGCTTTTAGCAATCAATACTTTTTTTGACATATCGTTTCACAGTCGTAAAAATGACCACGGTGGCTCTACAATACTCAAAGCTTTCTAGCTGTGGGATAATCTGTAGTATATCTGTGAGCTTAATTGTTTGTTTAGATTTTTATACATACACCATAAATTATAAAGGGAAATCATATAGACCCAAATGTCTTTAAAATTCTGTTTAAGCTAAGGAGTTACCTATTTAATATCTCGTGAACAGTCGAGACCCCTACTTGAAACTCACTTCTTCCATTTAATATATTCCAATGGAATGTAACGTAATAAACCAAACTTTAACATTAAGAATAATAATTATATTGTATACTGCAGGTACCGAACTTGGAAAAGCTCAGTGCATGTTGTAAATTTTATTAATGAAATAAATTTCTTACTTCTTTTCTGATTAGTATATTAAAGTCAGCATATTTTACGGACTTTGGTTTGCCCCTTAATTTTACAGTTTTTGTTTTATTCATAAGATTCTTTGTGTTTTGAGATAACTTCTCATTTTTGTTTTTGGTGGTGGTGTATTTCGCTGTTTTAGATAATACCTATTTTGTTTTTGTTCATTTCCGTTAAATGTTTTTTTATTTGCGAAGCGAAACAGCATCGAATCTACTAGACTCATTAATTATATACTTGGATTTGACTTATGAGTTTGCTTTAGACAATTGAAAGTTAGGTCATTTGTTCTATAACTTATTGTGACAGGGCATCAAATATTAAGTAGATAGTACTTATACTTCTTGAGAAATAAATTGTTGAATTTGATTACAATCTTTTCTTTAATGGACAATGTAGAGTGACGTCCTGTGATTCGGTTTTTATCTTTCTTGTTCTACTTCTTCGTAGCCGTAGCCTCATAAACGAAGCGTCCTGACACCTCCACATAATACCGAGTGTCTTAAAAAGAATTACATCTAGTAGGTTTTGTTTTTTTTTCTGCATGTGAATATTTATGTGCCGCTAGATTGTTATTGGTATTGCATTCTGGGAAATTCAGAGCATACTAGATGTAATGTTCTTTAACCGTTGTCTAAATGAGGAAATTGTTTACAACTTGTAATTGGATAAAAACAAATCTCCTCATTTAGACTACTGTAAAGGAACATTTACGGGATTTTTGTAGTAGTACTAATTCATTAACAGGGCTAGATTAGAGTTTCTTGAAGCCATTTAAATCGATATTAATTAGAATTGAAAAATATTTCTCCTAAAAAGCGCCTTGCATAGAAAACGTAAAAATTATGCAAACATACTACGTTTCGGTAAATAATAAAAAATCTAAAGAAGTAATTAACATTTTATATTATATTCACCAATTATAATTCTTTAAAGTGTTCACTTAAAAAAATTGAACTTTAATATTAAGTCTTTGTATGTGAAATTTTGAAAAATATTTAAAAAACTGAAAAATTTAATTTTAGCTAAAGTTAAAAAAATTAGGGGTTTTCTGGCCTTGAGATTGTTTAGTTAGCTAAAAATAACACACTCTGAAAAAATCTCATTGAAATATTAGTTAATTTCCGAAAAATAGCAGTTTTTCGATTTTGACAATTTCGAAAAACTCCATTTTCCAAACAAGTAAAAATCACTCGGTATATATGATAGGGGTAAATAGGTTTTTAGACGAGCACAAATTTTTGACGTAAAAAGGTTAAAAAAAAATCAAAAATAAAATTTTTTCCCATATTATGCCGACCTTTTGGCGGACACTGTATACATTTCTAGCGCAACAAATTTCCTTTTGTAATTTTCTTTAATAGTCCATGATTCCGATCCGTAAAGAAACATGGGGAGAGCTTTTGCCAGACGCATCTTAGTTGCAGTACTTATCTGACAGTTTTTCCATATTTTGTGTAATTTCTTGGTTGCTGCTTTAGTCATTTTGGCTCTACGATTTATTTCTTTATTAGTATCGCCTACGTTAGTTATTAGGGATCCAAAATATAGAAACTGCGGTACCACATCATACTCACCAATATTGCGGATTTGCTAATTATTTTCATTTTCTCGATCTATTATCATTATTCTTGTTTTTATTCGTTATTGATAGCAAGTCCAATTAGATTGATTTCGTGTTCCAGAGTATTTAAAAGCTCTAGTAGTTCTTCTGCACTGCTTTTAACTTTAAAGGTAAAAACCCAAAAATAATTTAAGACGAGATACAAATGTATTGGATTAAAAAAATGTGTACAGAATTCAACAGATGAAGGACAAACCTTAAAGGTCGATTCTCAACCAGGAAGACGTCAAACCGTCATTACCGACGAAACTGTTGTTGCAGGTCATCTAATAATTGAAACAAATCATTGAATGACAACACAGCAGGTAGCCTATAAACTGAGAATTGTATAGGTGTCAATTTGCAAAATTCTTCACCATCATCTCTTGATGTCCTAGGTTTGTGCTAAATCGCTTCCTAAACTTGTAACTCGCGAGTTAATGTTAGCCAGAATAAAGACATGTGTGAAGAAATTCTTTTGACTGGTTACGAGACATGGCTCCGATGTAATCATTGAGAGACAAAAATATCACTCAAAACAATGGAAGCACTGCGATTCATCGCCCCCTAAAAAAGCAAAGTGTACTGTCTCAGCCCAAAAAGTGATGGGATGCCAGGGAAATTCTCCTAATCAACTATTTAATGAAAGGTAACTTTTTTGTACGACTGAAAGAAGAAATTACGAATAAGAGTCGAAGAGTATATTCAAAGGGGGCGAAGCTGTTGCATGATAATGCTCGAGTTCACACTGCCAAAATCGCCAATAAAAAAGCGGAGGAATTAGGATTCCAAATACTTTAACATCCGGCTAACTCACCTGATTGGGCACGTTCGAAGTACTGTTGTTTATTATGAAATAAAAACGTTGTTAAAAGTGTTTGTTTTTCCAATCAAACCATTTGTTAAAAGTAAAATTCTTTGATATGAGACCTAAACATAAAAGAAAATGTGACAGATCAAAGTTGCGGAAGATTTTGAAATTTGATATAAGGGCCTAGATGTTGATTCTAAACAACTTTTCTTAATAACTTTTTGTCGTATTTGCTACATAAAAGGCACGCTACTCTACAGAAAAATAGGTTTTTTGAAAATTTCCAAAGCATACTTGATTTTTTAAAACTGAAATTAGGTTAGAAATTCGCCTTCAACCAACCATGGCTGAACCCCAAAAAATAAAAATTTAAATCGAGAATTTTTTACCTTTTACAAGAGTCGTTTCACCTATCCGGGGACACACTGTATATACCCCAATTTCAGAAATAATGGAGAAAACGCATAATTCCAAGATCAGCGCAATATACGTACCACAAAAATTAAAATAAATATAATAGGGGCATAATAATCTTGATGGGAGATTTTAATGCAAAAATAGGAAGCAAAAATCCAGGAGAGAGGAAATAATGGGAAATATAAGTATCGCTGGGAAACATATATAAGGAAACAAGCAAATATGAGAGAAAACGGAAAACTTTCGACACTCAAGTGCAGGAGAGACTGGAAGAAAATAGTATAGAATCATTTAATGCAGAAATTGTATGGCCAAAGTTGAAAGCAGTAGTGATTAACACGGCAGAAGAACTAAAATTAAGCAATAGTTTTAAGTAAGATGTCACCGCCAAAGATAATGAAAAACTGAAAAAATTTAATTTGGCAAAGGATAACCAAATAAGAAGGTGTGCTAGAAAACATAGAAAATTACAACAAGAAGAATTGTGGAAGAAGTCGAAAATGCAAAAAATAAACTGATATGAAAATGGTATTTGTCAAGAAAGAAAGGAATGGAAACAACGTTGTTAAAAGACAAAGATAGAGATAAGCTTAAACAAGAGAAAGAGATTATTTCGGAGAATTTCCGGCCATTAAATAACAGACGACTTCCGGGATTGGGCCGTGTCATTATTGAGGTGGAAGAACTCAATGTTTCGCACACTTTCGTAAGGGGCTTCATCAGGAGTAAAAGCAAAAGAGCACGGTAACTCAACGTTTAAACCAAGCCAGAGGTGAAACCCTTCTAACGATCGGAAGCGGAAAGGCGAGAATTTATAAGCAAGTGCCGCATCCCTGAACACCAGCGCTATCTCAAGTCGGGCTTCGTTTCATCATCGCCGCACACCAACGCAATACCGGCCCATTCTTGTTTAGCGGAAAGATTCGAGAAGCCAATAGCTGGCCATAGACACACGTTTAAAACCGCCACGAATGTAGTTTTTCGTGGAAGTTTTGAACGCGTGTCTATGCCCAGCTTATGGCTGCGCATATGCACACGTTCAAAAGCGGCACGGATGTACTACATTCGTGGCTATTTTAAACGTGTGTCTATGGCCAGCCATTGAGATTTACGAACACCCTAATAATCTCAATCTGGACGAAGGCTTCCCCTTCCTTCTATGCGGAAAGTGCTGATTTCTAAGCCTCGCCCACCGTCAATCAACCATGCCGACACTTGCCTATAAATTCTCGCCTTTCTCTTTCGGATTATCACATCTGCTTAGCATTCGAGAGGTCGCGGGTTCGATTCCCCTGGCCGTCTACTCTGATTCAGGTTTTTAGGTGGTTTTCCTGAGTCAACAGAGTACCCTCTCCGAGGCGAATGCCGGAGCAGTACTTCTCCACCTTTCCTGGCCTTTCTTCCATTCTCCACCCCTCCTTTCTCTCACCCATCCTATAATTCCCGTTCTTGGCTGAAGAAGGACGGAAGGTCCCTATAGCAGCCCTCCCCCGGTTGGGGGAATTGAAATAACCCTGAACCTTTACCTTTTTTTCCGATCGTGAGAAGAGTTTTGCCTCTGGCGTGATTTGCACGTTGAGTTACCGTGCTATTTTGCTTTTACTCCTGATGAAGCCCTTACGAAAGTGGGCGAAACGTTAAGTTCTTCGACCTCAATTATGACATGGTTCAATCCCGGAAGTCGTTTGTTACTTAAAGAGAAATTTGATAATCAAAGGTGGTCGAATGTTTGAAAGAACTTTCAAAGACATTTTAAACGTTTAAAGCGCCCGACGAAGATAAATTGAAGTAGGCGATAATCAATTCGAATAATTAAACTTGCACAAGGGCGAAACCGCTAAAGAAGAAAACGAGCAATCTATGAAATACCTCAAGAAAAAGAGATTAATAATCAAAAAGGTGATAAAATTGTATGCAAGTGATGGCAATTACGATTCTAAATGCACGAAGTAAAATTTTGACAGAAATTATGCTAGATACAATAAAAGGTGCTATTAAAGGCATATTTCGAACCAACCAAACGGGATTTAGACCGAGAAGATCAAATATATATCAAACAGACACCTTGACGATAATGCTGGGAGAAGGCAATGAATAGCATAAAGAAATGCACACGAGCTTCGTAGACTTTAAAAAATCCTTTAACAAAGTAAACAGGTCTGAAATGTAGGAAACATGGCATCTGGCATATGGTATGTGTATGCTCGATTGATATGGTTAAAACCTTTGACATAGTCAAACTAGGAAACGCCTTGGATATACTGAAATAGGAACACACCTTAGAGAGGATAGCGTAAATCGTTAAACAACCATACACAAATACCAAAACAGAAATGCGAGGCAACAAACAACTAACAGAAAATTCAAATAACTGCATGCATCGGACAAGAAGATAGCTCAAGTCGATTTTTTAATGTAATTATGAAAAAGATGATAAAACACAAAAAACAAGTGCAAGTTATAGAATAGAAAAGAAAGAAATAACGATCGTATGCTACGCCGATCGATGGTGCAGCAATAATATCAGGAAATGAATATGACTTTTTAGCGTCTGCTGCATACATTTTAAACCATGGCGAAGAATTACAACCTAGAGAAAAATACTGAAATGGGCCTTGGTGTTCTTCGCTTGAGATGCGTATTTTCATACTTAAAAGATAAGACAAGTTGTTTTCCTGTTTTATTATCGTAAATTACATTTAAGAAAAGTATTTTAGAATAACAAAACTACGTAAAGCTTACCCTGCGCATTAAGAGTTAAACTCGCGTGTGCAGCTATAAAGCACGTCTAGGCCTGATTGCGGGACGAAAGGATGGTCCAAGCATCAATCGCTGACATTTTTAAAGTTGAGCTTTATCCGTTTGGGTGCTTGGGCTAAGGATGCAAGCTGACAAATGACTCCAAAAGTACGTTGTGCGAAAATCGCCTAAAGGCGAGTTACATAAAAGCGGCTACAAGTTTGCAGCAAGTAAATAATTGCTGCATACAGATTAAAAATGCAGCAAACAAGCGTTTCCGGGCCAACCGAATGCATTTTCACTGAGTCACCTACAAATTTGCGTGGAAGAAGGATTAAGCATTTCCGAAGTGTCCATTTTACGTGGTTCAGGTTTGTAACGTTGTGAAAATAAATTATCGTTTATTACACCTTTTGAAGTCAGTTTTAGCCCGAGAACACTACAGGGGGAACCAGCCTTCTGTGTTGACAAATATTAACACTTCTTACCTACGAACTGGGGTATTAAAGGAGTTTCATGTTCACTGAGTTAGCAAACTTTATTATAAATAATTGTTCTAATATTAAGGCATACAAAACATTATTCAAATTAAAAGTACCACGTGAAGGACTAAGCTTAACGAACTGTCACAATACATATCAAACCAAGAGATAATTTTTTGTTTTTACTCCAAAGAAAAATATTATTTTCTTATTGCTTCTAAAAAAATTTGCAGCATCTGGGAGTTCTTAAGGATGCTAAAAAAATTTTGAAATCAAATTCACCCTGAATCTTGGTGGCCAGGATAACTTTCAGAAAATTCCTATTTTCAGTGACTGATAGCAGGCCAATATAAAAAAGTGGAAATAATCCAAATAGGTAGCTTAAGTCCCCTTGGATGTCTGTCCCAGCCACCACAATTTCAAATCATTATGATTTCAAATAGAAAAACATATGAGTGTCTTCATTTCAATTAAAACACACTGAATATGTTCGATATAGAACACTCGACGGTTGAGATACTGTATGTATGGTGGATTTATTTAACGAAATTACTAAAAGCAGTTAAATAGAGTATTACTGTTTTATAAGTATCTAGTATTCTTTAACCAAACCACTGAGAGTACATATATTGTAAAAGTACTTGGAGCAACATTTTGATGCTGAGTTCCTCAACTCTGATTGAAGTTATGTATAGAAGCCGTCTTTACATTGAATCATATAAATCCTACACTTATTACGATTATTAGTAAATAACAGATACATTTTTCCAGTTATTTCGTAAATTGGATTTGTTGAATTGAATTATAAAGTAATTTATTTGGCAGATATTTGGATACACAATTTCGGATAAGAACGTTCCATGGAGCAGAAGTAATTTGCAAATATGGAAATAGAAACGCATCAAGCCTATCATAAATCTCCTTTTGTGGATGTGCTTTTAATACACGGGAATAAAAATGATCATCGTTCTGCACGGCTGAGCTCCGGGGATTAATTTCTGATGCCCGAAGGCTGGCAGTGCGACGTCCCTGTTTTCTTACCGCTCGTTTTCCTAACATGATAAACTACCTTCTTCAGTCGGACGTGTATTTCCGTCGTAACCTTTAGTCGGATGGAGCGTAAACCCTTTTCGTTTCATTTCCTGACATCAAACCGGCACAACGGTTAAATGCCGCTGTATTTCGAGATTTAACGGCCGCGGACGCCCTATTTTTATTATCCGCCCCATAAATCGCGCAATGCTCACCGTTGTCCTGCGTGGGCTCATCCATGGGGCAGCAGCAGCAGATCTTGCGCCTGCAGAACTCCCGCACGGCGGGGGCGCCCCAGAAGCAGAAGGCGACGATGATCAGCAGTACCACGATCATCACGATGAGGGTCGGCAGCCCCCGGTCGACGGAGGGCACGTACACGCCTGAGGGGTATCCCGAGAGAGTCGTGGACCCCGACTGGCCGTTGGACGAGCTCATGTCTGAAATACGAATGCCTTTATTGACTGGGGCTGCAGGCTCATGCAAACTTCGGGGTATGTTTGTCAGGAATTTCCTAATACCTTCGGGAATCAGTGGTATCAAACAGTATGGACAGCACGATAATGTAGTCAACATAATTAGTCATAACATTTTTTGGACATTTCGCCACAGTAAAAAGATTAATATACGAACGGTTCCGTAAACAAATGTATTCTCTTTACCGACGCAACGAAAATTAATACACTAAAGCTAACAATCAAACTTAGTTTCTTGGCACTCTGTGTTCAACTAAATTTGGCTTGACAAATTCTGATAGATGATTATTTTATATTTAAGAATAAACAGCCAACTTTGATCAAAATCAACATGACCGGAAGATACACATTCAGTCATTCATCCTTGTCAAGTAACATATATGACGTTTCTGCAATAATTCTAAGTCTACCTAAAATTGACTCTTTAGATAAAATCTTTGTGTTATGCAAATTTATTTTTGTGGACTTCAGCCCTACCACCTAGAGGCCTGGATATAGTATTCCCAGAATTCACATTCAAGAAATATATGTACACAGTTTGTCTCAGGGATCTTTTCCCTGACACAAATGATCTAGAATATTTCTTCTACTAAGAAAAGGAAACAGGTGCAACACAATTTTGGACCATTTCCGTGATTGATTCATACGGACATGATGCCACGGAAAATATTGCTTGAACGAACTGTAGGTGCAATTCTTTGAATTTGATTCGGTATTCGTCGTTCTGACTACTATCGCGACATTAAATCTATTTTCAATTCGACTAATTTGGTTCGACATGCCTGAAATAGAAGGTACAATGTTACAAATCGTATTAATAAATTGCATATAGTAATTAATCGGGAAAATTCCAATAATGTTAAATAAGAAAACGGTAACCACAGGAATGCGAGAAATTATACATGTGGAAAGTGAGCAAACAACAGGCTCATCTCTATTATGCAATCTTTGCAAACTAGTAGTACGGTACGAGTTCTTTCTCGTAAGGCATACATAATTAGTAAACCTGGTGCCGTCCAACGTACTTCGTACTGGAAGAAACGACAAATTACGACTACAGGTCGAAAGTAGCCAATTAATGGGTTAAACATTTTGCTGGGTGGGAAGTCATAAGTTTTTTTTAAAGAGTCACATCCAGATCGCGGAAATTTAAGTTTTTGCGTTCATTTTAAAAGAGTGAATACAAATAAGGGAAATTAAAACTTTGACCAACTTTATTAAAAGCAAAAATTGTGTTTGCGCCGAGGGCCAATCGTAAAAGAAATCAACATCCTGAAATTGTAAACCTCCGAATTATTTTAAACCGATTTGCTAAATATTTTAATCAACCATTTTGCGTTTGCACTTAACCGAATGGTACATCGACCCAGCAAAAAGTTTGAAAATTAGGCTAATATTCAATGTTGACTGGAATTCGACTTTCAGTTCATGGAAAACCTCCAAAACCAGATAATTGTACTAGATTTGTATCCGGGAGGTAAACATAATTCATGTAGGTAGTATATCTAAAATACTGGAGAAACCGGTCCAGAAAATTGCGTAGTTCACTATTTATTGCCCCGAATTAAGTTTTTTCTGTTAAAAAACCATATTATTTTAAAAATTTTAGTATATCAAGTGTAAAAATCTCTGACTTTTATTGAATCGGCCCAATCCCTAATGAATGATCATGTGCTTGCTTAAATGTAGAGAGATTTAGTGATAACATCGCCTTATAAATCACTAACCAAAAATGTACCAAAATTCACCGGTAGGTTTTATCAATTAACACTTGGAGTATTAATCTTTCTTCATATATTTTCTGACGTATTAAAAATGTTCCAAATAAGAATTTCGGAATAGAAATAATCTTAGAAAGCATACATAATAAATGATTTATTTTTTTTAGAAACGGATAGATAACTTTCGCTCCATCATAGAGACTTTTTACGTTTGTTTTATGCTTTTTCGACTTTTCGAGTTAAAATATCGTCGGGGGAGTCTAGAGGGTGCACCCCCCAGCTGGCCGATAAGAGAGCGCCTCCCAGATATGGGCGGTAAGAGGAAAATCAAATACTTCTCGCGACCAAACAGGCACTACAATGGCGTATGTATCTAAAAGGAGCGGCTGCAAACAGCGTCTGTATCCCAGAGATATGACTGGATATTAACTAGAGAAGGAAACGGGAAAGCAAATTCCGGGCAGCCTTTGGATGAAGAGGGGTGCAAACAATTTCCAGGCTAAAAGTAGTGTTTAAATACTCATAGCAACGTGGAACGTTAGAATCCTCTTTAAGGCAAGAAAACTCGATAACACTACTCATGAAGTGGCTGATAAGATCCTTGCAATAAGAAAACTAAGATGACCAGGAAAACAGAGATGATAGTATTCTATATTATTCTGGAAGCACAGTAATCAAGCTGAGCGCAACGACGTAGCAGTATTTGTATCATCAGAATACATCAACTGTGTGATCAACATTTTACCTACGAGTATATCGGATAGTGTTGTTGCTCCAACTACAAGGAGGTTCTGTTGAAATACAATCGTGCATAAATATATATGATAACGAAGTAGAAAACGTTTACGAAGATGTGCTTAAAGTAACTAAACAATCAATGAAGATAACGTTAGAAATTGTTCAAAGTCAAAAGATTTGGTAGAGACTTTCGGGCTGAGACGTAATAACGACCGAGTAGAAATTCTGCACCAATTATGTCAAGAACTAGATTAAGTTCATTACAAACCCATGCTTTAAGTTATTCAAAAGAGTTCGCATTTGGCCTCTTAAGAATTAGGACGCATTTCAGTGCTCCGTTATCTTCAAGCGTCAAGTGCCATTGTGTGATAAGTGTATCAAAGGTCAACGCCTATCAATTAACATTCATTCATCGTTTGAAACTGTACGTAAAAATTTATCTATTTGATGTAATTCATTTATGAAAAATGTTCCCAACTGGGACTCCCACAATCACCAGTCAACTTTACCCCGTAAATACGGGAATTGCACATAATCCTTTTAACGCACAAGAAATTCAGTATGCTCAGCAATCTAACTTTCAAATCCCATTTACACCTCAAAATCAAACTTTCCAAGCTCCACCGAATATAATGCATTCCCAACCAATCCAACCCCATCAGGCAAGGAAATCTTCAAATCAGTATACACCAAGCAGCGACAATCCTGAAATTACATATTTAACTGATACATCCGACGCTAATTCCGTAAAAATGGATAGTGAAAACACTCAAGATAATGAAAAAACTCAAGACAACGAAAACACTCAAGACAATGTAAAAACTAAACATCCATGGCAGGTCTATGAAAAAAGGAAGAGGAACGTCCCTCCTGGTATAACGTTATCAACACACATAAACACATCCAATAAATACCAAATTCTCTCGCAAGTCGAAACGAGTAATGACCATCAAGAAGTCAGTACTGATACGCAACAACCAAAAATTCGTAAACCCCCACCAATTTATATATACGACTATATATAAGACTACAATAAAATGATTAATGATGACTTAACTAAAATCCTAGAAAAAGAACAGTTTTATACAAAAGCAATGACCAACGACACAATAAAAATTAACACTCATACTACTGACTCTTACAGAAAACTCGTGACATATCTTAAAGATGAGGAAATAATTCATCATACTTATCAACTAAAAACAGACCGAGCTTATAGAGTATTCATTAGAAATATTCACTGTTCAATCCCGATAGAAGACTTAAAGCAGAGCTAAACACACTCGGGCATAAAGTACGTAACATCATGAATGTACGGCACAGGGCAACAAAGGACCGCTTGCCACTGTTTATAATCGACCTTGAACCAAACGACAATAACAAGAAGATATACGATGTCGAATACTTAAGCAACCTTAAAGTATCTGTCGAACCCCCTAGAAAAAAGAATTCTATACCGCAATGCACCCGTTGCCAAGGCTATGGACATACAAAGGCCTATTGCAATAAACCTTTTATTTGTGTCAAATGTGGAGGCAAGCATAACACCGTCACATGCAAAAAAACACAAGACACTCCCGCTAAGTGTGCCCTTTGTCACGGCAACCATCCCGCCAACTACAAAGGATGCACAGTATATAAAGACCTACAAAGAAATCGAAATACATCATTCAGAGGCCCCCTAACTAAAAAATACCAACAAGAGCAAAGAATTCCAAACGCAAACGACTTCATCCCAATCAGAAATCAATTGAACCCTATAAATAGTACAACCTTTCCACATAATAATTCATTATCTTATTCGCAAGTAACTGCCCGCAATAACAATACTGCACACACCAACGAACAACAACAACCGAACATTACCGAACAGTTCTCCAATTTCCTAATGGAATTCAAGTCAATGTTTGCACAGCTTATTAACCAGAACAGCATGATTTTAAATATGCTCTCCACCGTCATAAATAAACTAGCATAATGGCTTTACCAATACACATAGCGCTCTGGAACGCCAACGGTATTACAAATCACATACCAGAAGTAATATCATTTCTACATATCCACAAAATTGACATAATGTTAATCTCGGAAACCCACGCAACTTCGAGAGCAGTATTAAAAATACCAAACTACAGTACATACTTAGCTAATCATCCGGATGGGACAGCCCATGGAGCATCAGCGGTCATAATAAAAAATTCAATTGTACATTACCAACTTCAATCGTACACAACTGCAAAAATTCAAGCCTCAAGCATAAAAGTAGAAACTCGTGACTTCAGATTAGTGGTTGCATCGATCTACTGCCCCCCGCAACACTCCATCTCCGTCGAAGAATATGAGGACCTCTTTCAATCGCTTGGTAACACGTTCATCACTGGAGAAGACTGGAACGCTAAAAATATAACCTGAGGATCTAGGTTAACTAACCCTAAAGGAAGAAATCTATTACGGGTAGCCCACAATCTCAACCTCAATTTTCTCACTACCGGAGAACCTACCTATTGGCTTACTGATCCAAATAAGTTACCTGATTTACTTGACTTTGGAGTGGTCAGAGGAATAGCAAATACATATCTTAAAGCAGAGTCCAACTTCGATTTATCCACGGACCACTCGCCAGTTCTGGTAACTGTCAGCGCAACAATCATCACCAAGGAAGCCCCTGTAAGATTATGTTCCAAATACACAGACTGGGACTGTTTTAGAACATTACTCGACCAAGAAGTTAACCTCGCTGTCAAAATTAAAACCACGCATGATCTAGACGAGGCAACTCATTACTTTGCAACCCTAATACAGAATGCTGCATGGCAGGCAACACCTAATAGAACAACAAATATACTCGAAACTAGCAACATACCCCGACATATACGAGATCTGATTGTGGAAAAACGCAGGGCTAGAAAACAGTGACAACGAACCAGAGACAGAACCGACAGAACCAACTATAACAGACTCACACGCCGCTTACATAATGCTCTAAAAGAAGCACGCAATGAAACCTTCAAACAATATATTACTCAGCTCTCTCCAAAAGACCACTCAATATGGAAAGTCACAAAAAAATTCAAACGACCCATTGTAGCAATTCCACTAATTAAAAAAATGGATGGTAGTTGGGCCAGGTCAGATGAGGACAAAACTAAAACATTCGCCGACCACCTTTCAAACGTTTTTGTAACGCATCCAGCTCCAGCAAATGGCGACACTATAGAAATCGAAGCTTTCCTTGATACACCTTGTCAAATGTCACTCCCACTGAAAACTTTCTCACCAGCCGAAGTACGAAAACAAATAGGGATTACCAATACTCGCAAAGCCCCTGGCTACGACTTAATAGTAGGGGAAATACTACAAAACCTCCCTAGGAAAGCTTTAGTTTTCCTTACCACCACCTACAACAGCATCCTGCGATTGTGTCATTTTCCTATTCAGTGGAAGCATGCACAAGTAATTATGATTGCCAAGCCTGGAAAACAACCAACACAACCTTCATCCTATAGACCTATAAGTCTTCTACCTTTAATGTCAAAAATCTTTGAAAAATTACTCCTCAAAAGAATTAAAGAAACCATAGACCTAGACCTAATGATTCCATCTCACCAATTCGGATTCCGAGAACACAGTGCATCAAGGACATAGAATTGTAAACAAGATTATAGAGAGCCTTGAAACCAGAAAAGTATGTGCAGGCATATTCTTAGATATCCAGCAAGCATTTGACAAGGTATGGCATAAGAGCCTACTCTATAAAATTAAGAAATACTTTCCGAGTCAGCTATACCTTGTAATAAAGTCCTATCTAAGCGAGAGAACATTTCAAGTAAAAAATATACGGTACCCCCCACCCAAGAAAAGCGCCCTTCCGTGCTTTCCAAGAATACTTCGATACTCAGCATCACTCCGTTTCGCTAATACAATGAAATGCTATGAACCAGTTATTTATCAAAAAAAAAAAACAAAAAAAGACTTCAGGAAGGTTCCTGGCGACCGGAATCGTGTACACATACGAACATACATCCCCCGCACAGCACGTTTAGGCACCCTTCAATACGGGGGATTGATCTAGTGGGCTGGGATCTTCACCAAAAGATCCGCACCGCCGAGACGGAGATTTGATGTAGTGGGTTCATTAGTCGGTTGGTTCGAATTTTAGAGATATTTGACTCAGAGTGGTTTTCGATATGAGGGAATTTCAATACTTCGTACACATCGTGTCGAAGTAATTAATGATGTAGTCTCAAGCCACCAATACATCTCTGCAGGTGTGCCGCAGGGCAGCGTACTAGGGCCACTTCTCTATTTAATTTATACCTCTGACATACCAATCACCCAACACACCGTAATAGCAACGTTTGCCGACGATACAGCGATTTTATCCATCAGTGACACAGCAGCAGCCGCTGCAATAAATTTACAAAGCCACCTCAACTTAATAGAAGATTGATTCGAGCGTTGGAGAGTTACAGTTAATAGTGATAAGTCCGCTCAAATAACCTTCACCAATAAACGTACTCAGTGTCCACAATTAGCAATCAATAACAGCCCAATACCAATTAAATCCGAAGTGAAATGCCTCGGTTTACATCTGGACCAAAAATTAACATGGCGCAAACATATAAAGACTAAAAGAGATCAATTAAATCTCAAACTCCGACAAATGGATTGGCTATTAGGACGGCGCTCCCAGCTTTCCTTATCCAATAAGGTTCTGCTATACAAGAGCATCCTGAAACCCGTGTGGACATATGGGATCCAGCTATGGGGATGTGCAAAAGCCTCGCATACAAAAATCCTTCAACGCTTTCAGTCGAAGACCCTGCGAATCATAGCAAATGCCCCTTGGTATGTCAGAAATGTTACACTGCACACCGACTTACAAATTCCATATATAACTGATGAGATCCGCAGGCTTTCAAGAACCTACCATTATAATCTTCACGGACATCCCAACCAATTAATAGAACAACTCACCACCCAACCAATAGCCAGAAGGTTGAAACGACAGTGGCCGCATGACTTAGTTCGAAATTAATAAAAGACTCATAGTGGCTTCAGCACTGGCTGAACCCTTGCATGTCGGATTACTTTTCAACTATTTACTTATTACTTCAATATAAAGTAGATTGTAAATTAGCAGTTCAATAAATTAAAAAAAAAAAAAGTTATTCAAGAGAAAACTTGGCTTTTCCCACAAGGTAGTAGGTGATTTGTACCGTAAGAGGAATCAAAATGACTACATTTTAGTTAGCAAACTATTTTGGATTTGGATTAAAAATTCACAACATATCCTGGAGCTAATATTAAATCGGACCAGTTTGAATTTAAAACTGTAACAACGGATGGATGTGGTTGCACAGAAGGATCCTCAAAATGGCATGGGTCTCACGTGTAACAAATGAGGAAGTTTTAGGGCGTGCAGATAGTGAAAAGGAAAACAAGTTGCTTGGCTTAAGAACATTCGATATTGTACTAGAATCAGAATAGTCAAACCATTTTATTTAATGTTTGTGAGACTGGCAATGGCTATGATATGTAAAAGAAGAAGAAAAAAAATTTACATGTAAGTAGCTATTCGTGTTGATTTCTTTAAGATATTCTCCTGTCGGTGTATTAAAAAACTCATATTTTCAATTTTTATTTCCCTCGCCTGAAAGACCACATTTTGCATACAAATCTAAAGCAACAGGTTCTGATGGCATTAACATTTTTGTTATTAGAGCTTGTCTGCCATTTTTGTTGTAAATTTTTGCTCACATAGTTAATTTTTGTCTTACTAATTTTGTATTTCCAAAATGCTGGAAAGAAGCTCTTATTATACCATTACCAAAAGTTGCTTCTCCTAAATCCGTTTCTGAACTGCGTCCTATAAGTTTACTTCCCACTCTATCTAAAGTTTTGGAGAAGACCATAGAAATTCAGGTACGTAATTTCTTATTGCCAATAGTATATTACCTAGCAAGCAATCTGGTTTTCGGCCTGGTCACAGCTGTACAACTCCCCTCTTAAATGTAACTGATGACATTATTAAGGCTACTGATCAGAATAAACTCACTTTGCTTGTACTATTGGACTTATCTAAAGCTTTTGATACAATAAATCATGACATTTTATTATCTATTTTACATTTTATTGGAGATTTCATCAAAGTGCGACCAAACTCTTCGAACATTATATTACTAATAGAACACAAAAAGTAATTTTAAACGGGAAATTATCTTCATCAACTAATATTACTTACGGAGTACCTCAGGGATCTATCTTAGGACCATTATTATTTACTATATAATCATCTACTTTCCCTGAAAAACTACAAAATTGCAATTCCCATCTGTACGCCGATGACACTCAGTTATACTACTCTTTTTATCCTAGTGAGACGGTTGCTGCTTGTAATACTGATAATTGGGATCTCCACGTTTTGCATCAAATCTCTTTAAAACATTGTTTAAGTTTAAATCCGAGTAAATCATTTGTTATGCTATTTGGCAAGAAAAATGATAGAATAAAAAATATTGATAACATCAATATACAAATCGATGGTTAATAATTTGTCTTTACAAAAGAATTTTAAAAATTTGGGTCTGGAAGTGGATCAACACTACGTTTCAAAGGTCATATAAGTAAATGTCTCCAGAGTGCATATTGTAATCTTCGAACTATTTTTCACAACAGAGGTATTTTAAATGTAAGAATTAAATCGATCTTATGTGAATCTTTAGTGTTGTCTAAGTTAAGTTACTGTGACGTGGTGTATGGTCCATGTCTAGACTCTATAGATAAAAGGCGCATCCATAAATTGCAAAATTCTTGTCTGCGCTTGATTTTTGGTATACAGTTTGACAGAATATCTCACAAACTGAAAGAAGTCGGTTGGCTTACCATGGAGAACAGTCGATACCTACATGCAGCCTGTCTCTATTGTAAAATTTTTATGAGCAAATGTCGTCCATATTTATTTAAAAAATTGACGTTTCGTACAGATGTACATAATTTAAATTTACGGCATATAGGCCTACTTACATTAACTTCACATAAAACGCAACTGTTCCAGAGATCATTCATAGTTTCTGTATCGCAAAGTGTTTTAAGAGTTTCTATGATATATTTGCATCTTCTACAACTATAAGTCATTTTAAAACACAATTAAAAATACATTTATTGCAGAGGCAGAACGTTCGGGAGTAGCTGAATGATATTTTATTATTAACTATGTTGTGTTGGATAATTATTGAGTTGTGGTTATTATTCAGGGGATTTGTTTGAGATGTATGCACCGATTTTATGTAATTATTAATTATTGTTTTTGTTTTCTCTCAGTGCAGGTTAAGTGGAAGAGCAGCGGGAGGCAACGCCCTGCCGATGCCGCCGTGCTGAACTTCGCCTGGCACATATATTTAACTTTGTATTTCTTTTGTCATATATGAAACTGATAATAAAGGCATTGATTATTATTATTATATGTTTGTTTTCTCTCGTACTATACATACGGATGTAATTACCTCACGGGCGTGATGCCAAGGTAAAGGTAAGTAATATTATTGTATTGTTTTTGTGTTACATTATGTATTCAAGAATTTTCTGGTTGTGTTGCAGGTACTGAGGATGACCGATTTTTGCATCTCGATATAGGTGTTCTTGTCGATATCCAGTTTTTGTAGCATTGTACCTAGTGTTCGAGGGATTATTATTATTATTATTATTATTATTATTATTATTATTATTATTATATTATACATCTACCTTGCATGAAACCGGTACAATTTCATACAAATATATACAAGGTGAGCGCCTTAAAAAATAAAATTTTGTTTATTTTTGGGTTAATTTTGAAATGGAAATAACTTTCACATAGGTCAGGCTTTACATTTGTCGAAAATAAGACTCAACCGATACAGAATAATGTCACAAAAGGGTAAAAACATTTCAACAGAAACACCGTTCTGTTCAAGAGAAGTGCGCGCCGGACTTATTTGAAAGAGGCTCAGTAGCGTAATTGGCTTTATCAGTGCAGATACGATCGCTCTGCAGATTTTTTATTTTAAGATTTATTTAATTTATTAGAAACGTGAAGATATTTTTACTTTTAATTTAATTTAAATTTGTTTAAATTATTTAGTGTCACAATGTCGACGAGGGAGGTTCTGGGTAAAGCCTTTTACAGATTTATTATTATTATTATTACTTACATAAAGGCAGGCGGCTATTATCCGATATGCCCCATACAGTAAACTTAGTTAAGCTAAACTAACTAAAAATTATATTACCTATCTAAGTATAAATCAAGACTATTCTTAAAAATATTTACATTAGTAGAGTTATCAACCGTATCCGGTAAATTATTCCAAAAATTACAAACACGTAAACTAAAACAATACTGACGCTGTAGCTTTCTAAATTGTACTTTGTACAATTTAAAAGAATGGCCACGTCTACTAGAATCGGGGTTGAGTATTACAAGAGTAAAAACCATTAAGAATCTTAAAAGTTTCAATTAAGTCTCTGCGCAGTCGCCTATCAGTTAAGAAGGTTAAACGTAAACATTGCAAACTCCCGGGATAAGTTAAATGTTTGATAGACGCAGGCAACTTACTAAATCGGCGCTGGACGTTGTAAGAGTCTAGTGTCTTTAATAAAATACGGAGACCATACTATCACAGCAAACTCTAATATAGGTCTGACGTAACTTTTGAATATTTTAATAGCAAGTAAAGGCGTTATACTGACGAAGGCTTTACGAATTAAAAATATTATATTATTGGCTCTTGCTATTTTGATAATATGCGAGTCTCACTTTAAATCACTAGTGATAGTAACTCCGAAGGGTACTTGAGAAAGTTCTTATGTTATTTTCTACTTCGGGGAATTTCGGCACGCACGGCTATGATCTTGCCACGCAAGCGGGGATGTTTGCTTAAACGCCAAGAAACTGATACTCTTCGCTTTTCAATTCCGCACACCACCTAGTACTGAAAGGTTGCTCGGGAACCGAACGTTCCTGCGCTGTTGTCGCAGCCCACTGGCGTCGCGTCGCTTCGTTATGGATGCACGAGAAGGCTACCGACAAGCAAAGAAGCCGAATGTGCCTTTTTGGGCGTAGTTGAAGGTAACAAATTCTCTCATGGTGGATTGTCAATGCTTAACCAAATCTTTAAACTGCTTGCTCCGTCAGGGAGTACTGTACTGCCAAAATCAGATCTCGTCGAACGCCAACGACCGATTAAATTCTGACTTGCTTCTCGCATTCGGGCAATACTAGAATACGTGGCGCTTGTGGGTTTTTCTCCTCCGCTGAGTTACAATCGTCTTGGGTTAACATTCATCGACAGGTTCCAGCATCATTTCCGTACCGACGACTATTTTCGTGGATCAGTCGTGCCCCAAGTCAGGTTTCGTTGTTCTCCCTTCAAGCGACCATATTGGTACGCCAAATTTCAGCATGTTCGCAGACTAGAAGACCTTACTCGGCCCCCAACCTTTGGAAGCTGAATCTCTCTGAGCGCCATGACTTCCAGCTGCAAACTCGTTTTGCCTCCATATCGGTATTATTGCCACTGCATTACGTTATGATTGCCGTTCTTTCTGTATAGATTACACAGATTGTTTAGTTTGTACAAGTTATTTACTTTCTCATCCTCGTAGCTAAAGCGTTTGTACCTCTTGCATTTCGATTTAGATCGGCTGCAGGTTTTGTACGTCTGTGTTATTCATGTGTTTTCCTCACGGACACCAGTTTTGATCTTCTCGTCAGGGAGGGCAGTGAACATTGTTAATACGCAGGTTGGATTGTGACCAGCCTAATAGGTTTCATCAATTACAGTTTATAACCCGTAACGTCACCGTTAGGGTGTTCTCCCTAGTGTTTTTAAGGTAGATTTAATAGAATTTTCTTTACTGTCAGTATATCGAAGAAATATGTTCACATTATCAATATCACAAATTAATTGTAGGACCCATCAACAGCTCCACGAAATTATCGGTTTGTTTGTCTGCGGTTGCGGACATATTCTTGTTCAAAGTCTTTTATGGGAGATAAACGGGAACCATTGCAAGTTCAAAATCTTGTTAATACGAGTAGCATACATCCTGAAATTAAAAATGGGTTGTTTTAATACACAATGTTAAAAGTTCCATAATAGTGTCATTATTTAGTGACATTCCTGTCCGTCAATTGATGAAATTCCCACAAAACGTAATGATTAATAGAACGCCATAGAGAAGTTTTAGAGATTCACTTAATTAGAAACATCCAGGGCAGAAGATACGACAAAAATATTCTCAGTTTGATGGTCTTGGCACTCAATGCTGTAAATGTGACCTAAAGCAAAACAACTTTCTCTTGTTTAAGCAATAAGTTTAAACGTCATAATCTTCAAAACTACAATGAATCACCAAGCGATTAGACCGAAAACGAAATATTATATTATTACCTGGCTATATTCTGAGCCGAGCGGATATTGCAAGAACGTTCAAAAATAAATGTGTTTATACAAATTGCAATGTCAAATAAGTAGTACCAATATATTAGTTTGGTCATTAAAAGACAACCTCGTGAAATGTGGAAGACAGGCGGATTTACGTTTTATTATTAGATTAGTAAGTATGTCGTGAGTTAATAGGGAATAACAAAAATTTCAAAATAGTAATTTATAAAACCAGTTTTGAAAGTCATACTTTTTTTCATGAATTTGTTGTTTGATAACGAGGGCGAAGCCCGAGTTAATCAAGCAAATGAATGAAAAAATATGACTTTCAAAACGTTTTGTACACTCTTGGTCGAAATTTAGTCGAAAAGGACCTCGAAATTGACAACTGTCAAATTGACGTTTCAATAAAATAGTGTACTTTTTTCACGATTTTTGCCTTAAAAAAGTGTTACTTTCAATACGATTTTTCGTTAAAAAAAAAGACGACTTTCACGATCTCTATGCAAAAGAGGTAATTATCGCATGGAGCTAAATCCGGATGCTATGAAAGGTGTGAAAGTGTTTCTGATTCAGTGAGTATATTTTGGGTAGGAAGGTTTGTATGGGGTTTAGTATTGTCATTGACGAGTCGAATGTCTCTTATCGACGGAGTTCGCAACTTAGTTCCATACGCCGCGCCGTTCTTTCCCGTAAACACGGCGAATAACAGAGAGCGTTGTTATGAAAGAAAATAAATTCATATAACAGCTTTCATATTCCAAAAATCTTTTACGCAGAGGGTATCGGTTTTGCTTCTTTGGATACTGGGAATTTCGCGTGTTTTCACTACATGCACAGTTTGCCCTTCGGCCTCAACAATAAAATGGTGCACGCCAAATCATTACACGACAATATTGACTTAGTATTTATTTTTGAAACCGATGTAGAAACTCCCTTGGAACTTCAGTGCGTCGTCGTTTCTATTCTATATCCAAGTTCTGCGGGAATACATTTTTTTCACACAACCGACATATATTCCAACAGATTGTTTTCACCGTGATTCCAATATTGGATTTGATAGTGTCATCGAACTCTTGAATATTAGTTTCATTCATAAAAGCACGCAGTTGTATTCTACAAGGAATTATTTCACAACAGTGTTCTAAGCCTGGCCAACAAATCAGCCGGTTTTATATATGTATCGATAAGAATCTTGATTATCACTCCTTGAGCAACAAGGACGAATTGGTTGTTCAACATATTGTCATATTGACAATTATTTAACACAAGTGACGTCTACTAGATACTACAAAAAATACACATTTTAACTAACTTAAATTTGAAATAGTATATTATGTAACAAGTTTAATAAAATGAGTGTCTAGAGGAGTTTATAAAATGATTTGCATATTAAATGTTTTACTACAGGCGCAAACTGATCAACATTAAAATATGTATGTATGGTACAAATGAATAAAAAGGCATTTTATCCGTAAGAGAAAAACTTTAGCTCAGGTGGCAAAGCCGAGTGAGATAATATCCCCGAATGGATAAAATACCTTTTTTCGTGTATGGCATATATTTGCTTTCCAATGCCTATAACTAATTATATAACTAAGTTTTCAAATTGAATAAATAATTTTAAATAGGTAATCATATTACCTGGTTGTGTACAAGTTCCCACGGATTACATATATGTATTCTGTTAGTTGCTATGGATTATTCATTATTTTATTCGCTAGTGAGTAAAGTAAAACTTCATCCATCCTCATCATTAAAGTGTTACTTTACCTTGGAAAATTTCATAGATAAATACAGTTTTACAAGTAGGTATTAGAAAAATGTTGTTTTTTTAGGTATTGGAATATTCTTGCAAGTTAATTGGCAAGTGACGTGATACAAAAGTCGACAACTGTTCAAAGCGACATCAATATTTAAGTCATCATACTGTTCAAAACGAACTGGCTTACAGTTTTAGCTGTGCCTAATAAAACAAAAACTACCCAAAGCTAACTTTAGGCCTGGACTAAAGGGACCTTCTTTGTCATGCGTTATGAAGGCGTGCTTAAAATATAACTTATCACCACGTTATAAGTTCGTTAAATGACATTTTATTTACGAGAGTAGTACAAGTAAATTTGTTCATATCTTCCGATTTGGCAACACTACAAAAACGTTACTGCTTCTAGTTTTAATGGGTTTTAACAAAATACTACATTTTAAGCTAATATTGTTATTCCAAACTTTATGGACTCTATTACTACGTCATCATTAAAGATGTTATTAATAAATTTATTTTTTATGCCTTGGGAATATTATCGTCTCTACTTTATTGAGATATAGATAAAACTATCTCTCTATTTATCAACTTTTTTTAATAAGAATAAACCATCTCACCATACAGAATGTTAATAGAACAAATATCTATATACAATTAACATAAACTAATATCAGTACAGTAGTACAAATTACTCACGAGAATTATCATGAACAGATTAACTAATAAAATGGACAACTACCAGCCAGTAGAACAAGGTGGATTTAGAAGAGGCTTTAGTACATCAGATCATCTCTTAACAATCCGACTATTAATAGAAAAGGCCAACGAATGCAACTTACCACTGTACGTTGCTTTCGTCGACTACGAGAAAGCGTTTGACACGATAGAATTCTGGGCGGTGAAAGAGGCACTCATTAACTGTAGGATCGACTCTAGATATATAACGCTACTAGAGAATATTTACTCAGATGCAACCATAACTGTACAACTAGATGAAAACTTAAAGACGAAACCTATTAAAATCGAAAGAGGTGTGCGTCAAGGAGATACTATTTCGCCTAAGCTGTTTACCCTAGCACTAGAAGACATATTTAAATCGCTGGACTAGGACAACAAAGGAATATCGATCAACGGCAAACGCTTAAATCATCTCAGATTTGCAGACGATATTCTACTAATATCTGATAATCATGAGGACTTATGTGCCATGGTGAACCAATTACAACAAGCGTCAGAAATCAAAGGCTTAAGAATGAATCTCTCAAAAACCAAAGCAATGACCAACTCAGAAGAACATCCCATTACGCTGTCAGACACCAAAACATTAGAATACGTCAAAGAATATGTATATTTGGGACAATTAGTAAAGATATCCAAAGAAAATCAGACAGCAGAAATAAGTCGGCGAAACAGGTTGGGACGGATGGCATTCGGTAAACTATCGCACGTCCTAATGAACAAGAATATTCCTCTGCATCTAAGAACTACAGTATACAACTCCTGTATTCTGCCTGTTCTAACATATGGGGCACAAACATGGACACTAACAAAATAAACAATGAATAAATTGAAAAAAAGTCAAAGAGCTATGGAGCGGCAGATGATACGAATAACGCTGAGAGATCAAAAACGCAATATATGGATCAGAAACACATCTACGGTAATAGACGTAGCAGAACAGACGGCAAAACTAAAATGGAAATTTGCTGGTCACCATGAACAACAGCAGGACGAACGGTGGAATAAGGTAATCCAGGTTGGCGCCCATATGACGGCAAACGAGGAAGAGAAGACCCCAAATGAGATGGGGAGATTATTTTAAAAAAGATGCGGGACTAATGTGGCGACGTACAGCACAAGATAGAGACACATGGCGACGCCTAAGGGAGACCTATATCCAGAACTGGTCATCTGGATCGAGTATAGCTATAAAAAAAAATAAAATATCAGTGGTACCCTGACACTAATCACGTATGTTACAACTCTCCTCTTTCAATCGAGTGGGCGTGGACCTTCAACCAAGGCGAAAATATATCGTAGCGCAATAATTAGATATCTTTACGAACAATGTCACGAATGTGACTGTCAATCGTCTTTACACCAAGTTCACGATGGATTTGGCCACCTTCGAACACTGGCGAGCCTGGCATACACTTCGTTCAGCTTGTTGTTGATATGTAGGCTTCAAGTAGGCAGCGATTCAGAAGATTGAGAAGACAGACTATGCGGGGGTTTGAGGGTACTATCAACAATATCATGGAATGTATCCCAATCAACGGCTCCTGTTTTCAGTCTTGGTATATAACTTAGAATTTCTTAATTCTGAATAAATGAGGTAATTACAGGCAGGTGATCAGAATCTAGTTCGTAATATGCTTGTGGAGGAAGCGGCTTGGGGAAATTTTTCATAAGGTCCAGGATGTCCAGTAAATGATCCCTCCTATAGGGATGGTAACTTGGCTCATCAGGGGCCAAAACCACTGTTCCATTTATGAAGTAATGTTGTAGACGGCAACCCCAAATAGTGTTCTTGAAGTTAAGATCACCTAACATAAAGGTAGGTCTGTTTAAATTAGATAATAACTGAATATATTCCGCTATGATTCTACTGTTGGGTGATAGGTGAGCAGATATTATCTTAATTGTTACTTTATTATGTAGTTCGAGCGCTACTTTAACGGATTCAAGAGATATCTACTTTATATTACAACAATGGGCCGTATTCTTACTTCGAGTTTATGCTCAGTTATAACGTTTTATGTTTAATGTAAATAAGGCAAGAGATAATTTTATGTAAACGCCGAAGTAAAACAAAGATTTCTCGTCACTATAGGATTCAGGTAATATTAGCCCTATAGTTAATCACACTTCTTTAATCATTAAGAAAATGTAATATAATTAAATAAAAATTACAAATGTAATTTTTATGTTTTCTACGTTATTTAGTTAGTATGTGACGAAAGTGCACGGCAAACAATGGGCATTTTCTATGAAAACGAATATTTTTAAAATTTTAAGAAACTTGTAGTTTTCTATTTCACAAAAGCTGTATAGGGATTAACACGGAACTTCTCTCGCGCGAATTTGATCAATTTGCAAAAAAAAGTTTGCTTGGGATTCGAACTCCGCGCTCCGAGGCGAATACTTCAAGCCAGTGTCTTGTTCGCCATTAGAATAACTGAGCCACGGGCGTGTTCGCGTTGGACGCGTTTCGGCTGCGTTATAAAGCACCATACTATTTACAAATTGTGATGTTTACCCTGTATCCGTTAGGTCTCAATCTCTCCAATGATAAAGCCTGAGCTATGTGCAAATTATTACTTGTATCTACTTCTCAGGTAAAACCAAAATAAACAAAATTTTATTTTTTAAGGTGCTCACCCTGTACATATTTCTTCGAAACTTTCTCGGTTTTATGCCAGGTAGACATATTGTCTTCCTCCAACAAATAGTTTTTGTTAGTTGAGTTACACCGCCAACAGGCAGACAGACAGACAGACAGATGGAAGTCATCTGGGGACCCTCAAACGTGAAGATCTGAAGAAATCTCGGAATGTGATTTTTTCGTGATTACGTTTTTTAGACGAGGGAAGTAAAAATGAATGAGATTATTTCGGAGGCTTTCACGGCCATCGTCATTAAGTAATAAATGACTTCCGGGATTGGACCGCGTCATTATTGAGGTCGAAGAACTCAACATTTCGCCCACTTTCGTAAGGGGCATCATCAGGAAGAAAAGCAAAGGGGCGCGGTAACTCAACGTGTAAACAACGCCAGAGGTAAAACTCTTTTGCAAGGGAAGGGATAGAGGAGCAATAATCCAGGAGAGAGAAAATAATAGGAGATGTAACTGTCGCTGGGAAACATAGATACGAACACAATCAAATATGAGATATGCGGAAACAGAAAACTTTCGACACTCAAGGGCAGGAGAGATAGGAAGAAAATAATAGTATAGAATCATGGTCAAAGTGCAAAGAAATAGTGATCAACACGGCAGAAGAACTAAAATTAAGCCACAGATAATGAAAAAAACTGAAAAAATTGAATTTGGCAAAGGATAACCAAATACAGAGGTGTGCTAGAAAACATAGAAAATTACAACAAGAAGAATTGTGGAAGAAGCCGAAAATTCAAAAAGGTAAAATGATATGAAAACGGTATTTGTCAAGAAAGAAAGGAATGGAAACGACGCTGTTAAAAGACAAAACCAGGGACAAGCTTAAACAAGAGAAAGAGATGATTTCTGAGCATTTCACGGCGATTAAGTAACAGACGACTTCCGGGATTGGACCGTGTCATTATTGAGGTTGAAGGACTCAATGTTTCGTATGCAAAATTCCCATGCAATCAAGGTCTAAACAAATTACCAACGTTTAAATTCATGTGTATATAACCGGTGAGTTGACTTATATTGTATTGGCAGATTGAAAATTACCTAATCAATATCTGGTTATCGTACTTGTTTGAAAGTGTTTAATGTAAAATAGATGTTGATGGAAAGAAATCCAATTCAATTCCAAATTTAGTTACATGTTGATAATCAACCTTTGCAGATAAAGGTGCTTTTTATGCCCTGCTACTTACAAGTATTCTGTTTCTTTTTAAATAATTTGTTTGTACAACCAACTGATCTGATACCTAAGCGACAGTTGAACAGAAAAAAGTGGCCTTTAGAATGTCTAAATTTTCATAAGATTATTTTTGAAGGTTTGACAAATATTTAAATCGTCTTTTATTCTTTCTTTCAAAACACTGCATAATTTTGTTTGAATCAGTTAAGTTGTAATTCGATTCTCCTCTTTGAAGACTAACCCTTACTTTATGATTAAATTACAAGTGCGAAAACGTGTAAAGAATAGTAAAGAATTATTCAAACAAGATAAGATGACGGCGCAAGCCTCTTATCAATACTTCTGAACATTGTTGGCATCGAGCGGATTTTACTATGTGCTCTTTGAAATGCCCACTCCTTAAGACACATTCAGTCTACGTAATCTGTTGAAGCGGTGCTTATAATTTGGTATGACCGTTATCATATTATATTACATACGCTATAAGTGGGACGACTTCAGATAATGAAAATTTGGAAAGAAGGCGGAAACGAATAATTGCGAAGCCTACATCGAGGAAATCGGTTTAAAATGGAGTCAGCTAATTACCAATACCGTTAGTAGAGAGCATGGATAGTGCAGAGAGCATCTTTCGATAAAGTAGTTGCATGACCGCTTAACGTCCTTTACGGGTAGGTCAGGTACAAATTCACAAACTTTTACAAAGAAAAGTGGCCGACTCCACTCAAGCTTTTTAGTTGTTTGCATTATTAGTTCAAAAAATCTGGTGTGATACACTCACACAACTTCCTTTTACAGTGATCTTATAATTAGTCAAAAATTACATTTTTAATTTTTAAAAATTTGTCAAAAATTTTCAAAAATTATAAATTCTACAAAAACGGTACAAAATAGAGCGTTAGTTGAAGAGAAAAATTTTCTCTAGAATTTTAAGGTAAATTCGAAAATGTAATAATATACCGGGTGTTTTATTTAAAATAGGAGTTAATACAAAAATAGAAAAAAAAAACAAAAGAAACCCACTTTAGAAGTATTCAACTGGAAAATCACCTATCTCACATCAATACACATTAAAAATGTAATAAAAATGTAAAGTTTAAAAAAAATCGTTAGAGCCGTTTTTGAAAAAATCGAAAAAAACTGAAAAATCACAAGAGTAAACACCTACCTTCGGTTATGCGATTTTCTTAAAAAGCTTGCTGTCTCATCTACATAGTATACAAAACTTATATATGAAGTTTCAACGCCATACCTCTTTTCATTTTTGAGATATTCTGTTCACGGACAGACAGACACACAGACAGACACACACACAGACAGACAGACAGACCAATGAACAAAAACATGTTTTTTGGGTTCAGGAGACTCTAAAACGTGAAGATCTGTTGAAAACTCAAGTTCGAATTTTTGGGGTGAATCCAATACTTCCTTTATTGTAAAAGGAAGTAAAAAACTGGCGAAAAATCATCCTGATAGGTTATGTCGTTCTTGGGTTATCATGTTTACGCGTAATATACTCGACTTTTCTTAATTTTCCGACTTTTTGTGCTGTCTTCACAGCAGTTATGTAGTTTGATGAGACCTTTCATATAACTTTGGGTTGGTAGCAGTTGATTGAGCCATTGCCACAAAAATTATAAATTTGTAAAGATTCAAAAGGTCCCAAGCAGGTTCTATGTTTCTAGTGATCCAATAAATGTTCATTCCACGTTTACTGTAGAAACAAAAGTCAGAGGAAAGTCCATCTTAAATAGTGCTGTACTATATTTTAAACTAATAAATGTCAAAAAAAGGCATTTAAAAAATGGATTTAAGAAGGTAGGGGCCATTTTCAACAATATGATAACTAATATTTTTAATAAACATTCATTCTGAAAAATTATTTGTTGAGGGTTTGTTTTGCAGATAACATTAAAGCTTGACAAGCAGAATGATGTTTAAGATCTCGTAAATTTCCATGGCCTGCCTAAAATGAAAATTTGTTAGATCATTCGATATACAGTGAAATTCAAATTTAATCACACAGCAAAACACGCAATAATAATAATGCTGAAAGCTGTTTAAGAACCATACGAAAGAGAGAAAATCCATGTGACACAAATAACTTGAGAAATAAAGACAGAAAAACCGAGCTGTCTCTTTCAGGCTAAATTTGTTCCGGTGAAACAATGACGGCCCACTTTATGCTTTTTAAATGCTTTGGTGGAACATCCATTACCTTGAACTAAAAATACCTTTCGGCTCGCTTTCGACGGTTATTTTTCGGTCTGCTGGAGGAATTGATTCGGTATGCAAACATGCTTTGTTTAAATTTGATTTAAAAATCCCCATGAAAGCTCGCAGGCACGAAAGAAATGGCCCTTTAGCAAACATATCAGTAATAAAAGCTTTCAGCCAAGTCTTTTTTGGGAAAAGTAAATGAAGCTTTGTAGGCGGTGAAAGTATTTGACAAAGTCAGAGGAAACCTTTGTAAATTCTTCCTTTTAGTTATTCTATTTGGGGCAATGCCTATACATATATGATTTTCAATAAAGAACTTTCAAGTAAAAAGCTCTTTTTGTACAAAAATCGAGATTATTTTTCGAAAGGCTGGTTGACATAAAGCATGCTGTGAAGGATACACCAACAACACAGAATTTAAACAAAGGTACGTGAAGGAAAACAAAGCTCTAAGTGGCAGTGCAGCTACAATAGTAGCGAGGTTATCGAAGATTGGTACAAGAAATTATCTATCGATCTATCGTCATGTGTATTTTACAATAAAAAATATTAGTTACGGAGCTACCCTAAAATGTGTTTAGTAATAGGGCACCACGCTATTTTTTTTTTCAACAAACTGTAGAAGTTTCCGCTTCAAGGACTCCCAAGATTTAAAACTAAAAATTCAATAGTTTGCTATAAATCTCCAGTAGACTTTTGTTATTTTCTAAGAAAAAGTGTCAAGAACTGCAACAATTTCGGTGATGCATGAACGATCTGCTCGCGAAGACTTCCCTATGATGGATTGTTGTTTTCACTTTTAGTAAAGTTTCTATCAGTCAAACTCGCTACTCAAGAACACGTAGCATTTATAACTTTTACATAAAGTAAACACCGACGTCTGCAGCACGCTACTTTCAATCGGCATATTTTCGAAGTTAATTCAAACGTTTAAAATTTTTAGCTGAAACATCTGACGTTGATGGAAAGTTCTACTTTATTAACATTCACCCCCAAAACAGCAATTTGGATTAGGGTTCGTCGAGATCTACCCGGGATTCGCTTCGGATCGTTGCATTAAATTCGCAGCACTGAGAACAAAACAAATTATGAATAAGGTACATATTTAAACAGAGAGCATGCGCTTTCAGAACAGAAAAAAATCAAGATTGTCTTTTGTTGCAGTTAAGGTTGTGTACATAGGAAAGGTATGTTTAGTCAAAATGCTTGCAAATTGTTATCTAAACAATATTATGGTGCACTCGTATATGTATTGCTTTGTTTTAGTATCAAGAGATACAGCGCATTTCTTATATCAAAGGCACCTTTCTCTCTTTCCATTAATGTAGCGATCGACTCTTTGCAGAAGTTGTTGTTGAAGTGACTCTAAGCGCTAGGTAGTTATCCCAAGTTCTACGCAAACACTTCAGTCAGCGCAAAGGGTTAACGCAAAGTAGTTTTCCGGCAAGGTGAGTTGGCCGTGCTATCCTGCCATTCCGCGGCAGCCCAGGAAGAATTTATCGGCCTTTGAAAGCAATTTCAACTTTCTGAACTTTCTCTCTTGATCACCGCCATCAAAACATTCTTGCAGCAGCCCAGAGGAATGACAACTGTATTTTTCATTCATGACGTTTATCGCAGCCGACCAGATTACTGTATTCCAAGCTATGTAGACTATGTTAGTTACGAATAATTACATGTTACGAACTGTTGCCGTACAGATTCTTTTACATGTTTTATGGAATTAAGAGCCTTACTCAACTTTTGTGCACGTCTTCTATGGGACCACTTCAAAAACTGTGTCGGAGCTGTCATGTTTCTGTCATCAAGCTATCCATGTTTTTATGGTGCGACGGGATGTCACGAAGCAGGAGCTACGAACTGCGATAAATGTATTGATGTTATCTTAATAAAGACGTTTTTTAATTTTACGATTTTAATTTATTTATGAAGCGGAATGCAGTTACCGAAATTTTTAAGTTGCTGAGCAAATTCCTCTAGTGAGAAAAACTCTTTCTGTTCAGTGCGCTTTACCTTATTCCAGCAGACACAACACGTGGGTACCTAACAATTATTAGAATTTTTCTATGTATCTTTAATGTACAATTTATTTTTACCACGCGAGCAAGCTTAAACATCCCTCCTCCACTGAGCTGACTGGATCACTTTTTGCTATCTTGCGGGTCTGTTTTCACCCGTAACAGTACGTACAATTTTCTGCTATACCTTTCGTACAAAATCTAAAAATCAGAAATTACTGTGTGACTGCTAATATTAAACAGTATAACTAGCCTTACGCATCCAGAACGAAGTAATAACCAAATGTTAATGAACAAATTTAGCCATAGAGTTCTTATTTTATAACAGTTACAACAACCTAATTTATCAGAAACGGTGAGGCCTAACTAGCTTGAAAATGTTTTTGAGATTCATCAACTGCAACCTTCTTCGTTTAGATGCTAGATCAGCGGTGCCTCAAATGCATTGCGGTAGTTCAGATAAACGTGGTATAGAACGAGAACATAACTCTACCCGTAAAACGTGACTAAGCGAAACACCTAAACATAGTACTTGATCCAGGCCTCAATTGGGTTGTTGCAGTAACTTCCATCTTAATATTAATTAACATTAAAAGTATCATGGTCGACCTTAAATTTTAAAATTTATCAATTTATAATCTATTAAGCTGGCGTTTGAGCAGTTTTGCACCTATTTAATATCTATAATTCTTTTTAGATTGTTAACACCGCAAAAATTACGAATACAAATAGTTTCTCGCATTATCCTAGAGATAGAAAGTCTATCCAAAATAGTGGGTGTTCAGTTTTACACCAACAGCGAAATTTTACCAAAGAAAAATCAATCGCGATACTCTCCATAGTAATCGCACTACTAAAACCGACGGCCACCTAACGCGGCATGAAAATAAACTTTAGTATATGAAACAGAATATACTAGGACTATGCAAAACAAGACTATAGAGAGAATAGACTGCAATCCTAATTTCAAGCACAAGAGTAATTATCCTTGATAAGAAAAACTTAGCATAGCAACGATTCGTAATTTTGTGTCTTTAAAATTTTTAACCACGTTGCTACTGACTAGGTGACTAATAAAGTCAAGTTGTTAAACAGCCGCTTTGCACACTTGAACCTGGGAACTAAAAGTCAATTTTCGCACTGTCGTGGATAAAAATAATTTAATACGTAAAGGAAGATATCAAACAGGAGGAAAAATAACAAAAGGATTTGACAGCAGAACGTTTAGCTTCTATGTAGTTAAAAAGTGAAATTGAATTAAACTGAATTACATAAAAAGAATTGAGGAAACAGATCAAAACACTAAAACTAATCAAGATGAACTCAACGTGTTAAGATACGTTAAAAATCGAAATGCCGCCTAAAAAAGTAAGGTAACTATTTTTGTTCAGTTCAACCGTTGCACCTTGTTAACGCAAGGGGGAACAGTTCTGCAGCCTTGTACTCGTCCTCAAGTAGGAAGGGTGCTCGTGGAGCGAGCGTTTCTATGCTAGGCTCGCGCCCGCTGGCGTGAAACCGAACTAGTTATTTCTCTCTGAAAAGGAAACGAAGTTCTAGTACCTCGCGAATCGAAAGCTAATTTATCGGTTTTAGACACATATCTACACGGGACATCAAAGATCGAATTATTCGCACACCACGTAATTCGTGAAAAATTTCGTGTCATTTGTTTTATCCCAATTTTGACGAACCTGTAGAACCTACTTAACATTGCGAGTTCAAAAAAGGGACAGATCTATCGTAGGATTCTTTGAGTCATCATTCGCAACCTCACAGATTTCCCTTTGAGCTAGGGTTCTGAACAGATTCATTCGTGAGGTCGCAGTTTCGAGCTGGTGGAAGCCGCCATACCTTCAGAATTTGGTGTCTTTAAATTACTGCATTAACCTATAATCACCTATTTACTGTGTATGTAATGTATGTATGCACATCATTCTTTATATTAGATACAATATTTACAAAGCTTTTATTTGCAAAGCCATTTATACTATTTATATGTGTGTTTTCCCAAGTTTTCGTCTAACAGATACAAGTTTTGAGTCTCCCCCCGCCATGGAAGCTAAATGTCATTTGGACACTTCGGCTGGATTGCGGCAAGTTTAATAACATTGGCCTTTTTAAACTATACACGTTGTGACGTCACTTCGTAGCGACTTCCCTATAACATTAGAGGTTCACGCGCCAGTCCAAGGCATTGAAATTTGTTCCTTGTATTATTGTGCGTTTAATACAACGTACCTATCAATTTACATTTTATGTATTTTTCATTGTAAAGCAAATATTTAGTTGTGCTTATAGATGTTAGAAGCTCCAAGTCTATCAAGCTTCGCAAACATTTTCAGGTTAGAATAAGTAACACAGTGGCGCTTAACAAATAATAGTAAAAATCTTTTGCTTCAAAATGACTTTTATACGAAATCATCTACGTTTCAGAATCAGACCCAGTATATGTAGGAGAGTACTACCTTCTTTTGATACGTAAAAATTCCGCCATCGCTGCCATTTTTACTACAATCTTGCTTGTCATTCTTTGTGATGTTTTGAAGTTCCGTATTCCTGTGCAGTAAATTGCATCAAATGCAGTGTCGGACTGGCCCACCGGGCAATCGGGCAAATGCCCGGTAGGCCAATCCAGTTTGGAGGCCAAAATGTCAACATAATTTTATTTTCCAAATAGTAAAAACAAAAAAAATGCACAAATGTTTTTACAAAATTCTAAAAAATTCTAAACTTTGTGTCAAAGTATTTTCCCAGTTTTATTTGTGCATGTATGCACATGATTGTATGTGTGAGGTTCCCGCAGCGTCAGTCAAAAAATTCTTTGATTCAATTACAGAGAACGGCTATTTAAATGAAAATGACATAACAATTGAGACTGAATTTCCAGTATTGAGATATAGGAGAATAAAAAAATGCAAAGAGAAACTGTCGGGGATCCTACGAAAGAAAGAGTTTTAAAAAAATTTGAAATGGAAACTTATAAAGTGATTGTTAATCAATTAATGCAAAGCATGGAAGGCCGATTCACTCAAAATTAGGAGATTAGTGAACTTTCAGTTTCTTTGATCAGAGTACTTTTCAACGTACTGCTCAACTAAATGGAGAAAATATTCCTGATTTCGCTTTGTCCTAATTTCAAAGCTAAAAAAACATCCTACAAGACATCATTAAACAAGAATTGATTAATTTTTCATTTTCTTTTCACTTTACAACAAGAACAACCCCAGCCTATGGTGACTGTGACTCAACCAATCACGACCCCCTGATCACGATACTTAATAGTGATGACAACGAAAATGACATCGAAGAAGATCCAAATTTTCATTTAAATATTTGCATTGGTGAGGGGACAGAGGGTGATTGTGCGGGTTGTATGAATTGTTGCTTTAAAATGTTACACAAATATAATTTGCACGCTTTTACATATAGCAATTTGTACTTAGCCTACAAATACTTATTGACATTATTATGCACCCAAGTAACCTGTGAAGGCGTATAAGTGAAAATAAACAAAAATAGGCTAAGAGCTTCTTTATCACAATAAAGGTTAGAATGTGCAGTGTGATCTACTCCAAAGCTTGAATTTCGACGAAGTCATTGACAAGTTGCCAAATAGATCAGTCTCTTGAAAATCAAAATTATTGATGTGATTCATATTGTTAAGTATAATTATTACAATGGAATAGAGTGTAAAAATTCCTATAAGGTCAAAGCTTGTGATCATTATTATTTATATTTCTTCTTTATAATTGTTCCAAACTCAAAGTTTATAAACCATAATAGATAAAGAAAAATTTTTGTTATTTGTTTGAATGTCAGTTTATAAGAATAGAATAATTACTTACCTCATACCTATTTTATTTTTTTTTCTTACTACCAAATGGGTAAAGTGACATTACATTGTTAAAAAATGGAAAATAACGGAAAGTTTAATATACAGCTACCTTAGCAACAAATAAAATCAATACAAACGAACCGTATCTAAGGACAGAAAAAACTATTTTCCGTAGAAGGTCACGAGGGCCCCCTTGTAGAGGGGCGGAGCTCCGAGAACCCTCTTGGGGAGGGGCGGAGCCCCGAGGGCCCCCTTAAAAAGGGGCGGAGCCTTTAAAGCCCCCTTGGAGAGAGGAGAAACCCGAGGCCCCCTTGGAAAGGGGCGAATCCCCAAGGTTCCCCTTGGAGAGGGGAGGAACCCCGAGGTTCCCCTTGGAGAAAGACAGATCCCCAAGGGCCCCCTTGGAGAGGGGCGAAGCCCCCAGGGCTCTCTTGGAGAGGGGCGGAGCTCCGAGAACCCTCTTGGGGAGGGGCGGAGCCCCAAGGGCCCCTTTGAAAAGGGGCGGAGCCCCTAAAGCCCCCTTGGAGAGGGGAGAAGACCTGAGGCCCCCTTGGAAAGGGGAGGATTCCCGATGTCCCCCTTGGAGGGGGCGAAACCCCGAGGTCCCCCTTGGAGAAAGACAGATCCCCGAGGCCCTCCTCGAAGAGGGGTAAAGCCCCGAGGGCCGCCTTGGAGTGGGGCGGAGCCCCGAGGGCCCTCCTGGGGAGGTGCGGAGCCCCGAGGGCCCCCTTGAAAAGGGGCGGATCCCCGAGCGCTCCCTTGGAGAGAGACGGATCCCCAAACGCCCCCTTGGAGAGGGGCGGAGTCCCGAGGGCACTCTTGGGCGGGGGCGGAGTCCCGAGGGCCCTTTTGGAAAGGGGCGGAGTCCCGAGGGCCCTTTTGGAAAGGGGCGGAGTCCCGAGGGCCCCCTTGGAGAGGGGCGGAGCCCCGAGGCCCCCCTTTGTTCAAGTGGACATCAGGGGCAGGCAGGGACGGGGTGTGTAACAGAACGGAGTGGCCCAACGAAATAGGCCTAATAAGGGTGGTAAATTGAATAGGATAGACCGCCAATAGCGCGGGCAACCCCGTTTATAAATATTAATAATTATATAAGAATTAACTTCTTGGTAGTGAGAAAAACGTAATGCGCAACTCGTAGGTAAGTTTTTGTTCTGTCTTCGGTCGTATTATGGACCTCAGCTCCGCTTCGGTCCACAAAAAACGACCTCAGACAGAAAAATTCACTTACCTCTACTTGCAGCGCAAATTATTATTGTTACCTTGTTTCATGTTTAAATTTTAAAATTATTAGAATAATTTTTTTTTTCACTACCTTCTTTGTAAGTGATCCTTACACTGTCAAGTTTGAGGGATGTAGGCTACATTTACAAAAATTGTTACAGTTTCCATGACAATGTACTTACTTCCCTAGAGAAGTGAATTACTTACATCCCGCATGTATTACAACTGATACGATGCCATGTCTGCCACTTGGTTAACACGAAGAAAACCATTGTCGTTCGTACTATTATCCATTTTTAATCAGAATACAAGCACAAAGCTCACAAAACATCATTTGCAATCGTATTCACTCATTTTTTCCAAGAATTTTTCACAGTGCGTTTATAACTCTCAAACAAAACGTCACAGCGCTATACGGCTACTATAATTTAGCAAATGTCATAATTTTAAGCCAGGTTATTACCTACCATTTACTTTACAAAAAGAAATATTGGTAGTGAAAAAAATTATGTAATTTACACAGGATGTAGAAAGATTTACACTACCTCGAACCTTGCTGCCCTCGTTCGCTTCGCTCACTCAGGCATCAAACGGTCTTCGGTAATGTAACTCTTACCTACATCCCTTGTAAAGTAATATACTATTTCCATTCCTCCATCGTTTTCTTTATCGTAGTTATTGATTTTGTTGTACTTTCACATACCATTACTGTACTGTGCCATTACTGGTAAGAGGGGTGCGTTTTGGGTCTTCGAGCTCCCTACAATCATAAAAATTTCTCCTGCAGCAGTGCTTTGCCCCCGCACTCTCCTTTAGCCGGGGGGCTGTGCCCCTCCCCTCACCCCTTCCTCTTCCTTTGCCCGGTAGGCCAAATTTTGCCAGTCCGACGCTGATCAAATGCTCCAAAAACAGGGTAAGATTATTTTTACATCAAAATCTATAAGGAGTTATTGAAGCAGTTGATATATAATATTATTAGACAAGATGTCCAGATCGAGCTTGCGTTTATGAGGTTAGATTTTAATCACTTTTTTGCCGTGGTTGTGAATTTTCAGAAAGTAAAGCTCACTTTAAATACCATTTAAAGTACTTAACACTTCAACTACTGTCGTAAGGCATTTTGTGTTTAGAAACATTTCACCTAAAATCAGTTTGAATATAACAGAGCTGACGGGAAAATACCACTGCGTTAGAATGCTGTTCCGGTATATTATCTCGTAGAAAATTCAACGGTAGTGCCTAATAATAACACCGACGAAGGTAGGAAATTGGTAGTATGTACACGTTTTTATCCTTTTTAATAGCCAGTGGTTTTTCTTACAGATTTCAATGTCGTACTACCGGCAAATATCTATATTTGGTTTTCTTCGTTCCTATCTTTCGATAGCCTCTCTGCAGGCCGCTCTCCAGTCCGCTCTACATAACGTCACTTCTTTCCAGTTCTCTTTTAGAACAGACTTTTTAAAAGTCTCATAGAGCTGGTTCTTGTTGCGTCTTCTTTGACCACAATTGTGTGCCATTAATTAGTTCGCCATAAAATAATCGCCTCGGTAGACGATGGTGTCCGTTATGTTTGAAATGTGCTAACCATTGAAGATGAGCCCCGGTGACTTGGCTGATGTTGCTAATGTTCTTTTTATAGTTTTTTTTTAATTTAAAATGTCTATATCTGCATGTTTTGTACTTTCGCTATGGATCTTAACATTTGAATTTGTTTCAGATCATTTCTTATTTTTGTACAAATTCAGGATAGGTTAGGCATCAAGTAATGTAAATTGCTTTGATATATTAACTTCTGAGACCAATATTATGTTTAATAAACCAAGACAATAATAAATAAATATCATTTTCATTGTATGGTATTACAATAATGTTTACTAACAGCCAATTTTTCATTATACTAACTCGACTAGATTGATGGAGTGAAGAAGTCACTCAGGAATCAGACCTTTGGTGTTTCTTGTATCGTTTATCTTGTACCATACATCTTGTATCATGTATCTTGTAACATGTATCATGTATCAATGGAACTCAATATGTAAGTGTCATGGATCATGTATATTGTATAATGATAAAATACATCAT
This sequence comes from Agriotes lineatus, assembly GCA_940337035.1. NCBI lineage: Eukaryota > Metazoa > Arthropoda > Insecta > Coleoptera > Elateridae > Agriotes > Agriotes lineatus. The sequence goes on from CALNHX010000950.1 coordinate 88,489, forward strand.
GTATTTTCTATCATGTATCCTGCGTCTTGTATCTTGCATCATATTATATCTTGTACATCTATTTTCTATCATGTACCTTATATGTGTGTCTTGTATCAGATATCAATGAAACTCAAGATGTAAGTGTCATGTATCTTGGATCATGTGTCTTGTATCATGTATCTTATATCATGTATATTAAATCATTTTTGTGATGGCATCATGTGTCTTGTATCGTAGGCAGCAAATTTGTGACATTTGTCATTTCATACAAGTAATTGTTAGTCATTGATGTGGCAAATACGTGACGTTATACAAACGGGTCAATTTAACCGACAACACTTCGTTATACGGCGAATCGCTTACACTACATAACGTATATTATCTAGTGCTCAAAGACATTTAAGATGTAGTCTTCTGTGGCTCCATATAAACACAATGTAACAACTCGATCTGAAATTTATTCGAACACTCGATCATACAATCTTAAAACTGTGCAACTGCCAACAAAACTCGGTTAAATTGTTCATTTAAAAGTAAATTAATGTAAGGGTATTGGTATATGCGGTCGTAAATTAAATGGGACTTTCATTGTTAAACGATTTCTGTTGGCAATGGCAACCACCCTAAAAACAATAATCGTCAAACTGGATAATTTTGTCTATCGTTAAATTGCGATTTTTCAGTCTTATCGGTGAGAAATAATTTTTTTTTGTGAATTAACGATATTTTAACAGCTGTTTTAATTATTTTAGATAGATTATTATGGATGACGAAGAACTACTTATGTACTCCTCCATAAATCGCACAAACAGCAAGCAATATGCTAACCTCAAACTTGTTACCGGTCAAATCTAAGAAGTTATACATGAATACATATAAGGATTTCTTAGATTGGTATAACAGAAAAAACGTAAAAACTATACAAATAACGTCTTCATCGCTTACTTTTTGGAAAAGTCGAATAGTTGCAAAGCATCGACCTCATGGTCACATTATTCAATGTTGAAGGCGAATTTCAACATAAATAAGGACATCGACATTAGCAGATTCACAAAACTGATTACCTTTTTAAAACGTACATCAGAAAATTACAAACCCAAAAATCTAAAATATTTACTTTACAGGAAATTGAAAACATTTTTTATGAAGCTCCGGATAACCAATTTCTAATGACGAAGGTAAGAAAATAAAAAATTCTTATTAATTAGGTTTATAAAATAACTAATTTAGGTTGTGGCACTATTTGGAATTTCGGGAGCTTGCGTCGCCAAGAATGGTCAGAGATTGAAACGGATGATATCTAGGATGAACTGCTTTAACAGTAACTATCCGGCAATGCAAAAATAAAATGCCAACTACTTTTAGTGCTGTTGATAACAAGGATAAAATTTTAAGTTTTTTGCAAATCTACGGAAAATATGCTTCCTTACGACCACCAGTAACTGACCACAAAGGATTTTTCGTTTTCTATAGAAATAATAAGTGTACAAGAACAGCCAATGGGTATTAACCAGTTCGGAAAAATACCTTCTCTAATAACTACATTTCTTAATCTACCACATCATTACACCTATACTGACATAGTTCAACACGTTCGTCTGCTTCCTTATTGGCAGACTCGGGTGCGGATATTTCCGCAGTCAAACAGCATGGAGAATGGAAATTCTCCACCGTTGAAGAAAGTTATATAGAAAGTTCTATGGAAAATAAAAAAGAAACATCAAAAACATCTTTCGGATAGGAAATCAATAACTTCAAACCCAGCCATCAACATATTAGACGTACACTGTTACAAAAGAGGTTCTAGTTCACGAAGAAAGAAAAGAAAATAATATTATAATCAGTAACATTACTAATTGTACAAATTTTGCAATTAATGTAAATTTGAAAAAAGCGACCTAATAAATTGTATTTATTTTTTTACCTGCTTCGTAGATAAAATAATGTATGATACTCTTGAGTAAAAGCCTTTTATGCACTTCTTGCGAACAAAGCAGTCGCCTTGGGCTCGTGCCTTAAACTTCGCAACTCGTGCATAAAAGCCCCTCTTCACACACTTATACCATAAACTACTATTACAGTACATTATGGATCCTAATTTTAGAATAATTTAATAACAATTGTTGAAAGCGTCTAAACTATGAGATACATATTAGGGTGGAACGAAAAAAACAAGTTTTGATTTTTAATTTGTAATAGCGCGGAACAGTTGCCTTTTGGTGTAGATAAGATTTAAAAAAATATGAAAAATATTGGAGTACGTCTTGAGGTGCCGATGCCGCAAGGACGATAAAGTTTCATAAATTTGCAATTTTCGCTACATTTTTAAGTTTTTTCTATTTCAAATACTGTCAAAAAAGTAGTTTTATAACAAAAAAGCCATACTTGGGTGTAATCACAGGGGAAGACAAAACCAAAGTAACACACCGGATGAAAATTAGACGAGCAAGATTAAAAATCCGAAGAGATCTCATTAATGACAGTCTTTATGATCAAATAACCGAAAATAGAGGATTGTTTTTTTATGGAAGAAAAGACAAAACAATTGTTTAAGAAATGAAAGAAACTAAGTTGTACAAAGAAGTTATTTCAGAAGAGCACGTTTCACTAATAGAGGAACAAAACTCAAAATTTTTAGGCCACGTAACGTCTAAACCTGGCACTACAAAAGACATAGCAGACAGTATACTGGAGTTGCTTGAAGATAGAGAACACAACGAACAACTTTTGAACTTTACTGCTATTGGGTGTGATGGAATCGGTTTAAATACTGGGCATAATAATGGTGTGATTTCTTTGATGGAAAAGGAAATAGGAAGTCCTTTACAATGGTTAGTTTGTTTGTTCCATGGAAGTGAGCTACCTTTGCGACATTGTTTTTGTAATTTAGATGGTAAAACGAAGAGACCCAATGAGTTTAAAGACGAAATAAGCTCAGCAGCTGGAAAACTGTACTAATCTTTATGTGGTTACTTGCTTGCCAATTGAAAACAACCTTCTTCTTTTGGAGAACATAAATGATTTAAGTACAGATCAGAAGTATTTATTGGATATGTATTCGTTGTATCAAGTGGAAATTGCCAGCTAGATTTATCTTTAAGAAACCTTGGAAAATTTCCTCCTAAAAGCAAGAACAGAAACTAGAGGCGGAGTCAGGAAGTTTAAAGTTCCACAGATAAACTTTGAAGCAAAGGATTACATCGACATGATCTCATGGGCTGAAAATGATGTCACTGAACCGCCCTTGGTAAAACATGTTTACAGTGACTCTCTTAAAGACTTTATACGGAAGACATTGAGACCAATTTATTGTCATTTTATAATTTATTTAGTAATTTTACGGGCCGAAAGCGCCCAGCGTGTAGGCAACACTACTAGCATTTCGAATGTAAGGTCCTGCGGAGTTCTGCTTAAATACAGTTTCTTATGTAATCTGCAATTCTTTCCACCGAAGTGCATTAATTGTCGCAAGATGGCGATACAGTTTGGGTCACTTCCGCTTTCCGCGTTCCCAAAATGTCAGTGAGGTGTTGATAGCTGCTCGTTTGGCGAGAATGGATTCTTGAATCAACGAACACTGTAAACATGGCTGGAATGAATTAAGGCATTGTAGAAATTGACCGCTGGATTAGGCGTTTGTAGCATAAGCGATTTGGCCACATTTTCCACCCACAACTATGGGAAAATAATTTGTTATGTGAGCACATTTTTGGTGTAGGATAGGCAGAAATTTTCTGGTAAGTCGTCTCATCCTTGTTTATTCAAATTGCTAATTTGGTATCTATATACTTAGCCTTCAAGTTACGGACTAAAACTGCCCCAAATAGAGCAGAGGCTTAAAGCATCGCCGAGTGACGTGCACTCTAGTACGTGGTTGTTGCCGTTGGCCCCGTTACCTTTCATGCAGCCCCAAATGAGCCTGCTGTGTTGCCAGTAACCGCTGGGAGCTACATCACCTTCACCTTTATGCTGGATTTGGTTTGAACTTAATGGCTATTTGGTTATGATGATCGACATGCTATAGAATGTTTAACGGCCTTGCCCCGTTTATTATTTTAATTTAGTAGTTCATATATGGCTTAAACCTTAAACCGGCTTCACCGCTGTTATAGTTAATTGTAATTCAGGTGTGTTAAATGGAAGTCAGTTTCAAGCTGAGTCAGGTCAGTAATAATTAATTAACGTAGCTCTGCATGCTAATACATTAGATGAGTGAGGGGTGAACTCACGTACGTTTGTTTCATAGCTATCGCATTGTAATTAAGTTCGCTGGAGGAAAAATTACCCCAGCAGATTATTTGGTATACCACTACGACATGCAGATATCTGCATGTGTGAGTACACGCGAGTTGCTAGTTTATTACATTAACGGTGGAACGCAATACAGCTGTGTTGTTCATTCAGTATTCGGGTTGTTACTAAATTACATTTTTTTGGCAAACTTAACAGTTTAAAGTAAATCATTTTAGAAATTAGCTTTACAAGCCCTCAGCAAAAGCTGCGTTTTCGAATGCACCCTGTTGTGATATTTTCCTATGTGATATATTTATTTTGTGCTAGTATTATTATTGTCCGTTAATGCTAGTAATTACAAGTCGATTTTATTCCCCCTGTTATTAATCTATGATTTCGACCGTTTAGTTTTTAAGATAAATAACCCACGCCCTTCCTCTGAGCTAGTGCGAGTGCAAGTTGCGATTTACTATCGGCAATTATTAATGTAACAACATCTGAAGCTCAACCAAATAGTAAAGTGGACCCGCTTACCGACTTTCCCCGGCTTCCTTGTCACACGCAGGCAGTGGAAAGAGCTGTGAAACTGGTGACCGAATCGATTCAAAATGTCTGTGGTTCAATTTCAAGAGAAGGATATATGAGAGCAAAAATTGACTCACGTGAGAACATGCCAAAATTTTATTTAAAAAAAACAGTTGAATTGTCAATGAAGTAGAAACAAACATTTTGCAGCTGTAACATTTGTAATTATTAATGGTTTTTTAAATCATCAATGTATTTAAAAGTGTATTATATTTTTTACGTGTGCTTTAATAAAAAAATATATAATTGATTTGACGAGCTTCTATTTCAACCTTATTTACTACTATTTGTAATAAATAACAAAAATAATTTTTTGACATTAAAGAATATTTATTATTCTTATTATTATTATATTTTGTAATTAATAATTTTTGCCAATTCGAATGCTTATATATGTATTTACAACTATCTTTTGTAACATTATATGTACGACAAAACCATAAAAAATAATTTATTAAAGGTTATAATTTTTCAGTTTTAAAATTTTTTTAGAAACTTTAAGCTCTTTGCGGCACCTTAAGATGTAGTTTAGCAACTATTTTTTTTTCTTCTTTTTGAACATAAAAGGCAACTTTTTCCCACTATTACAAAACTAAAATTAAAAAAAAAATAAAAATGCCTTTTTCGTTCCACCCTAATACATATGTCATTTTGAAGGGTAAAATACAACTCGCTAGAACGCTAGGAAGTAATGCTCACGTTATTATTACCACAAAAATATGCGTAATTGTCACGTTAATCATGTCTTCATTTTTATGTAATTGGCAAGTGTGTTTTGTATCAAGTATTTTGTATCACTTATCTTGTGTCATACCATCGTGTATCATGTAACTTGCATCATATATCTTGTATCGTGTATCTTTGCATCATGTATTTTGTATCATATACTTTGTAGCATGCATCTTGTACAACTTTGCCAATGAAACTCAGTATATGTGCCATGTATCAGGTTTCTTGTATCGTGTATCTTCTCCCTGTATCTTGCATCATGTATCTGATTTCATGGTATCATGTATTTTATATCATGTATCAATAAAATTCAACATGTAAATATCGTGGTTGATCAGCTTTTGGCCAACTCTGACTATTACGTCTTTGTTTCGAATCCTATCTCAGAGGCTTATTCCCAGAATAGTTCCCTCCGTCGCCCATTGGCAGATTCTCAAGTTATTGGTGCTATTTTGATAGCGTTTTGGAAATATTGTTTCCTATGGTTGGAATATTTATCGGTTGGGTTGGAACGCGTAGATAAGCTTCGACGAATAACAACCAATATAACAACAAAATCCCTATTTATTTGTTTGAGAACACAAAACAATACCAACACATACGTACATACATATAACACAAATACGTTAATATGTAGAGTACATGAATATAGGGAATTATATAAGCGAACACCGGAATCTGACTTGTAAAGTATATTTATTTAGTGTTAATAGGCTTTGGAAGCTGACCAACGCCCTCGTCTTGCTTAGAGTAAGCCGAGCCGGAATATCTGAAGGCGCAATCCTTGGAGGCCAGGCTGTCTGGTTTTAAATAGGTGCTCCTTACGCAAGAAGAAGGGGCTTTATGATCTTTAGCTGCCTTGTACCATTTTAGATTTACAGGGGCCCATTGTTCGTCGAGCAGAATGACCAGGCCCAAAGATCGGGTTTATTGCTTTGATTGCGTCAATAGCCCTTGCGTTGGGTCAAAATAGAGACCGCAACTCGGACTAGTCTCTATTGTCGAAAAAGAGTTGAAAGCACCTTCGCTGTATCGACCTGGTATTTTTTCACTTTCTCCTTGTCCGTTCCGCTGCATAGCTGAACACTTTCGATGTTGCAGGAGGCGTAATTATTCCTTTGTACTCGTATTAGTTGCGTGCCTCCATGTTGTGGCCATATAGAGCAGTTTTTTTTAGATAACGCCGTTCGTTGGAAAGTGTTTATGAGAGGCTTGACAATTTAATTTTGTGCCATGGAGGAAGATGTTTGTCACTCTGTGTTATAGGAGTGATGTACACAAATCAGTTCTTGACGTTTAGAAAGCTCATTTCGCGCGACGTACACTAATCAGATTTTTGAAGTTAAAAGAGTTTCCTTAATGCATATACACACGATTGACTTCAAACACCTAGTGCATTATAGGCTCCCATTCCTTATGTTGAGTTTTCGTTTGAGGTTGTTAGGTATATCAGAGTTTTTAATGATGTTAGGCTCAGCTGTTTGGTCATCTTTTCCCAGTTTGATAGTATATCCTAGGTAGTTGTATTCTTGGATTTTTGGGACGCTGATTTCTTAGAAAACCACTAATATTTTTCGGATTCATAGTTTTTTGTGTCTACTTTTATTGTTAATCCTACATCTTAGTTCATCTAACATTTTATTTAGTTTATCCGCGCTGTTGCGAATTGTTGACTCTTGTTAAAAGAATATACAATCTGCATATCTTATAAAGTAATATCGATAATAATAGCTACTACACTACCGACTTTGTGTAAAAATTGAAGGTTACCTAAAACATTATAATTCTCGTCAAGACGATCCGATACATTGTAAGCTATTTATATTCAAGGTACATAGAAAAACTACTGTTTTAAATAGAAGGTATACATATTTACAATTCATATTTTAGTAACTTGCATTTGGCAGATCATAATTGGTAGAGTATATATAAATCGACTTAGGGATACATATTCGAACAACTTAATCTAGCATAGAAACAACTAGGCTTGAATTCCAATCGTAATAAATAGAAATTCACGAGTAATTAAGAAAAACCTGTTTCTATCGATGGTGAGACAAGTAAAACTGTGAAAGGGTATAAATACTTAACCATACCATTAAATTAGGCAAATAAAATAACTTACTTGAACTGCTACTGCAAAAGTACAAATCCTGAAAGGAAAGCGTGCGACACATACATTCTGTCCAACAATTTATGGCTTAGAGACTATAACGTTAACAAGGAGAAGTGTCCGACGATTAGGTGTTGTAGAAACGGTCACGGAAAGACCTATGAATGGAGCAAGACTAAGAGACAGAATTAAAAGTAACGACATAAGAAGGTAAAGTGGGGGTAACACAAAATATATTGGGGTGAATAAAAAGAATAATACACTGGTGTCCCAGACGATTAGATGATGTGTGAGTAGACCACAATAGAGATGGCAGGATGTCATCAGATTGTCATTAGAAAAGCAAATGGAGAACAGCCCAAGACAAAGATTTGTGGAAACATTTTCAGATCCATACAGCAGAACTGGAACACAACAGCCGTCAGGAGATTGGCTATAAATTACAGGCGAGCTATTTATTTCGTTTATTTTAAAATCAGCTGACCCAAGTAGCCCGTATGGAGAGTCTCACGCTGTGATGCAATTTTTAATACGTGCCGGTTAATTTTAACGCGCGACTGTAGTGAACTCTTTATTTTTAACCTTGCAGAAAGCAATTAACGTAGTTCTAATGATGCTGCACGCGGCTGCTAATTGAAGGGGACACTATCAATTTGGACGTATATACAGTTACTAATTGAATTCGGTTTTCGTTATTAAGCCGTCCTAATAGTGGCATTAATCTATGCCTCAGGTCTTTGTTGGGCTCACCTGCGGGATGTATTTGTCCGCACTGATTACGAAAAAAGATTCACGCTTGTCCGAGTTCAGTATTTTGAAACTTGATAGTTGGAGAGCAGCAGGAAATTTGCTAATCAGATGAATTTCTAACTAAAATTGCTTTTTTACTTCCCTCGTCTGAAAGACGAAGTAGTGTAATCACGAAAAAATCACCTTCCGAGATTTCTTCAGATCTTCACGTTTCAAGGTCCCTAGATGACGAAAAAGAGGTTTTATTAATTCCGTTTGTCTGTCTGTCTGTTGGCAGTATAGCTCAAAAACTATTTGTCGGAGGAAGACGATATTTTGCATACATATTATATATCTATCTCGCATGAAACCGGTACAATTTCATAGAAATATATACTGGGTGAGCACCTTAAAATAATAAAATTTTGTTTATTTTTGGGTTAATTTTGAAATAGAAGGAAGTAATAACTTTCACATAGGTCAGGCTTTACATTTGCCGGAAATTAGACTCAACCGATAGAGGATAATGCCAAAGAATAAAAACATTTCAACAATAACAGCGTTCTGTTCAAGAGAGGCGCGCGTCGGACTTATTTGAAAGAGACTCGGTAGCTTAATTGGCTTTATCGGTGTAGATACGATTTCTATATAGGGGTGCGGTTACCATCGCTCTGCAGATGCGGCGGGTTCAAACCCCAGCGGGATACTTTTTTTTATTTGAAAATGTATTTAATTTATTAGAAACGTGAAGATATTTTTACTTTTAACTTCATTTGATTTTTTAAAATTATTTAGTGTCACAATGTCGACGAGGGAAGTTCTGGGTAAAGCTTTTTACATATTTTTAAAATTGCCTTCAACAAAGTATCGAACAAAGCATATTCGTGAACGTATCACATATTACGTCCTTCAGTTTTGAAATCAACGGCTGAAAAATCTAAATTACAATGTTTAAGTCGACTTGCTATAATTTTATCTAGATTTCGAATATACTTTCAGATATAACAATGTTATGACTTTTCCATCTAGTTATTTTCCGAAGATTGTTTGCTCATATGTTAGATTGACCGCTTTGACAATCATGGTCTCGAGATGAATATTTTTAATAATAATAATAATATGTATTTACGGAAATCCATTTTACCCCAATGTTCTTTTATAGTGTCAACTTATTTTTATGCGGCTTATATGTTTACTCCAGCTTTGATGATATCCAGCATGCACATTTCTAATATGGTCTTTTCATAGATCCATGAAGTTGCAGTCTTCTCGTGCTTTAATTCGCCATAACAAGTCTGTATATCAGCGGCGGGGGATTCATTTATTAACATTTTGAAGTAATTACGCACGTCTCTTTTATCTCTGTCCTGTATTAACGCCATTCATCTCATTTCTATAATCTCTATGTCATCGGTAAATCTTGTGAATCGGTAGCACTGTTATTTTCCGTTCGTCAAGCTACCTCTTACGGGCGAGTTCGTCTCTGTTCATTCCTTTAGACGCAATTATGAGCGTGATCCAGCTTGCAGCTAGACGGCGCCCATCAGATCGTTGACGTTGCATCGGGATTTTCTTCGTGTCTTACATTGTAGGCGCAAGCGGATAGAGTGCATATGGGTTTTCGGCATGTTCCTACCCTTCACCTAGGCAGTTATGCCTTGGTCGAAAAGCAAAAGCGTCACTCTTAAGCGGCCGTTTTAAGCGCCAAGCGCGGTCTGCGGGTCAATCACTAGCAAAGCCGCCCCTTAGTATCGAGATTCAGCCCGAAGTGTTTTATTGTGTCAATTGCGTGGCGCAGAAAATTAATTCGCCAAGTAATATCGAAACCCTGCTACTGCCAAACTACGTTTTGAATTACGGCCAAACGCCGGATTCACATAAAAGGGTTTCCTAATTAACATTATCAATCTATATAATGTATTGTCGGGCCAATACAAATCGTTTAGTAAACTACCGCTTGAAATAAAGTGTCTTCCTCTTCGGCTGTTGCAACACCACAGCTTTAAAATTAGATTCCCTATTAGAGCAAACGGCTCCAGCAAATGCTCCCATCAGCACATCACGTACTATCAAGGTAACTAAAACTGCATTATATGTTGTACTGTCTATTCGCGGAAGTGTTTCCGCTGAATTATTAGCGTGCGTTTAACTTTTGACTTGTTTGCATTTCGTCTTCAACGCTTTGCTTTAGTTTTCTAGTATTATTGTGTATGTAAGTATGATTTTATTCATATTTAATAAACGTTTTGATGGTATCTCGCATATGTTTAATTGCATTCTCCCATGTTCTGTTAAGCATTGTATATCAATTAGCAGAAGAGTAACATCATCATTCAAGGTAATCTCCACTAGCGAGCGTTGTCGCATACATCGGCCCAGGGCATCGCATGTTCCCGTTTTTGTATTCTATGGGAGCAAGTAGGAAGCTAAGTACAGAATCCGTGGTGCCAAAGCAACCCGATTTCTAAGCTCTTTTCTAGCCCAAACGTATAATTCAGCAAACTAACCATACTGTCACGACTGACCCACTATCGAGAATAAGCTTGTGCAGAGCTAAAACGCAGATGCGTTGCGACAATGTAGTCTCTTAAAATAATCTCACATCAGATTAGACACGCCCTTGAGGGACTTATTATTCAATTAAAGTGAAGTAACGATCTAATTCCCACTTTGGGGACTGGTTTATTCGTAAATACCGTTTAGTCCTGTAATGACACTTTTTCGGTCACCTCATACTTTCCATTCTGTAGTTATTCTAGGCATTGATTATTTGGACGACATGGCCTGATCATCCCCATTTTCCTCTTGCTATGTAAATCTTTGTACACGACAACACGACAGCTTGGATGTGGATTTCTCATGTTTATTTTGTTTGTTCGAGTTGACTTGTCTTTTTAGGTGTCCATGCCATAGTACTTAGCTTTTATTGTATGGCTCTTATCGATATCTATATCTATCCTTCTTCTCAGTTGTAAGGGGTCCCATTTTCGAAGAGATTGAGAATGTGAATATCAACATTTTGGTTTCAAAGCTGTAGTAGGTAAATGAAAAATTCAAGATTTCAATTTAATATTACACTTAATTTATTTTTAAATATTAAATAACGAAGTCGAGATTGTTGATGCATTTCCTTACATAAATAAACATAACTCATTTACTATTAATGTATCTTCGTATTTCTTAAGTTACGACATAGAAACTTTCTTGATACCTCCAGACATAACAATTTGTCACACACAACCACAAAACCAGCTTATGTAGAAAGCTGCTAAACAGACTTTGGTCCAAAAGTTTTCTTTACTACTGGGCGGGATAAAACAAATTTCATTAAAAAATCACATAAAATTGCTAGTTCTTGGTTTTCAAAGTTCGAAATAAAGTTCCAGCGTTTTCGGGTTCAATATGGGTTAAAAAATATTTAGATTTAATGCCAGAGTTTCGGTTAGACACGTCGTCATTAACGTGAACTTAAATTCAACTTAACTGCAAATAAATCAAAACGCCCTGTAATTCTGGCACATGGGATCCTGTAAGTCGTTATTTTGATGCTCAAAATCTTCGTTATTTATGTACGCATTCAAAGGGTGTTATTAGCTTGAAGGAAAATACAAAGCTACGGGCTGTCAAGTTAATGTCCGTTGCGGCGGCCATAAACTAGTTGCTTAATTTATAGTCGGAGGTATGCTGAAATGAAAATGTTCAGCAAATGTCAATGATCGGCGCCTCTATGTTTGAAATGGAACCTATTTTGGTTAATTTATGTATAATGACTACTCTCTAAAGTACATATAATTTACGTTGACATAATAGTTGCCGCCAGGGCTTAATACTCTTGCAGAATTAATTTAATATCAACACAATGTGTTTTCATATTCTCACTTACACTATGAGAAACTCTTGGCAGATAGACGATTATAATAAACAACAATAACATAAACAAGATGTACTATTGGACCAATCGAAACGAAGTTAGCAGTGGCGGTAGATGTAAAAAATGCAGTACGCTACTTCGATAAATTGGGTTGAAGCTTATGATAAAAATAGTACGAACGACATATAATCAAAACTATCATTCATTTCCTCAAAACTTTGACTACAGGATAGTATACATAAGCTTCGTCGAGAATGTAACATGTGAGCAAATGAAAATGAAAGCAAACGTGGCTTTGAAATATTTGTTTTATGAATAATATGTTGGTGGCACTGTATGTCAAATTTGAGGTTAGCAGGTTAGGTTTTCCGTCAGTTTTATCACAGACTAAAGCAAAACCTAACCTGCTAACCTCGAATTTGACATAGATTTATAGTACCACCAACATATTATTCATAAAACAAATATTTCAAAGCCAAGTTTGATTTCATTTTCATTTGCTCACGTATTATATGCATCGGGATCTTGTTTATCTTAAGAGATATTATGGCAGTTAAAATGAGGAAAATTATTAAATTGCTTTCTAGTCAATGTTCTATAAAGAAATTTGCTTAGCTTTTCAGATTCAGATTTTTGTTTTTTGGCTGTGCTCCCATTATTTGAAAATATTTAAAATTTCTGTGAAAGGTAAGTTTAAAGCAACCTTAGTCCCATATCCAAAAAATAGTTCCCATTTTTTAAATTATTTAATACCATCACCATAATTTTTTGTTCGTTGTAGAAGCAATATTCGATTATTACGGCCGTGTAAGTTTTTCAACATGTCAATATTACCATGCGGAAATGGAAGAAAAAAAACTTGTAAAAGACGAAGTTTACCAAATACTAGAAAGAGCGTATAACGCCATACTTTCAAACTATACAAAATTCGTTGTCAGGGACCTAAACGCAAAATTAAGAAAACAAGCAGTGCATGAACCAACGATAGGGAAATGTAGCTTCCAACATAAATCAAACGACAACGGAAGAACTCTAGTAGATTTTGCTGCAAGTAAAAATATGAGAATTAGTTAACGTATTTCCCATATTAATTTATTTTATTTTAGCGGGTTTATATTGCGGCCAACAGTACAAATGGGCGGGCCACAGTTAAACAAACATATTAATTCATATCACAGACTTTAAATATAACAATAGCTGAAGCGCAACTAACGTGTTGCAGTGGTACACACCTAAATAGCTATATACATGTACAAAAATAAATATAGGTATAATTACATATTTCGATAAAACACCAAATGAACAAAAAAGTCTGTTTAGCACAAGTATTATAAATAAAACAGAAAAATTTAAAAATATAATAAATGAATGTTATATAATCATTTAAAAACAATGGTAATATCTAACCAATAAACAGTGAATAACAAATTCTCTTGAACTTTATAGCAGATGGCATGTACATGTCTAGTTTTCTGGCGAATCTATTAACCAGATGACACATTCTGTATATTGATGAATTTCGAAGTGTTGGTTCTGGTGCACGGTATATAAAATACTAATTCATTACGAGCTGAAATTCTTGGAACAAAAAAATTTAGTTGTTGTATAATGTTTGGACGAATGTCAACTTGAGAGTTTATAATTTTTTGAATAAATACTAGATCGAATACGATTTTCCAAAGACATTATGTCAAAATATTTCAAAATAGTAGCATATGAAATAAATTGGGGATTTTCTATGGTCGTCCGAAAATAGAGACATTTTAAAAATTGTTTTTGTACGCGTTCTATATCTAGTAGGTGTATATTGTAACAAGGATACCAAATTACAGATTAAAACTGTAATTTGCCACGTACGTATCCATTATATACTTGCAACGTTTGAAATCTATATGTAGTCCTTAATATAAAGCCAGCCTGTATACAGAAAGCAAAGTATGATGCCTTGTATTACAGATTACTAAGATATTTGTCCTAAAATAAATGTGTAATTTAGAAATCTTAAGTCTGGTAAAATACCTTACAAATAAAAAATCTTTAATTTGATTTAAATATAGTGTTTACAGCAGAATAAAAGATGTGCGAAAAATTGGCAGAACTTGGCTCAATTCCTGAATGTCTACAAATTTATATGAAAAATATGTAGGCGAAGTGGTTACTATAATGAGTATTGGAAAAATTCAATGAGGTCGATACTTACGATCTTGTGAAAAAGGTAACGTTACTAGAAAGGCGGTGGTTCACCAACACAGCGAACAGATGAGATCAGCGATAACGTTATTAAATTACAAATACACTATCTGGCTTTGTATTATGAAAACTCTGTAAAGCGGTTTACACGGAACTTCCCTCGCAAGTGCGGTAAAAATAAATACAAATATCTTAACGTTGATAATAATACTGAGACAATAAAAGGACACACTTAATAATGCCAATTACGTAAAACTGCAATTTGGTGGAATTCGAACTAGCGGATACTGGCGAATTCCGATTGCTGGCCAACTGCTGAAAGCTCTGGGCCAGGAGTCAGTATGCATTATGTTTGCTTACTATTGGATTATAACCGTCGCGGTAACGAAAACATGATCCAACTGAAACCCCCTGAGCATATAGTCAGTATAACTTCGGCCTTTCTTTCTGGAAGAACGTTTGTAATCAAAGTAGATGCAACCATATCAGAAACTAAGGACATAAAAGTAGGGGTTTCTCGAGGATCCGTTGTTGGGTCTTTGCTGTTTAATACATTTTACTAGTTTGACTATGGTTCAATCTCATTTATGTATTTGATGATTTCACGTTGTGCACCTTTTATTATGTTATGATTCTATATTATATTAATCTTTAATTCTATAACAAATTTCTATTTTAGATGCATTTAAGCAAATTATAAGCCCTTTGATATAATTTAGTAATATATTTCATTCATTTATTTACAATTTTAATACCCCTGGATAATATGCTAATAAATCCATTTTTACCTGCCCTATTGAATGACTTATTCAAATAATTATTTGACATTAACTTTCCACTTTTTATTCAATCACTATTTAAAATCATTTGTTAAAACCTTTCTGTTTCTTAATCTGAATTTAAGTACTATTTTAGAACCCCATTTCTGAATATTGAATGCATTACCTGATTTGAATTTTATATGTATTTTCTTAATAAAATTTTGCATTCTGTTCTTGATCTGCTTAAATTCACCTTTGAACCTTTTAATAATTAAGTAGTTTATCTTTCCATAAATACTTTTCTATCTAGGAATTAACTTTTACCAACAAATCTAGTCTTGATATGCAACCACCAAAATATTTATAAACGATATCCCTGTCCCCCCCCAGTCTGTTCCCTGACCATGTTTGCTAACAATACGACAATCATCATTCAAGATCACGACCTTAGCGGTGCAATATCAAAATTCCAAAGCGCAACAGATTACTGTAAATGTAGTTTAACTGCTGGAACATTCACAAAATATGAGACTGTGTTTTTTTACGAAAAATTTAATTTTTTCGTGTGAAACACCTTTTCATCCCCTGAACATTGATGGTATGAGTAGAGCAACCTGTTTCTAATATGTACATGACAATATATTTTTTTAACAACATGGCGCTAGATCTCATACAGTACGTGATGCCATACACTACTTACGGTAATTCTCCAGATCCTCCTTGCGATTTATTCGACTTTTATATGCAACCATTTCTAAAGCATTCAGTCCTATGGCACCTAAAAATGATCTACAAGAAATTGAAATTGCGACGAATGATATAATTTAGTAAATCTCTATCTACAAAATTCCTTAAACAGATAAGACAGTTAAATATAGATAGAATATAGAAACATTTTTAATATATTTTTAATGTTGTCAGCAAGGCTTTGTGTTGTGAATAATGGTAGTTGCTTACGATCAAAGTTCGTACTGTTAGTTAATCCTAGGCAACCTCGCAAAATCTTCCCATTTTCACTTTCCTTGTCTAATAGACGAAGAAAGTATTGTAATCACGAAAAACCACCTTCCAAGATTTCTTCAGAGCACGTTTCGGGGTCCATAGATGACGAAAAACAGGATTCCTCAATTCCATCTGGCTGTCTGTCTGCCTGTTGCCGGTATAACTGAAACACTATTTGTTGGAGGAAGACGATATTTTGTATGTAGATTATATGTCTACCTGACATGAAACCAAGAAAATTTCGGCCAAAAAATAAATGGGGCCCAACAGATATAGGGTAAATGTTGAAAGTGTTTCGTTCTATTGTTTCAGTATTATTACGTACGTGAAGATATTTTTACACCTATAGTTTACTTCGATTTTTAAAATTATTTAGTGTTACGTCTACTTTTGTGAGAAGCTGTGAAGCCCTTTACCGATTTTTTTAAACTGTAGCAATAATAAATTACCTGACCTGTCATAGTATTTAAGATCCTAAGTCAGCTAGGTTTAACCTAAACCTGCAAGCTAACTCCTTATGTACACCCAAATTGCAACATTGCAAAAATAAAGACTCGCGAATTTCAAAGTTCAAACTAGCCGCACACAAATCGAAGGCGGAATTAAACAATCACACTTGCATAAATAGATCGGTGATATGTCCATCAAATATTTCCGGCTGTTTTATCTGCCGGCCTTATTGCACAATAAAATCGTCTGCAGCTATTCGTAGGAGACTGTTGCCATTTGGCAGTCCTTATGGTTGCGAAACGCAATTTTGTTTCAACAATGCGAGGACGGTTGTTAAATCGTCATAAAGCAAGAACTGGGCCGCTAGGTAACGTTTATTGCATATTGAATCCATAAAATTCTGCCCCCGGGATGAAAATGGCGGTATTTAAATGGAAAATGTCTCCTCTAAGGAGCTGTTAGTAATGAAAGTAGCCAGTCAAGGGAATCTAACTTGGCCTTCCTGACAGTAAAGTTGTGCCCAGGTAATACAAATTTAAGCAATGTCCTTGAAGACCAAAGCTTTTCCATTATAAGTATACAAGGTGGGAATAAAGCATCGCATGTAGATTATAAATTTTTAAATATTTCTGTTTATTGAAAAATGAGCTTAATAAGAATTGCTTAGTAAAATGTATTAAAATATCCGACATATTTCATACTGCAGTCTACTACCAGTGGCATTGTTGAAAATTAAGAATTTTGAGAAATGTGATCTTTAATTGAAATTTCAACGTTCGAATTACAAGTAAATCAAGTAAATAAATTAAGCTATAAAATAAAATTCTATTTAGCAGTTAAATAATAAAAAGCAAAAAGCGAGTAACTACAAACCATTAGAGCTAACCAATCGTAAAAGTCCTATCGTTATCACCGCCCATCACGAGTAAGCTACTCAGTTTAAATTCTAAAATTCATTACTGTCATCTGGTCTAAGCCACAGCGACCGTTAAACACACAATTAATTATAATTTAAAGAGCCTGCCAGTGGTGTTAACGAAAATGACAAGTTTATCACTGCAAGAGGAAATTTATGGTGGTAGGTACTACAGAAATGTGCCTGAGGCTTCAAACAAGGTTTAATTACTGCACCATCATCACATTTCAAAGTATTCCCGACCTCTTCAGCAACATTTATACATTCAAATTGTTCATTATGGCCACTATCATTATTCCGGGATTCTACAATCCGACTAGAAAAATTACTACTGATGCAGCCAGGTTTTTACAGTTGCTGCATAGAAACAGTTGAATAGCTAGATTTCTCATTGCCTAATTCATTTGTTAAATTTTCTTCTTAATAACAATTACAAAACCTTAAATTTGCTAACCTATCTTGGTAGTTATTTTTCTTGATTGCTATTTTAGTAGTTCATTGCAGCTGTTAATGTTTACAAAGTCAATTATTGTGACAATCTTTTCACATTATCATTCTAGATAGCCCCAGACGTACTTTTTCTACGAGCCAGTCACGTATGGGAGCCCTTACGTGTGGATACGAACCTAATCCAATCTTAATTGACGTGAATGTTCGACCTTTCTCACAATTTAGGCAGTCCTTTACGGGAAAATAAATTTGTTTCAGAACTCCAAACCCTCGACGCTTTCTTTATTCAAGATTACTGTTTGGTCTTCGATTTTACCACAAATGTATTTTTAAAACGGTTTGAAGTTAATTCGGCACTTTTGTAGCTGACTTATTAAATCTGGAGAAGCTTAAAGAGCAACGATTTGTAATTGCATATCTGTTCATTAATTTTAGAATTATATTAAAATGTCGTTATCAGCCTTGTTACATCCCTTCGCAGGGGCATCGGCTTGTAATTTTTGAGGTCTAGACGTTAAGACTATACGGTTGTCAAAACCGTATTGGGGAATCGCAGTGGCGTCGGCACTAGATTTCTGTGGCTTTTAAAGGCAGTGGGCATCGATCACAAATTTATTCTGGTCCAGCACAATAGACTTTATCTCTGAGCCGCCTTCATTAATATTTTAATTGTAGTAGCGTAAATTCTTAATTTTCCAAACACATGTAAATCTCTCGTAGCCTTTACCACACTCTTTTACACCAAACATTCACATGAAAGTTAGAATTTCCCGTAACTCATTAGTTTAATTAATAAAAAATACAGTTCAAAATAATACTACGGACAAAAAGGTACTTGTTTCGAAATTTAGTTGCATTGCGTATTTTTCGAATTTTCTGCGTCGTGATTCTCGTCTTGGCCGTGTTTTCGCTGGTTGGCGCTAAGATTCTTCCCGTAAGCGTGAGTTTCGTGCTTTTTGCTTTCGACATCCGAAAGAGGAAAGATGCTTCGTATCAGCCATAATTCAACCTGTAAGTCTTTTGGTTTTAATATTCGCTCTTTTGTTTCAGCGGCGTGGTCTAATATTCGCAATATTTTACAGCTGTTAGAGTTTTGTAACATCACTTCCGGAGCTTGCATTTAGTGAATCGACGATTTCTCCGTTTCATTGCCGTAGAAGCCCCTCGCCACACTTTATCTAGTCTGCATCGAACCAACGTTTGTTACCTTGCGAGCAAGGCAATTATAGTAAAAGGGTTGCGGCTCTGTTTATATAAGTATTACTTTATTGATTGTGCCAAATGTCACGATTCGACTGAGATCCCTCAGATCTCCTCAAATTTTACTTGCTCACGTAAAGCCTTAATTTTTGCTGTTTTACGTTACGTTCCTTACGTCGTTGTGCCAAGAACCAGCACCTTCGACTGCCCTCAGATCTTCTCGAATTTTGCTTGCTGCTGTTATTTGCAAATATGTGTTTATGTTAAATTAGATACGGTCTCCTTATCGTCTCTCGCGGACTAATGTTTTGAGAACGTCCCCGTTGTGAACATTTTTTACAAACTTTTGAGAGCCTGTTATAGGGCTGTTGAAATTGGTTTTCCGTGGATTTCACTAAGGAGTCTATTTATTAGTAACTTCATATGCAACGCCATGTGACGTCATGGTTTCGTATTGTTTGTATTGTCACAGAAGCAATCAGCTGCCGATCCCCGATAAATGCATTTGTGCTTTTTATTTTAATGCGCTGTAATTTACTTGCGAAACGCAATGCAGTTATGTGAATTTTGATATAAATGTAAACATTTCAGTTGCCGAAAGGCAAGTCATCCTTTGGGAGCTCAATAACTTCCTATAGCTGAAAAACCTTATTGGTATACCCCGTTCTGACCCCCGTGAATGAGGATTTTTTACAATCAAGAACACACCTTTCCTTCGTTGAGCTGACTGCAGCAAGTTTGTTCTATTGCGGTGTGGAATTCTGTTTCCTCGTAACAAATAATATATACCGGGTGTCCACTCTCAAAGTCAAACATATACCGGGTGACCAGTTTCAAAAGCAAATATATCAAATTTTTAATTTTTAGCAAACAAATGATATGTCTAACCTAACTTAACGTAATTTAAAGTTCTAATCTAGGCAACTTTGTTTTTTAAATTAAATTAAATCTTTCTAGTAGCCTTGTGATATACCATGCTTTTGCTCTGTTGGATTTTGAAACCAGTTACCCAGTATAGGCAATCAACATTGTGCATTCTAGTTTTAGATGCTTTTCAATTATTTCTATACTACATAGTAAAGATTATCATTGATTGTATCATTGATGTCGGTCTGTCAGTCTGCTAGTCTGTGAGCCTATATTATTCTACAGCCCAGTAAGTTTAATAGATCGGCCTGAAAATTTACATATTCGTTTTAAATATACATTCGGAGGTCCTAGTTAAAATCGGGCAACCGATAATCATACTTTGCTCTTATATTTTTTCCGTTTTTCGGGAAAATTATATTGTTTAATAAAAATTGAATTTTATAGATCAAACTCAAATTATGCAATTATCTACTTCTTTTGTTTAGAAATGTTTTTTTATAAAAATCACAGTTTTTAGAAAAAATGCAAAATTGGGTTTTTACAAAAAATTTCTCAATTTCTAGGGATTACAAAAACTATTATATATTTCGAAATATCTGTAATTTTTGTCAAAAAAAATTATTTGCAGGAAATGGTTTTTGAAAAAATCACAAGATTAAATGTTTACAAGCAGTAAAAGGAAGTCGTGTGGTGACCACACCTCAATTTTCTCTAGTGATACCATCACCTTTCCTGTAAGTTGGACTGGCTCAGTAGAAACGTTCAATACAATGGTAAATTTCAATGCAATGCGAGTTTGAAAACGTACATCCGCTATAATTATACTAGTAAATCACCCGAGCTACGCTTCGGTTCGCTAATTTAAGAAAGATTCATTAATATAAATTTAAAAAAAAGACTGCATCGCCCGGGAATCGAACCCGGGTGGCAGGCAAGCATTGTACCACTGACCCTTCATACTTCGTTGAATAACACGCTGCTATAATGGTATATAGTGAATCACCCGAACTACGCTTAGCTTCGCTAATTAAACGATTTCA
Source organism: Agriotes lineatus (assembly GCA_940337035.1). Taxonomy (NCBI): domain Eukaryota; kingdom Metazoa; phylum Arthropoda; class Insecta; order Coleoptera; family Elateridae; genus Agriotes; species Agriotes lineatus. Next base: position 109,610 of record CALNHX010000950.1, read on the forward strand.
ATAAAACTTTTAAAAATAAAAACCGGCCTACAATCTAAGTCTAACAATTATCAAAATTTTAAGCTATCATACCACTTAATCGGTCGAGTATCTTCGGAGGAGATAAGGAACAAAAATAAAAAGAAACCACCGATTTTATGTCTTTGATGTATTGCAATGGTCTTAGGCCCTACTACTCAATTCTGATAGCGTTGACGATTTAATGGACATTTCAATAAGCACAGGGTTGAGGTGTTTTATATAACTGCAAGGCTAAAACTTGAATTTCACAGAATAAATGCATTGGTAAAGAGATGCCAGTAATAGAGTAGTAATTAAATAAGGAACGCATAAGGCAAAGCTCATTTCTCACATGGGTCTAAGTTGACTGTCGGATCAATTTAAATAATAGGTTTGTGCAAAAGCAATAGCCGAACCAAAAGAAATTATTAATTACAAAAAGGTTTGCTATGCGCAAGAAAATGAAGCGTAGAATTCAATTAAACAAGATAGTGAAATTTTCTGAGGGTTCTAAAAAGGTATAAGCCAGAATAAACTTATTATACGTTGCAAAGGGCGATTAGAAGGCAGGCAAAAAGGCATAAAATAGCAATTGTGAAAAGCAAACAAGACATTATAAAGCAAGGGGAAAAACAAATAGCAAGACAGGAGAAAATACTAGTGAAAAGGAAACAGATGGACATCGAAAAACAACTGTGCAGGAAGTAAACTCTAAATAAATTAATCAGTGCAATTACGCGTGTGAACAGAGAAAAGCAATTAATAGAACGTGTGGTGGCGCCAAGAGACATTTTAATAATTAAAAATGTAGACAATATTTTATATATAAGAAATTTGTAAATATAATAGTTTATAAGCAGATTTATCTTAAGATGTAATTGATTTGAACTTGGTTAATTTCCGTTTATATTAATATTAGATTAGCTTTTGTTTATACCGGATAAAAGGAGAACAAATGAATAAATTATAAGAAATGACGTTGTAAATTGTGCTCCACTTTAAATCATATTTTTATATAATAAATGAGCAATTTTTGACATAAAAAGTGTACCATTTTAATAAGTGCATATCCCAGTTGGTGTGATATCGTTTGCAAGTTTCCGTCACAAAAATTTAGAAAGTTCCATAAAGGGGTTCTTCCGAGAAGTTGGCAGCCGTTCAGCTCAAATTTTCGATCACTGCGTGTACCCAAGGAAATCATCGCTGCCTAGAGGGGAAGATTGCAGGACGTAGAGGTACCCAAATTTGGCTAAAATTATCAACGTTAGGTCCGTGAAAATTACATGCATGTAAGAGGAGTAAGTACTTAAGAAAATCCAAGCATTACCGCGGCTATAGAGGAGGTTCAGCTCGCAAAACAAGCTGATTCCATTATTTGAGGTTATGCGAAGGTGAAACCGGATGCGGCCAAAAAACAATTGCTAATTTCCGCCAGCAGCGTCTCTTCTGACGTCATAAATAATTAATTGCCTCAAAAAGAAGATAATTAATGCCGCCAAATCGCGAAAATTCAAATAAATACCTTTTCCGAACTTTGATAATTTCACGATTTTAAAACGTCAACAACGCAATCTTGTATACGGAATCAATTTTGTGTAACATTTGACCGAATACCTAATATTTTGCATCTCCGTATTGGAACTAATGCGGTAGACAGAACCGTACTCATATAATTTATAATTTACAATCGACAAGTGTTTAGGAGCCAAACATAAATTTTAATCCTTTTAATTTAATTAGGCGTGTATGTCACAAACACATATTGCATACGAAAAATGCTTAACAAAGCGTCAGCAGTAATGTAATCAGTGCACGAATGACCCGGTGAACAGCCTGCAATTCTGCACTCTGCAAGTTTGTTTATTATGAAATTAGACACGCACGTAGAAATAACAGCTTGAACTAGGGCAAATATTAAACTTTGTAAGCTAAGTCAGTATTTTTATATGTATAAATAGAAAACAACTAGTCATTAAATTAATACAGTTTAAACTCTTGTTTCACTGTGTTCACGCTTCCCAAACGGACCCCAGGTCTTTTGTTACATCATCTCGTGTGAGACTGCACGAGACCGTTGGGTTGCACCCTTTTTAATTCCTGCACCCCTAAGACATATCCTGTAATTTGTCCAAAATAAATTCATACAGTCCACTACAAGCTCCAACCTGAACAACAAGGAATCCAACTGAGTTAGAGTGGTTGCTTTACTTGAGAGCTAGCGGTTATTTATCATTATTTGCAGGTAGATAAAATATAAAAACAGGCATATAACCATTCATTTAGGATTTAGGCATTTGGATAAAAACAGCTTACTTTTAATCTGCCTGAGAATTTTAATTCAAACAAAATATTGTGTGGAGGCTCTAACAATTTAATATTTAATTTAATTAGAGGGAGCTATCCATCGCAGTATATGCCTAAAAAAGAAGCAAGCATGTCTCATTAACGATTGCCGTGCCTTCTTAGTGACGAGAGTTATGAGTGGTGCGTATGCACGAAAACTCCGGACTGTGAAATTTCAAAACAAGTAATTCGAAAGAAGCTCATAATAAATCAATCACATACTAAGGTACCTGTTGTGAGGAAGGATAAATGTTTTGGCCTTACCTGTTGGCGAAAGTTTTATTTGGTATTTTGCCGGCTGGTAAATATCGGCCTAATTGGGCTAACTCGCCGAGAAGGGTCGGGGTTCCAGCTACACTGAACGAGAACAACAAAAAAAAGGGCGCCAGGTCCTCGATGTTGTTTTAATCCTTGCGTCGGACCATCACAAGGTGGAGATCCACAAAAGTGTACGCCTCAAACACACCAATCACACTCCAAAATCCTAATCATCACTCCAAAGGAAAAGGCAAGAAAACAAACTACACAATGAAAACACAAAGAAAACTCAAGCAAACTAAGTCAACAAATACTCAATAAAATACGCGAACACGCTGCCAATAAAAATACAAATCATCAAAAAGATTCATCAAAACACACCAATAACCAATTCTATCACTAGAAGTCAATCATAAAACAACACCTAAAATCAATACATCCTAACATACTAACAATGCACTATAGTACCACCTAACAACCTAGTAACGACGTAGTCGAGCGCCCACGTTGGGCGCCAAAATCCTTTTGTGAGGAAGGATAAATGTTTTGGCCTAACTCGCCGAGAAGGGTCGGGGTTCCAGCTACGTTGAAAGAGAACAACAAAAAAAAGGGCGCCAGGACCAATAAAATATCACATCTTTATTCGGATTGGTACTATAGTGCCGGAAATACCCACACACAAAAATAAGTACTACAATATATATATATATATATATATATATATATATATATATATATATATATATTAGTTTAAGATGTTGGCTGGGAACGGATGAGAATCCACCCACAGCACTGGGCACAATATTCAGAGCTTGATTGGTTACAGGAAATTAAAACCACGTTGTATCTTGTCAGACGTTTCAGAATACTTTATTCTATTATCGATGACACCTGGAGGAAGATTAACAATAGTCACAGGGGTGATAAAACAAGCAGTAGTGATCTTACCGAAAAATACTAGGGCATAACCTTACAGTTGTTAACATGTGTTGATGAAAATTTATATTTTAACAGGTATGAAGAGGGTGGTGAAGCCGCATTTTTGTGAAACAACAGAAGCACATTGAGTACTACTGAATGGCGTAATAACACTTTAAAATACACAGACACAATTAAAACAAGTTTAAAAATTCGTTAATTATTAAAACCAGGCCATGGCCATGCAAGGTCATGAGCAGGTGTCATTTGCAAGCACTTCCTGCATTCTTATAGTGCGCGCATGCGTAATGAAGCACGCGTCTGAATAGTACGAGGTGAGCCCAAAAAAGTAGTTGGACGGTCCACCTTAATTTTTACAATTAAATTTGAGTTTAGAGTTAAAAATTCAAAGAAAATTTATTATTGGCCATAGATAGCAAAAGGTGATAGGAAACACTTAAATTATCAATATCTTTTTTTGAATTTAATACATTAGGGGTCCCGAAAATGCTGCACATCTCTATAAAGGTACGTCTATTGGTATTAGGTTCAGTGGTTATGATTTTGGGATTTACAAAATCCATGCTATGGCCAGTATTGCTGACATGGGTTGCTAAAGCACAGACTTTGGGCAAGCATATCAGGACAATCTCATAACCAGAAAAATATAATTATATTTGTGATATGATAAATAAAAGTAATGTATTATACGAAAATAAAAAGTGCAAACCAATAGCTACAGACATTGATGTATTAAGAGAATAAAAAGCAAGAGCTAGAGAAATGAAGTAGTATCAGCTGGGTAAAAAACCCACAATTATTAAAGACAGCTTTTTATACATGGTACAAAGAAAGCTATAAAGTAAATTCCACCACAACGAAAGAGGAGATAGGGATGGGCGCGTGACGTGAAAACAGTCGGTCACGCCGGGTTACGACGGGTCCCGTCGTGAACGTGACTAATATTTGAAAATCGTGACGTGAACGTGAGTGAAATTTTCAAGGCGTGATTCACGTTTCACGTTAATTTCACGTTAAATGTTTAGTAATGAATAAAAAATTGCAGGGTGCCCCTCCCCCCACTCGCTGCCATCTCATGTGGAAGGTCTAGAGATGGAACTGCGCATGCGCATCTGTGTTGCGGTGTGAGTGTTGTGTGTACTGTGTACAGTGAATAGCGTTATGCCTGGGAATTAATAATTATTTCTATTCTAAGATTCTATTTAAGGCAGCCGGGGCTCACGGACACAGGAAGTGCTCTAATAGCGCATGTAGGAATAGTGCATTCGCTTGCAATACTCCACAAAACGCTGCAATCGCATACGCACCCGCCTGCACTTCGAATTCGATCACCAGTAATATTTTTTTTTAGTTGAAAATTTATGTAATGTATTAGAAACGTGAAGATATTTTTACATCTAGCTTAATTTGATTTTTAAAATTATTTAGTGTCACAATGTTCACTTACGAAGGAAGTTGTGGGTAAAGCCCTTTACCGATTCTTATTGGTTTTAAATTTGAATATTATGTTCTATATGAATTTCAATTTTCAAATAAAAGCTGCGGGTCACGTTGTGAATTGCGGGTCACGCCATGAACGTCAGCGTTTAAGTAAGTGTGAATCATCTCTAAGAGGAGAATAAGAAAGCGATTACTGTTCCGCATAATGTACCAAGCATTTTAGCAATCTAACCAGCCACGATTAGCATTTTTCAACGTTGTCGTATTTAACATTCCAAGGCATACCCTAGACCAGAGGTGGCGAACCATTGGCACGCGTGCCATTGATGGCACGTCACAAAATAATTTGGGCACGGCAGTAATTAAGGAATTTAGGTACCTAACCGAAACAATTTATATTTAACACTGAACATGAAGCTTCAAGGCGCAAATAAAACAATTATTGTTATGATAGATCTCATTCATGCTTTCGAAGCTAAACTGCAAGTTTTCAGTAACGATATTGTTACCAAAAATTACAAGTATTTCCCAAACTTGAAAAAAATCTCCAAAGATTTGGATTAATTCTTCAATCAAAGAATTTTCAACTAGATTTTTTCAGTTCAAAGAATTATCGGAAACACTGAAATTTATTATATATCCTAATGTAATTTCACTTGATAAACTGAACTTGGCCAAATTTGATTGGTTGGAAATTGAAGAAATTGAAATGCAGCTGATTGATTTCCAGTCTAGTTCAATATGGATTCAAAAATGTTTCGAAACAAGGAAAGAGTTGGAATTAAATAAAATAGAAAGACTATATGTATCAGGTAATATAATTAAAAATGCCAATATCAATATTATGGAAACGTGGAATACAATTCCAGACACATTTAGCAGTCTGAAGAAGCTGGCTTTTGCTATCTTAACAATATTTTCATCTATCTATGCTTGTGAGTCATTATTTTCAGAAATGAATAACTTTAAAGACTCGCTTAGAAGCCGCTTCTCAGATGAATACAGTCCAACTTGCATTCTGCTAAAAGTAACAAAGTATGGAGCTAATATAAGTTATTTAGCATCTAATTTGCAACAGCAGAAGTCGCACGAATTTTTTCTTTCATTTAAATAACCATAACGTCACTATTGCTGTAAAAAATGTATATTTTTGTTGCAAATAAAGAGTTTTAAGTTGATAGTATTTAGTGTTATTTTTCCCTATTAATCACTAAGTCAAGATTGTTTGATGGCACGTCATGGCCTCATTAAACATTTCTTTAGAAAAAATGGCACGTAGATGAATAAAGGTTCGCCACCCCTGCCCTAGACGTTTGATGTTTTGTTACCTTCTCGTTGATGTGCAGTGGACCTTCATTTCAACTTATGGTCGAATATTTGGACAACTTCTATCGTCCCGAGATCGCACTCCCTGCAGCCATTCTATAAAGCGCCGCTTTAATTCGACGCAGCAAAAACATCTTCATTCTCTGAGACCGAAATTCAAGCCTGGGCGGAGGAAGGCTACTCATAGCTCAGCCTGAGTGTTGACTTCCTGATTTTTCATTCACGCTGCCAACCAAACTACTGTATTTCAAACGAAGTTGAAAATATGATGTGAGTTAAGTCATCCATTATGCGAATTACCGTCATTCTGAGTATAACGTGTGCTATCTAAGTCCAAGCTACCTCCTGTTAGATTGCTAAAAATGCTTGTTGCAAGCTGTTTCTAGCTTGTCACCAGGCTAACAATATTTTCCCGCCTTGGTGCCGTGGTGTGAAGAAACGCAAGATTAGGGTTTTCTTGAATCACGCGACGTGACGTCACAGCACTTAGGATTGTTTGCTGTGGATCCACCCTCAGGTGCCGCCCGCTACAAATATATGTATGCGTGTTATTTCAATATAGCCGTTCTCAAATCTCACGATGTATAATTTAATATTGGTCAAACGGAATGCAATTGCGAACATTTATGAGGTAAGATCAGCAATTCATATTTACGAAATAAGGTAAGTCATAACCGGAAGCTGAACACATTCTTACAAAGAGCAACTTATTTACGGTGAGAGCTTTTCCCACCCACAATTACATCCCGACAGACGCACCAGTAGGAGCCTAATCAAGTAACCGAATTCGTCCTAGTATCTGTCTTTCAGCCTACTACCCTCCGTTCTTACTGAGCTGACTGGAGTACTTTTTGCGTTGTTCGGCGGTTGTGATCTGATTTTACCCGTAACAAGCTATAGAGATCGTAATCATAATTATAAATTTTTAGGTACATCAAAAGTCGTATGTAAATGTCACTACTACCATTACAACACTTTTTTTTATATTTATAATTAGATGATTCACCATGAATGGCGTATTTCTAATGTATACTAAAGCCGAAATAATTAATATTAATTTGAATAGTTTAATTTCATTATTTATTGTGACTGCGTTGTATGACTCTGTAACTATATATTTCGTTATGAAAACTACTTGAATCAATTTTAATTACTTTCGCATATACAGAGACGTGCTGAAAACTTTCTAACACCACAACATCATTTATTTGTTCGTAATCAGAATTATTGTTAGCACTTCCATTGTGTAAAGGACGGAGCTCATTTAAATTTCTAGTTCAAAATTAAAGATATGTTAAAGATAATCATGTTTTACCTTTTTATTATCGAATGAAAGTAATAGTACGAAGGCCAAGCTGCAATTGTTGAGATTTTGAAAATCTATTTTTATTAAATAGCGCATTTGTTTATCTATCAAATGTGACTGCGCTTGTCAAAATCAGGTTAATAGTATTCAGTTTGTAAACGATTTAAATTGTGGAATTAATGGAATTATCACCAGAGAAGTTTCGCATCATGATATTTTACGATTTTAAGAAAGGCTTTAGCCCTTATGACTAGGAAAAAAGTTCGTAATTGGCTTTTGGTGATTTCGGCCCTTTGTTGGCTATAATTTATTGATGGTACAAAGAATTTCAACATGGATGTAAATTTGTTACCCACCGAAAAGGAACAGGACCTTCTATTACAGCTGTTACAAAAGAAAATATTGCCGCTGGTAAAAATGAGGACAATCGAATTACATATGCAATGAGACAGTCAAGTCTTAAGATTGAATCCGCATCAGTGAGAACTATACTACACGAATACTTACACTTAAAAAAGGTTATAAGTCGATTTATACCACATCAGCTTACGGATATTCAGTAAGCGCAGCGTGTAAGAATTTGTCAACAAACCTTAGAACTGTTAAATAATGGTGGCTATCGAATTATATCCAAACTTGTAACAGGTGACGAAACATACGTACCTTTCTTTGATACTCCTACTCGTGAAGAAAGACAAGTTTGGATACATGAAGACGATGAAACGCCAACAATCGTGAAAAAGCAATGTGAAATGAAGAAAGTTATGTACGCTGTATTTTTCAGAAGTACAGGTTTGGTGTCCGCAATTATATTTGGACGAACAAAAGACGGTCACATCTAAATGGTACGTGGAAAATAGCCTGCCTAATTTGTTCAGTAAAGTGCCAAAGATGGGAATGATGTTACATCATGATAATGCGTCTTCCCATACAGCAGCATTCTCTTCAGTATTTAGCTGAAAATGGAATCAAAACAATAGAAAATCCTCCATACTCGCCAGATCTTGCGATGTGGGACTTTTGGCTAATCTATGGACTCAAGAAACATTTGCGAGGGAGAAGCTATCATTCAGAACATGAGATAGATGTAGCTGTTAGATCCTGTTTCGACGTGATTCCTAAGCAAGCTTGGCTCGAAGCATTCCAACAATTGAAGGAGAGAATGGTTCAGTGTATCATTGTGGACGGCAACTATTTTGAACATATTTAAAATAAAAACATTGAAAGTTCTACTGATTTTTTTATTCTCAATAATTATAACTTCCAAATTCCGAAAATGGTTTTAACTCAATCTCAAACGCAAGACATTCAAGGTCTTTTAGACCAATCCATAAAAGTGCTGTGCAGCGATAAGTCCTTTTTGACTGCAATTGCTGATAGTGTCAGCAAAATTGTAGAAGCCAACCTGCAAAAAATGTTTAAGGACCAGCGTTCTTTAATAAAGGACTTACAACAGAAAGCGGATACCTTAAGTCAACAGAGTGAAGAACTAATTAAAACTAATAAAAACCTAACACTGAAAGTCGACGATCTTCAACAAAACAGCAGGCGTAATAATCTGCGCATTTTTGGCGTACCTTATCAACAAGATGAAGACACCGACGAAATTGTGGTTGCGTTGTGCAAGCAAAAACTAAAATTGGATTTGGATATTAACTGCATTGATCGATCGCATCGTATAGGCGGAAATAAAGGAACTGGTCGTCATATTATTGTGAAATTCATTAGTTATCGTGACCGCAATAAGGTATTCACCAGGAAACAGATGCTGAAGGCGACAGGTATAATCATCACGGAGGATCTGACAACATCCAGACTTGCGGTCTACAGAGAGGCACAGGAAAAATTTAAGAAAACGAATGTTTGGACTCGTGATGGTATGATTTGGATCAAGACCGATACAAAAAAATGCATGATCAAATCTGCTGACGATCTGTCAAAGTTGAGCCCAATTATAAACAACAAAAATTGGTGAAATTGTCAAGCGTGACACCAGTTTATTTGTATTCTTTTTAGTTTGAAGGTTTAATATGTATACAATCTTTTTATTCAATTTAAGTTATTATTGTAATTTTAATTCTACTTTAGGTTAAGGGAGACAATCAGATGAGACCCAAATCACTTAACCTTGCCCATGTTAATATCAGATCTCTAATTCCTATTTTTCCAGATTTCAACAACTTAATTGTGGATGCTTGCTATGATGTAATTGCTTTAACAGAAACCTGGCTGAAACCAAATATTCCTGATAATGCTATTTATGTACACAATTACAACATCTTGCGAATTGATAGAGAGACCAGAGCAGGAGGTGTTGCGTTATACATTAAAAATAATATAAGGTTTTCTTGTATAAAGATGGAGGTGCTGGACCATATAGAACAATTGTGGGTAAGAATCCACTTAGATAAGGAAATTTTAGTTATAGGGGTAATTTATCGTCCGCAGAGAGCATCAGGGTCTCTATTTTTATCGGCACTGGAATCAACACTAGCTGATATGTTAATCATATCAGACAAACTATTTTGCCTTGGCGATTTTAATATTAACTATTTAGATAATAGTAATTATTTAAATATTAACATGTTTTCAATTCTAAGATCTTTAGATTTAAAACAAATAATTGATAAACCTACACGTATTACTTCAGCTACTTCTACTCTTATTGATCTAATTATTACTAATGCCAATAATGATATCCTGGAGTGTGAGGTTATCGATATGCATCATCTCACTGATCACAACTTGGTCTCTTGTCGATTTCCTGTGGGGCACCCTTATAAATCCGACATTGTTAAAACCTACCGTAGCTTTAAAAATTTTAATTTTGAGGAATTTTACCAAGATCTGTGTTTCGTTTCTTGGGATGATATTTTTAATATGCCAGATATTGATAGTAAAGTGCAGTTTTTAAATAAAAGTTTGTTGCATTTATTCGATATTCACGCTCATATGAAAACTTCTACATTCAAAAAACCCTATGCGCCGTGGCTAACGGATAACATTAAATTAATGATATCCTTAAGAAATAAGGCCTTAAGTAAATTCAAAAGTACTAAAAGACCGGCTCATTGGGATTATTATAAATCATTACGTAACCTTACCAATTCAGCAATCAAATCAGAGAAAAAGGCATTTTTAGAATTTACATTAAATAATAAAAGTCCCAGAGGTGTTTGGAGTAATTTACGAAAAATGAATGTTTATAATTTCTCTAAAAATGACGTTATTCCACAACACCTCCAGGATGTCAATAAAATTAATAAGTATTTTGTCGAATCTTGTGATGGTAATGCAAACGATAATAATGATTTAATCAAGTACTACCATAATAATGTCCATAAAAACGTATCTGTTAAATTTAAATTTTCTGAGGTCACAGAAGTTACTATTGCAAAAACTATTAGTAGTATTAAATCTAAATCTTTTGGTTCCGACAAATTGAATATTGAACTTATAAAGTTGTGCTGCCCCTTTCTGCTACCATATATTACATACATTATGAATTATTGCCTTAATAACTCAGTTTTTCCAATGTCCTGGAAGGAAGCGCGTGTCACTGCACTTCCAAAAATAAAAAACCCAAACGATTATAAGGATCTGAGGCCAATCAGCATTTTGCCTGTGTTGTCAAAGGTCTTGGAGAAAATCATTGAATCTCAGATTAGGTTATATGTAGATCAATATAATATTATACCAAATACACAATCTGGATTCCGACCTGGCTTTAGCTGTACCACGGCGTTAGCACATATAATTGATAATATTATAACTGCTACTGATCGCAATAATATAACTGTTCTAGTTTTACTTGATTACTCCAAGGCCTTTGATATGCTTAACCATGATACACTTAAGGCCTTACTCTGTTTCATAGGTTTTGAAGCTGGTGCTATTGACCTTATATCTAATTTCTTGAATAACAGAAGCCAAAGGGTTGTTTTGGAGGGCGCTGTGTCTGATGCTTTAACTCTTGGTAGGGGTGTTCCACAGGGATCTATTCTAGGACCGCTTTTGTATACTATATATACATGTAACTTTTTCACAGCGATAAAAAAATGCAATTATCACTTTTATGCGGACGATACTCAAATTTATTATTCTTTCTCACTTAGTCAAATAGATACTGCAGTAACTCATATTAATAATGATTTAAATAGCCTAATAGATATATCCAATAAACATTCGCTTAAAATTAACCGCGTTAAGTCGACAGTTATAATTTTTGGCAAAGATAATTTAAGAAAGAGAGCTCAGGAAAATACAGTTATTAAACTTGGTAATAATATTCTGCAAATACAAGACTGTGTAAAAAACCTTGGTCTTCACATAGACGCAAAGTTGCGATTTAAAACTCATGTCGATAGCCTCATATGTCGAGCTTTTTACCAATTAAAAATTTTATACTCTAGCCGTCATTTTTTAAATACTAAATTAAAAACAATTCTCTGCGACTCAATGGTTCTGTCACAATTTCATTATTGTGATACTGTGTATGGCCCTTGTCTCGATTCATATGATGCCATGAGGATCCAGAGAGTACAGAACTCGTGCCTTCGCTTAATTTTTGGCATTAGAAAATACGACCATATATCGCATAAGTTACTTGAGGCCGGTTGGATGAATATGAGTAGAAGAAGGCTGTTGCATAGGGCGTGTTTCTATCACAAAATTCTGTATAAACGGACACCTCCATATTTATATAATAAAATCAGTTTCCGCACAGATGTTCATCATCTAAATTTACGAAACCGAGGTTTGATGTCTATCCCCTCCTTCAGCTCTACGTTTTTTAAACGGTCTTTTAGTTATGATTTCGCAAAGTTTTGGAATAGTATTAAAAAAGTTGAATTAATGTCAGTTACTCCTGAATTATTTAAAAGAAAATTTAAACAGCTTATTATGGACGGTTAGGGTTTATGTGATTGGTCTCAAATGGTTCTCTTTACTAGTTTTTTATTTTTTTTTTATCTTTACTTGTATTATCGCAGCTAATTTAATTATTTACACATAAAAAATTTTTGTAAATTCTCCGGTGCGGGGGGAAGAACAGGGTCTTCCTGACCCCTCACCCTTTGATTACATATCAATAAAGCATATATTATAATAACTTGACCCCCATATAAAAAAAAATTAATTCTATTTTTTACGGTTCTTAGGTAATTCACAGTTATTTTATTTCTATAGACGAACTAATTTATTCATTTTATTAGATAAACGAAGTTGAATAACCATTTTCTACGATTACTTACCGTATCTCTGAAATTGTTTTAAGCAGATAATATATCATCATTAAGCATCTTAAGTAATTATAAATCTAGAAGATTTCGAATACTAATGCTAAAATCTACGGCGTCTCATTACAAAGCTTGCAAAACTATAAAGCTTTTGTAAAATCTATTAGACCTTCTACATTGTCTTTTCTTTTCCTATACTTTTTGTTCATGATAGACGAGCCAATTGAGTGGCCGCGGACAATTAAAAAATGTATGTCTGGCGTTTACGCAAGAAATTCCACCTTGTAAACAGAAACGAGAATCAAAGCAGAAGTAGATCGAGCAACACAGAAACGAAGCTGTGGAGAGCTACGCAAATATGGGAAATTATCTTGAGTAGCGAAAAGAAGATGTAAGAGAAAATAGAGAGAACTCTGCTTACTCAATTTTTAGCGAAAACCTCTAAACTTTTTTAAATCGTACATATCTTGTTTATTTACAAAACATAGCTCCTCTACGAAACGAAGCAGAATATAGACTGGGCAACTAGCATAACCCTATTATCTGGAACAAAGACGGCGCAGACTAATTTGTGAGAAGATTAAAGATACAAAGATATTGCAAGCGAAAGGAGAAGATGCAATGTTAGGTTTAATTTAAAATCTGCCTGAGTTAGAAGCCTAAGGGAGATACTGTAGAAAATGCGCACTGTGGGAATATTTTCTGAAAAAACACATTCAAAAAAGAACAAGAGATTTAAGAATATGATACAAGAAGTATGCAATCAGGAGACAACAAACCGATTAAGAAAGAACAAAACAGGATGTCCTATAAGTAAAAAAGCGATAGAAATCCGTGAAAAAGGTTTAATGATGGGCGCCAAACCGAGGAACAGATGCAATATGTAAAACTGATTCGAAAAAAGAAGATGGGATGTCGCGTACTTTCTGAAAATAGGGCAGTATCCTATATTTTACTCTATTAAGATTTGTGTTTAGTTCCAAAGGTTCCCTAGAATCTGGGTTAGCTTACCTGAAGTAACATTACCTCCACTCGTGTTGCTGGGGGTTTGGGTAAAATTTCAAAAGCAGTTTTACTAAGCCAACGGTGCAGTGATCGCAGAGTTTACGCACTTTGGTTTGCATTTACACTAATAATTAAAACTAAACTAGCTAGTGTTACTTAGAAGCAACTTAAAGTATTGATACTGGACGTAGCGTTATTGGCCTTAATGCACTGAAGCTTTGAAATTAAGCTATTTCGTGGTTCATCTGTAGCAATACGTGGTGTTGTTCCAAAGGGAATTGTTGTTAAAACTGTAATTGGACTACAAACGCAATCCCTCCTATCGTTTATATCTAAGTTTCTAAAGTTTAGGTGAGTAACTGACAGTATGAAAACAATTGAATGGAAACGAATTGGCTGTTAACAACGTATAATTTTGTAAATGAGTGGTAATTATGCATTTAGTTCCACATATTTGCAGCCACATAAATCTCGCTAAAAGACGTCACGAGAACTACTCAACTTGCAGCTAGTGACGAATTTATAGATGGCAGCGCCCCGCCTTTACTAACTTTAAAACTGCCCAAATCATTTAATCGATATTTTCCTGTATGAATGAACCTATTTCCTTACAACGGCATATATTTCAAACTGTCTTTAATCTAACAGCTACATAACCATACCGATATTCAATCCCGCTTCAACGATTATAATACATTCAAATGACAGTTATAGCCCTACCGATTTGAAATTCGGTTTAGCGCATTAAATCCCGTAAACGAATTTCAGCGCAAAAGCAGCTTTGAACCTTGATTAAGCGAGTAAAAATATCGTTTACACAACTTACCGACTACGTTTTGTATATTTAAGAAAGGCTTTCAATTTCATTAGAAAGTTTTTATCTATGTTAACGGACATCACATTTTATTAAATGACTTTAAAATTCATCAAAATGGGTCTTGAAACAGCTACTTGCAGCTGAAATCTACTTTGATATAAGTAAAATGATTTAGAAGTTTTTAAAATGATTACGTTTCAATTAAATTGCATTTTTCTCGTTAAAATGATTTTGAACGTGACGATGACGATGACGTAGAAGAAAACGTTCCAAAGAATAATTTAGTTGAGGATTTTTTTAAAAACAATCTTGAATAGCAATTATTTATTTTTGTCCCCAGTTCACCTCAGAATTATATTTATAATTCGCCAAAATTGACACGAAGTCAAGGGAATTTTTCACATAGCTAATTACAAATACATTCCCACAATCAATCGTATACTATTGTTAAAACCGCAATGAAAAACCAACTCTACATTGAAAAGAATTAGGGAAAGATGGCATTTTTCGCTTAAGAATTTTCAAACAAAGCACAACAAGGCTAAATTGTCATAAGGATGAGAGAGAACCACGAAAAGGTCTATCGGCAAAAAAACTTATTGAGATTAACACCAATATTCCAAGTTCTATGTTATTCAAATGCCATTGTGATATAGAAACCCAAAAAAATTAAATGAAACACAAATAGTGTAAACTTAAAATGACCTTAGAATGAAGAAGTCCCACTAACTACAATAAAAAAGAGAATATCACGACTTTTTATCACGGGGTGGACATTCTACTGGTAATCGTCTTCTTCTTTTTCTTCTTTCTTCCTGAGACTTTGTCTCCCCACTGCTTCTCTACATCTCTCTCTATCTTGTGGTAGGCTGTGACGTTTCGCGTGCCTCGAAATTGTTTTAGAACGTTTTAATTGCAGTTCTCAATTTCTAGGAGCTATCACAGTCACAAGAATGCGTGACGCGCGAACATTTGGTGCCACGCGGAGGGTAAGAAGAACACAAAGAATTCCGTCAAAAGATCCTGATGATTGTCCGATAAGGGCGCAGGTGTGAAACCGGCGAGTCGCACAAGCTTCGCGCGCGTCTCGATCCGCTCATCCCTACTTTCCATCCGCACCGAAGTATTATGTTTAGCCCCTATTAGATTTTCCTAGGTAAACAACGTAAAAGGAGATCGTGAAACATATAAAAGAGCGATGGCCGCTCAGTCCGGAGACAGATCTAACGTATTACTTTCAGAATCCAGACCAAAACCTGAGCCTCAACCGGTGGTTTCACCAGTCACCGCCAGTCCAAATACCTGTCCGTTAGAACCAGAATCCTGTACCAAACTACTTATCTTTTCCAGTTCACATAAGTTCTATTCCTGGCTTACACCTGAAAAGTTGAACTGCCTGAGTCACCCTTAAACCTGACCTGAAACCTCCCTTGCTTGGGTTAGTCGAACTGCTTTAAAGCGATCCTGTGTATAAAAACACCTAGCCCTGTTAGTCGTAGAGCGCATTGGAACAATATTGTGCTATTCAGATTAGCCCCACACCCACCCTGACCTGTTAATCTTAGAGCGCATTGGAACAACTTCGTGCTGCTCAGATTTGTCTATCTTTCCGGTCCAGTAACCCATAAAACCGCCCTGCTAATAAATAATTTCTTCCGACAGCTCGCTTTGAACGCCCACCAGAAGTCCAGGTGAAATCATGAACGGCCTAAATTCAGTTCAAATTCGTGAGCCACGAGCTGTCTTAATGTTCGAATTGCAGATCGAGTGCGTACCGGGGAAGCTCCAATTTTGCTGGCGACCGGCCGCCCGACCTGAAGGCCGTTCACGGGCTCTGAAGCCTCTAAATTCGTTTAGCTAGTACGGTGAGCGGTCACGTTTGCCAGGTTTAGGGTGGTTGTTAACTGCCCCAGAATAATTTAGGTTTTTGTATTATCATTCTTAAAATCTGTAGAAAACCGGGACCGACGAGCAGAAACGAAATTATTTCATTTTGGTCTGTTTATGGCCATTCGAATCTCAGGCCATGCGGACTTTCCATATACGCCAATGAAGAACGCCACCCTTCACCCATGTCCGCACCGCAGAAGCCCCCAGGAATTTATGTTTATAGTTATTGTGAATAGTTTAGATATAAATCCAGCGCGCTCTTCGCAGTGCCTCAAATCTTATCACACTAGCACATATCGTTACATCGCACCCGAAAGCAGGGACCGAGCAACGACTAGGTACAGCTGGAGTAATTGAAATTGAATCTTTAGGTGTAGACCTAGGTACCCAAGACCTAGGTAGATGTCCAGAAACCCCGTAGAATGGCGCCCGAGCTACCGGAAAATGTATTTGTGATATGTAACTAATCTTTGTTCCAGCATCTCAACCAAAAACCTGTAAGTCGCAGAACCAGATGTTGCCGCCGTCCGCATCGCTTGTCGACATTTGGATTAATGTTGAGACCCAGTAAGGTCACCATTGCTTCCAACATCTAAGACCTGAAATATTCCGTGTCCAAATGTTTTTGACAGCCACGTACGGTCCCAGAGGCTCCAAAAAACCAGTTGTGGTTACTTAGCCCCTGCGTACAAATTTGGAGCACAGTCCGTCTCCGAGATTGTGTAAAATTCCCACTTAATCCTGATAAGCGAACGTCACTATCCCTGAATGAATGAGCCCGTAAAAATGTGAATAGGAGCCACTGCTGCCGGAATGCGGCACCTAGTAAGCAGTATGCATGAACCAGATGTCTTATTTTGAATAGCGATCACGCCACCGTCAACCCGAATGACGGCATGATATAGTAGCTTTAACCAGCCGAAGCTTGATTGAGTAGGTATGTGTGGGAGAATGTTGTCCTGCATGCGTCCTGTTGGTCCTGCCAGTATGCGATCCATGAATATGTATGCTGGTCACCGCAGCCTCTGCACCGCCCACCGAATAAATGTTGTGAGAATGCAGGTCGAAACCGCAACCTTAGTAGCCTCCACGTAGAATGTCTGATCCTTGGAGAAATGCAAGTACAAACCGCCATTATTGCATCCGCCGCGTGGAATAGTAGTTACATTCCGCGTGGTCGAATGACCAATCAGGGATGTTCAGGGAGCAATATCACCGATAGAGCAACAGTTTAGTTTTTGCCTTTTATTGTGGTATCTTACAAATTGAGGCAGAGTGCTACCATGGCTTAGACTGATTCCTTCGGTTTAGATTGAGTTATTATATTGAGATTAATTGCTGTGTCTATTTTCCAGCGGTTTCGATATGATCCCTTCAGGATTCATCCGGTTTCACTTTGCGTATTATATGATTATTTGATTTTTGCGGCAGCACCTCCGATGAGTTTCCCTTAAGGCCTCATCGAAGTTTAGCTTGCTTTAGTAATGTCATTCGCTGTTATACTTTAATAATCTATGTATTTTCTTAGTTTAACGTATCTGAATATTGTATTTATACTTTTGACTGTTATATTTTTAAACATTATGCTTATTGGGTGCACCCGGCTTACTTAACGTGTGTATGTATGTGCCATATTATTATACATTTTAGTATGATTATGTGTAGTTTTGTTACTGCAAACTGACTTATGACCTTGTTGAGGTATTGACTGCATTTCAGACTACAGTGATTTTGGTTAAGCACTCAGTTCATGAGCTTTCGTTTCTATTAGAGCGCATTTGTTGTATAAAAACTCATTCGGATTCCTTTTGTATTGATAAATTAATTTAAGGTTTTGTAAAGAACGGCAGGCCGTCTTCACAGCTTAGCTAGCCGGCCCCTCGAATGTGACCATCTAGTCGCGTTGGTTTGATTTCGGTTTTAAATTCGGCATAGCAAGTACACCGAATTGGTACAAGAGGAGTCGACTATGTGTGTATGTATATGTAACAAGTTTATCCTTGCGTCATTTAATTCTCCAGGTATTAACCAGAAGTAAACTGTGTCAAATTTCTGAAAGTCAACAAACCTAAAGTGTAGTGGAATGTTGCTTGCAGGTGGTCGATGGTGCTAAAGCTCTTTCTGAAACCTACCTGTTCAACGGCCCTGTACAAGTCGAGTTGATTTTTCAATCGCTTTGGAAGACGTTCTTAATACCTGGTATAAGTGAGAAAAGAGTTTTCTACCTTCGTGGCGTTTCTCTTATTGATAACGTTTTTCCAGCGTGTTGGTGTTTTGTCTTCAATATTTCTACGATTATTCGATCTTCTCCAGGACATTGAATACTGTTCATCTGTTTTAAGGTTGCGTGTATTTCTTCTGTCACGAGTTCAGCAACAATTAACTCCGACTTCACATTTCGTATTAAAGATTCTGTTTTATTTTCCTCTGGATTTGATATTTTAGGAGCATACGGATCTGACTGAAAAACTACCCTGGTTATTTCATACGTTCCTGTGGCACCATGTTGCCTTCCTTTTTCTCAATCCACTTAGTATGTAACATTTTATTTTTCAAAACTCTCATGTTATTGTTGTTTTGTTGGACCTTCATTCGAAGGTCAAGTAGTATATTATTTACCAATATCTAGTAACGTTACCGGTACTATCTGACCTTTTTTATTCATTCAGAGACGAATTTCAGAATATTATACAGTCAGACCTCGCCGTTCGCGGCTTTGCGGTTCGCTGATTCAATTTTACGCGGGGCACCTTTGTGCTCCCTTTTCTTTGTCGTTCGCGGATATTTACTTTGCCGTTCGCGGATGGAATTGCCAACGTTAACGGTTTCAACTTTCACACACTAACGGCCGGTCTTATGAAGGCCACTAATCTGACGTTATCTTTAATTCGCTGTTAAAATAAACTAAAGCGCATAAAAAGGTGTTTACTAATGAATAATATGTCATAAGCGCCAATGTTTTGATGACCTTTTGTTTATTTTAACAGCGATTTAAAGTCAGGTTAGTGACTTTCATAAGACCGGCTGTAAGTAAATAAAGCAGACGTATGCGGTTTATGACATGAATACCTAAATAACATTATTTATCACGAACTTGTAAACACACTTATCGAGCCTATTTTTTTGAATCTCTTATTACAAAATCGGACCTGAAATAAATTGTAAAATTATAACTTGAATAAACAAATGAACATTCGAGCTTCAAGTGGCAGACTTATGTTACGTTATGTTCTCGAGCGTTTCTGCCGAAAATTTTTGAAATTGCATAGTATAAATAAATCTAGTTTATGGAACCTAACCCCGTTTTTATCATTTATGTGTTTACTTGCGCATCGCGGTTTTGCGCTTCGCGGCATTCTTCTGTAACGTAACCCCCGCGAACGGCGAGGTCTGACTGTACTCAATATCTGCAATGTCAAGTGCACCGGATGGATTTACAATGTTAATCCAAGGGACTTCCGTAAAATTCTGCTTTCGTGACTTCTCCGATTTATACCAATTCCAACTCTGTTTGCAGCCCCATAATTAACGCGGGTCTTCTCCAGGGTGACATTTCCGTGCAACACCAACAAACAAGAAGTAATATCAACGTTGTTAAAACTTGTTCACATTTGTCGGCACTTTCCCAAAAGTTTCTATTCAGGCAAGATGTCTACGCGATAAACACACCTCGTGCCAAAGCACATGGGCGTTGGAATAATGCCCTAATTAGCGCAGTGGGGCGAGCGTTTTTAATTCCCATGACGAGTGTGTTGTCACAGAAAGCCATCAATTATTACCTAAAAGCCCTGCGCCGCTGCAATTTTAAATTAGCTCGAGCCTAGGTTTCGGCTGTAAAGTGTTAAAATAGCCTGGGCTGGCGAATAAAATCGTGCGAACATAATGACACAGCTAACGCTCGGAAATAATTCATTAAATCGCAGCTAGGTTCCGTCGCTGGGCCACACTGTGATAAATTGGAGGAATCGGATTTAAATTTATGGTCCTCATTTTGTCCGCTTAGGGGAGCGTCGGTGGCTAGCAACAGTTTCGCTGTCACTTGAATTTCTGCTGCGGTGGGATATATAACGTTTTTGGGTCCTTAATCTCACATAATCTGGTTAAAATTATGGGTATGTATTTAGGTTGTATTTATGAAAACGCGTATTGGAAATGTGAAACTGGAAAGGGAGAAAAACTCAACGTAGTCAAGGGTGATTGCATATAAAATAAAGCTATATCCATAGCCTATTTCCCATTCCGAAACGCCTCAGGCGTCGGTCTTTGAGATCTTTGTCATGTTAGATGGCTTTATTTCTGTAGCTTAGTTGCTTCATGATCTTCTTGAACTCTCTTTCTGAAAAATCCGTTTAGGCCATATGTGATCGTACGTTCTAAATAAGTGCCCAAACCGTTTAAGATGAGCATTTAGTAACTTAAAATATCTTATGCGACAGCTAAGCGAATTTTGGTATACCCCCAAGATATAGACACGAAGTCTAGTTTTTCCTAAAACGAGTTATTATTGAGAGAGCTAAACAAACACATCCACAAGAAATGCCTGTGGCATACGAGGTGTGGTAAATTGCAGTAAACGCAGACGGAAAAAATATGTAAAAGGCTTTACCCAGAACTTCCTTCGTCGAAATTGTGACACCAAATTATTTTAAAAATCAAATTAAGATAGGAGTAAAAATATCTTCACGTTTCTAATAAATTAAATAAATTTTAAAATAAAATAAACGTTACCGGTGGTCGTATTCGAACAGCAGGCGGACCGCGTATGCAAGAGAACGGGTTATTTCTATCTGAGTTACGGATCACCGACTCTTCGAATTCCTGCGTTGCAGCTGTATTAAGTAACGCACTAATTTGTTGCTCCTTCTTGTATCGTACAACATTTATTCTGTATCGATTTGGGCCCATTTTTGGTAATAATAAAACCTGCGCTATGTACAAATTATTACTTGTATTTATTGCTAAGTTAAATCCAAAATAAACAAAATTTGGGAAGATCTGAAAAAATCTCGAAAGGTGATTTTTTCGCGATTACAATACTTCCTTCGTCTGTTAGACAAGGGAGGTAAAAATTGAGTAATTACGTCGACGGTGGGCAATCGTAGGAGAGAAATATTTTTTCCATCGTAGCTGGACTTGCACACCCAAAATAAATCCTTATAGATCCTTTCTCTGGGTGTTCCTCCTAATGGTTTCAGAGCCCCAAAATGAAAATATATACACTACGCGGGATTGTAGAAGACCTGAAACATTTTAATATCGTGCAACTACTAGGAAAGCGAAAGTAGAAAAAAACCGAAGAGTGGAGGGCGGCCAGGGGTAAGTATGTTTTTGAAATATATCTGAATCCTAGCATTACTTGGAGAATTTCAGCGGCTAGATGTACAACACATTACGGCTGATCGAAAAATTCCAAGATATCAGACGATTTTAAAATTCACAGGAATATCTAATACAAAGTAGCAATCTATCACTCAGTCTTCCTAAGATGACTATAGAAAATCTCTCCCAGCCCCAACAGCAAAGACGTCTCTATTTTCACAATTTACACAAAAATAAAACAGGGAGCTTGGGAAAAGAGGTAACTGAACTTATACCAAACAAACTAATGGAAAATAGCTAGAAATGCAGGACAATTCCTGGATAATAGAATTTTATTTTAAGTAAATGCCAGTCTTAAGATTCCTCCCGAGTGCGGCGTGTCCTTCCTCCCTCCTGTCAGATACCTTTCGAGTCTTCCTATAGAGGCTACATGGTCGTCGAAGTTTAGTTAAGTTACATTTAATTATTAGTATAACAGCGGACAAGAAGTGCGTGAACTCCGCGAACAGCTTCTTTGCCGCTCATCTAAAACCCATAATAACAAAGTGTAGTTCCCGGTTTACACAAGGTGGGCTACATGGTATGTATTTCTGTCTATAATTTATGTAATAGGAATTTCCTAGATGTACGTAGCTATAACACTAGGTACGTCGTTTTTGTATGAACATGTTTTTAATTAAACCTGACATTAATTTCAAATAGCACGCAATTTAAATTTATTTAAAGTCAAAGGAAATTGTAATACCTCAATTTAATATTTAATCATATTGAAATTGAATTGATTAAACTGTAGGTATTGAAAACGGTGTACTAAATCTGGAAAGTACGACTTAAGTTGGTTTGAGATGACGATGAGTTTGCTCTATAACTACTAAATAAATATAAACTAGGGCGTTACTTTCCCAACTTTTAACCCATGCCGATTTCGTTCTTGATAACTTTTCTATCACAACTTGGCAAAGACAAAATCAAGATCGTAAATTCCCTTGACTTACACCTACAGCTCAACAGTTGCCAACCAGCAATTTGGGCTACAATCGCAATCACATGTACGAATATAATTTAACCTCTCATGTTTCTCCTTAAAAATTCATTTTGAACTAACCGTACTAACTGTGTTCCAATCAATACCATATTAAATTGTTCGTCGTTGAAGTCGTTTGAAGATTTTCAACTACGTTAAGATTCCACCTGTATAAAGCAAGTGCCAAGTATATGGAGGCTTGGAAGCTAAGCGCTTACATTAAAGTTTCACTACACTTAGATCATTTGTTTTGCTTTCCTTGTGTACAGGATAAAATTGTG
Organism: Agriotes lineatus; assembly: GCA_940337035.1. Taxonomy (NCBI): domain Eukaryota; kingdom Metazoa; phylum Arthropoda; class Insecta; order Coleoptera; family Elateridae; genus Agriotes; species Agriotes lineatus. The sequence goes on from CALNHX010000950.1 coordinate 132,795, forward strand.
GCTAGGTATATAGAATTTTTGATGATATTTGAATTCATATAGCTTGTTTGCTTTAACATGGAATTTATTATGGTCATAGTAGTATTTCACATTAGGACAATGAAACATATAAAACTGACGTTAACTGGGAAACAGCTTGTCGTTATCAACAGAACTAGATAAACTATGAAAACAGAAGCTATTTGGTGTATATAGTTAACGTCAAACTGTAGCAAGGGCATTGCAAATAAGACCTCGTACCTCACGGACATCGTAATCTGTCGAATAAGGTCGACTTCCCGGACTTCTCGTTGTCTGGGAAACCAAGCAGGTAAAATCTCACCAAATTTCAAAGGGAGAGAGGATGATAGCAGTGTTTAAAAAGGATTTGTGAAGTTAAACCGCTCATTAGCATTTGCTATGATTGTTATGTGTAAATTAGTTTGTTAACTTATTTCAAATTGCATTTATTTACATGCGAGTGCAGCAACAAAGTAAAAGAGTAAAGGCTGGGTGTTTTTTTTTCTACAAACTGGCCAACTATTCAGTTAACAAGTTTTGAAAATTAAATTAAATTAAAATTATATATTCTGATGTGTATACACCGATGCACCGTGAAAATCTTTTATTGCACCATAGCTCTTGTAGTATCTCAATGTTTACTTATAAAACCTCATTTATTTGCACCGATGGATGCACACCGCTCTAAACTTTTATTTATACAAAAATTTAAGTCATTAGCAGTTCTATTCATTTAAATTGAAAAACTTTACAATGTTATTTCAATTTTTTAAACATTGTCATATACTATTGTCACAGAGAACTTACAGTGAAAGCTAAATTAACTATATTAACATTTTAGTCAATATGAACTAATTTAAATAATCACGCAACTGACGATGTGACAAGGATATAAAATAAAACCCAATAATTAAACACCATCCCTAACACGCATCTACTAACATTCCCTAAGTAACACGGTCTTTCAGCACGAAATAGAAAATTCCAGGAACGCGCACAAAAATAAAAAGCGCTGCATAATACATCCCCTTAATCAATACCGAAATAATAAATCCAAAAGTTAGAAGCGTACAACCGATAGCCCAATAAGCTTCGGGCTATCAAACCATAAATGTTAATCGAACGTCGAACACTATAAATCTTTATAGTTGCAGCCGGGAAGTTAGGATGAAAAATGGGGCACATTCAAGCCCTAAATTTACAGGAGGATCTCCGACCCAAAATTAATTGCACATAATCTTGGATAATTGCGTTTTCATGATTGATGGACATTATCGTTCGTACGTTTTAAATTTTCTACCATTACTATTACTGAATTTTAGCATAGGACGGATGGTTTTGACTTCTTAAAAGTTACTGTATAATAAATAGATAACATTATACACGTACTTCCGAAATATGTAGCACAATTAAATTAGTGTGGGCTGCATTCAAACAAATGCATTATGTACTAAAGATATATGATTATGTTAGCAACTATTTATTTTCAGAATTACAGCGCTGTACACGACAAGCTCGGGGTAAAGCTGTTTTGGCAAGCCCATAGCCACACTCAGGTAAAAAACGGGTCTTGTGCATCGACGTCTGAGCTAGCTAGCAACTTAAGGGCAATCAAAATTAAAATAATAAAGGAGCGTAGAAACTTCGAGCTTTTACTGCGGACAAAGATAATATATATGTATATATTATCTTTGCTGCGGGTCTCGGCATTTGCTGCTGTACCCGGCAAAAATTTATTTATTTTGGTGTGTTTAATATAACCGTATCAGATTTGGTACTGGTTGATTTCCTTAAAGCAAAGTGCAGTAGGCGTTTAAATCCTTTCAGAAGAAATACTAGGCAGGGTAAGTTGAATTTGCACGTTGAGCTTGTATATCTCTCCATGCCGAGTTTAAAATTCTCCATTACATCACTGGCTGATGAACAGTAAGGGACAGCCGTAACAATAATATGAATTTATACCCGTATCTACCATTGTTGTTACTGTCGCTAGCAAGCACTATCATGTTTCATTGTTACTTATTAGATTTAAGTATTAGAAAATAGAAAAGTGCTCACGGTTAGTTGATTAAGTTATTCTAATTATTTGCCTCTGGATAGAATGTGTACAGCGAGGGAAGTGTTGGACATAAAGCGGCCGAAGCTCGTAGAGTGTACACGTAGCAGGGGCTCAAAAACTCGCTCTCAGTTTCCTGTTCCAGTGAGTGTTTAGTCCATAGCAATAGCGCTTCAAACAATTGCCGTTCAACTGTGTGCTACGCAAGAATGCATTCCGAACCAAAGGGTTTCGACACGTCTATATCGTCCAATGACGCATCTCTCAGATACTATAATCCCGGTAAATCCCCGAAGGCGATGCATAAAGGGTACTTCCCCAGCATCGAGTAAACCAAGGTTGGTGAAGAGTACCTGTTATTTTACAGTGCGGTTGCAGGTCAAAACCGATAAACTACGTTCCAAGTTCAAGCAACAAGGATCCGGAATCTAATATAAAATGCTGCTTTTAGTCTGAGCATTAAGCATATCACCCAAAGGGATGCCATTAATAGGCAAATAAATACGTACGCGAAATAGTTTGTATGTGGAATTCAAATCGAGTTCCATTTAATGTGAGCAGATAGAGTAATTATCAGGTAGAGTGCCACTAGTAATTAGCTCTGTCTTTTACTAGAAATATATCTTTTTTATGTGTGTGTGAGCAAATTGGCTCTTGGAAGAAGTTTA